>CM046045.1:27796971-28184471 GCA_025215565.1 Flaveria ramosissima
TACCCCAATCTCTTCTGGTTCGATCGACATTGGTTATAAAGATCAGTCGTAACCTCGTCTTTCACAGCCTGCACCAGATTAATACAGGTAGAATGGTGACAGTTTCGACCCATGTACTTATAACGGGTAAGAAGAAAACAAGTCAAACGGGTTAAAAATGATCGCGTTTATTAAAAACGTATGAAAAAGTTTGTGCACATGGGCCGGGCCAGGCCTTCTTGTACTAATCGTTTTTTACTTTTGCTAAAAGTTTACCCATTTTGACCCGTTAGTGGCTCTTTTTACCAACTCTAGTAGCTAGGATATTTATGTAGAGGTCAATGACAGATAAATGAATTTGCAACGGTTAACCATACCTTACGGTCTTTTGGGTCGACTGCTTTTAACATTTCAGATAAGAGATCCAAAACGTCCCACATAGACTCCAAAGTCGACAAACTATCGAGACAAAAGTTACCAGTTTTAGCATGAACTCATTTTGACCCGTTATCCAACCCACTAAACCAACTTGTTTTACATACCTCACACTGTCGTCCGGTTCATGTCTTGTTGAGGAACTGGCTCCTGCTTGATGGTATCCGTAACTGACCGGGGGCGTGATGACAGGAGCCATATTTGGTGACCTGTTGGGAAATTCAACCCTACAGCGCTGTTCCCATGAAAATAAATTAACAAGATCATATATTAACCAACTGTAAAAAACTAATACACCTCGAGTGTCGTATATACTTACCCTTAGTTCTTCATAAGCGCGATAATATTGAGCAGTTATTTTTCCTCCTCGACCCGCAAATGCTTCTTGCCAAATATCTATTAGTGCCAAGATTTTCTCCCTTACACGCATATGCGTCTGCAAAAACAGATTTCCCGTCAATTTTCCAATACATCTAGATTCATGACCGGTGAACCTATATACTTAGTAGATTCGACTCTGTGAGAGTAATATTATATTACTGTCTGAGAGTCGAATCTAGATGTTTTTTTAAAAGAAAATCTTTTTAGTATGATAATAAAAGGAGAACAAGAAAACCTTTTTCTTGACAATTTTGATCATCTCTTGAAGTATTTTCCTCTCAGCAATTTGCGAATGAACGTTTTCGCTACAGTTTTTCACGATGGTTTCCAAAAGCTAAACGAGCGTGAAGTTAGAAAGAAGTGCTTTACGATTCGCTTAATCGTTAATGGTAATTGTAAGTTTTGTAAAACATGAGATACCGTTAAAGATAGCAGCTGTACATTTGGATTCTTGTGTTGTAATCTACCTCTCACAGCTTTTATATAGTCTTTTGCAAGCCTGAGATCATATCAAGACATTTAGACTATTTTTCCATGGTTTTTGCTAGCAAACATCGATTAAATCATACTTGACATACATATCATATGTAAGATCAGATAAAATATAAAAAGTTGGGTTACACATTTCATCAGATGATGTGTTTCTTTACGTTGACAATTTCAACGGCTAAAAATGTTCGTGAAATGATTTCATTCGCATCTGAATGAGTTATGATGGGTTGACGATCGCAAGTGTCCAGTTTTATATTGGTGGGACTTAATGTCATATAATCTCTTTTGTCAAAACATACAGCATATTTTTCCATTAAAATTTGAAGATCCAAATTCTTTTGATCTATGGAACTTAACTATTATCAAACAACATGCATGAAACCTAAGAATCTAACAATACACATACCAAAACTCAAACATATTTATTTACATATAATCAACCAAAACCACACATTGATAATTTAGATCATAGGACATAGATAGCATACCAAGGTTTAGAATTGATGGTGTCACAAATTGCGATATTGATTCGCCAATCAGGACTATTTAAGAACTCGCTTGTGGCCTTGTCTACTCGCGTATAAGCATTAGCGACCGATGGTGGTGGTGCAAATGGTAGCATTGGCATCATCTTGCCTAGATCAAATTATTAATTTAGATTACAATTTTGGTCAATGAATATCGTTAAAATATAAATCGAACAAAAGTTGATTGTTTATATGAATAGTGATATTGAAAATGGTCGATTTTCATGGGAGAAAAAACCGGATGTAAAAGCATTTTTTCAGTGGTTGATAAACTTGTTAACACAGGTTTTTATATGTTTATATTTCTTAACACAGGTTTTGATGAAGTGGCAACATCGACTTGAGCTGAATCTCGAAGAAGACGTGGCCCATGCAGGACGTGGCCCATGCAGTGTTTACTTCCGGTTATTCCAATTGTGTTTCGTTTCTTTCGTAGGTTTGTTTATGCATGTTCTAGTAGTGGTTGGTTAATGTTTAGTGATAGTAGTGGGAAGTTATAGTTTCTTCTAGTATTTATATGTAGCAAGTACCTTTGATTTTATATATGAACATTGTGTGTTTTCCATTTGAGTCACATAGCAAAGAGTGTGTGCGTGTGTGTGTCTCCTGCGTTGATTGTGTATCAAGATTATATCACTTGTAAAGGTTTACAAGTGGTATCAGAGCCTCCATTTGAAGATGTCGGAGTTGCAGTTGATTGGTGGAGTTAAGAAATTGAACAACCACAACTACAATACCTGGTCCACCTGCCTCACTTCGTACCTACAAGGTCAAGATCTGTGGGAAGTTGTAGGCGGAGCCGATGTCGTACCACCGGCAAGAGAAGACCCGAACGGGACTCTACGGAAGTGGAGAGTTAAAGCAGGGAAGGCGATGTTCATTCTAAAAACGACAGTTGAAGAAGACATCCTTGAACATATCAAGGACTCGACGGATCCTAAGCAAGCTTGGGATACGTTGAAAGAGTTGCTGTCCAAGAAAAACAATGCCAAGTTGCAGGTGCTCGAGAATGAATTGCTGTCCATTTCATAGAAGGAGTTACCAATATCTCAGTATTTTCACAAGGTGAAAACCTTGTGTAGAGAAATTGGAGAACTCGACCCTCAAGCAAAGATAGAAGATGCGAGGATGAAGCGCATAATCATACACGGTTTAAAGCCGGAGTTTCATAGCTTCGTAGCAGCAGTTCAAGGGTGGCCAACACAGCCGTCTATTGTGGAGTTCGAGAATCTCTTGGCCAGCCAAGAGCAGCTAGCAAAACAATTTGCCGGTACATCTCTAAAACCAGAAGGTGAAGCCTTGTACGTGGAAAAGAAACACAAGAGCAAAACTGGCTTCTCTCCTCACTATTCCACCAAGAATCGTGATCGAGAGAAGTCACATGATGGTGACAAGAAGTGGCGACAGAGCGAAAAAGGTGAGGGTAGCAGTGATCGAAAATCCAAACAACATGGGAGGCGGTTCCCTTTCAAGTGCTATAATTGCGGGAGGAAAGGCCACATCGCAAAGAACTGCCCGAAGCCTCAAGAAGAAGGAAATAGTGCTATGGCAGTTCCTGAGGAACCAACGTGGGATGTTGAGGCCTTAATGGCCCAGGCGGAGGAGGTTACACCAGAGGAAGTTATGGCCCTTGCAACCGGTACCTCTTCCAACAAGTTTGATGACTGGATTGTTGACTCCGGGTGCTCCAATCACATGACTGGAGACAAGCATCGACTTACGAAGCCTGTACGATACGAAGGGAGTAAGGTGATCGTTATAGCAGACAATTCAAAACATCAGATAGCCCATGTTGGAGAGGTGACACTCGATGCCAATGATGAGCAAAAGGAATTCGTCCTTAACAAAGTGTATCATGTTCCAGGGATGAGGAAGAACCTGTTCTCAGTTCCGCAGATCACCTCGGCTGGGAAGTATGTTGTATTCGGCCCAGACGATGTCAAAGTTTACGATGAGTTCGTAACACCATCAAGACCGGTATTAACTGGACACCGCCGGAACACCGTGTACGTTCTCTCAGCAGAGTCTGCCTATGTTGAGAGAACAAATGGAACTCAGAACGCCGATTTGTGGCATGCAAGACTCGGGCATGTCGCTTACGATAAGTTGAGCATGATGGCGACGAAAAGGCTTGTAGCTGGACTCCCACAGTTGCAAGTACCAAAGGAGATCGTATGCCCGGGCTGCCAATTCGGAAAAGCCCATCAACAACCGTTTCATTCTTCAAACTTCAGAACCAAGGCACCTATGGAGTTGATTCACACCGATGTGTTCGGTCCAGTGAAGCAGACTTCAATTGGGGGAATGAGGTACATGATCACGTTCATAGATGACTTTTCACGATATGTTTGGGTGTTTTTCTTAAAGGAGAAGTCCGAGGCCCTTGATCGATTCAAATTGTTTCGGTTGGAAGCTGAGAAAGATACCGGCCACACAATCAAGATGCTGCGGTCAGATAATGGTGGGGAATATGTATCCAAAGAATTCACCGACTTCCTCAACCTCCATAAAATCCGAAGACAATTGACATGCCCAAACACGCCTCAACAAAATGGCATCTCGGAAAGGAAGAATAGACACTTGTCGGAAGTGTCGGGAAGTATGCTACACGACAAGAACGTCCCTGGAAGATTCTGGGCAGAAGCAATGCACACAGCTGCATTTGTAGTGAACCGGCTTCCGCAACAAGGTTTAGATTTCAAGTCACCATATGAGAAACTCTTTAATCTAAAGCCTAATGTTAGTTTTCTTCGAGTGTTTGGCTGTGTGTGCTATGTTTTCATACCAGGATCGCAACGGCACAAACTGGAGAAAAAGGCCATTCGATGTATCTTTGTAGGGCATGACAAGGAAAGGAAAGGCTGGAAATGTATTGATCCAGACACCGGGAAGTGCCACGTATCCCGTCATGTTGTGTTTGATGAAAACTCAGCATGGTGGTCTTCTAACAAAGAAGCACTACCAGATACGTCTCAATTAAAGGAGAACCTGGAGAAAAGTCGAGTAAACTTGGTGTTCGATGAACCAATGAATGAAGAAGAAGTCGGTGAAGCTGATAACAACAACCATGGACCATGGAACACCAGCGTGTACCATAGTTCTCAAGAGCAGAATGAGTGTCCAAGGCGGTCCACAAGAAACAAGAAACCCAACCCAAAGTATGCAAACTTTGCAACCGTCAGTGATGATCCGGTTGAGCCTGATTCATTCATGCAAGCATACAAAGTGAAGGAGTGGCGAGTCGCGATGCAAGATGAGATAGATGCGTTGAATCGTCATGAAACCTGGGTCTTAGTACCCAAGCCAGCCAACGTGGAGCCCATTTCATGCAAATGGGTATTTAAGCTCAAGTTCAAATCTGATGGCTCGGTAGATCGATACAAGGCTCGGTTGGTAGCCCGAGGATTCACTCAGCAACAAGGTCTTGATTATGAAGAAACTTTCAGCCCTGTTGCAAAGTTAACAACGGTTCGTGTAATTCTAGCACTTGCAGCAAGTAAAGGTTGGCATCTCTTTCAAATGGATGTAAACAACGCTTTCCTGTATGGTACTTTGGATCATGTTATATACATGACGCAGCCCTTGGGATTGGAAGATGAAAGTCAGCCAAATCGTGTATGTAAGCTCAAGAAAGCCATCTACGGTCTAAAGCAATCACCAAGAGCTTGGTATGCCAAGATCGGAGAATTTCTAGAAGTAAATGGTTTTAAAAGCACCAACGCAGACGCTAGCCTGTTCGTAAAGGTTGCTGGGCTCAGGCTAATTGTTGTGCTAGTCTACGTTGATGATTTGATTATCACAGGGGATGATACTGAAGAAATACAGCAACTGAAGAGGAACCTATGCACGCGATTCAGAATGAAAGATCTGGGAAAACTTCAACGGTTTCTCGGGTTAGAAGTAAACTACCAAAGTGAGGGTCTGTTGCTACATCAAAGCATATATACAACGGATGTACTCCTCAAATTTGGAATGTTAGATTCAAAACCAACCTGGACCCCGATGGATGCTAGAATCAAGTTATACCCAAGTGAAGGAAAAGCTCTTGAGGATGCTACTATGTATCGAAAGATCGTTGGGAGCTTAATTTATCTTACGCTAACTCGACCAGACATAGCCTTTCCTGTAGGAGTGCTCAGTCGGTTCATGCAGGATCCTAGGCGTCCTCATCTGCATGCGGTCAGGAAGGTGCTTCGATACATTAAAGCTACACCTGGGTTCGGTGTGCTCTTTAAGAGGGAGCATGATTTAAATGTAACAGGTTTCTGTGACGCAGATTATGGTGGAGATCCGAGCAATAGGAGATCAACGACGGGGTATGTTATTATGCTCGGTCATGGGGCTGTCTCATGGTGCAGCAAGTTGCAGCCAACTGTGTCCCTGTCAACGACTGAAGCGGAGTATCGTGCTGCAGCTATGGCAGCACAAGAAGTTACATGGCTGGTGCATTTGTTGAAGGAACTAAAGCAAGATATGACGGATAAAGTTGTGCTGTTTTGTGATAACAAACCTGCATAACAACTAGCTGAAAATCCGACATTCCATGCACGTACTAAGCACATTGAAGTTCATTATCACTACGTCCGTGAGAAGGTTTTAAAAGGAGAAATTGATCTTGTTCATGTTGATACCTTGGCCCAAGTAGCAGACATCTTTACTAAAGGATTGCCTAGAGACAAGATGCTAGATTTCATGACCAAGATGGGGATGTGCAAAGTCAATGTTGAGAGGGAGTTTGATGAAGTGGCAACATCGACTTGAGCTGAATCTCGAAGAAGACGTGGCCCATGCAGGACGTGGCCCATGCAGTGTTTACTTCCGGTTATTCCAATTGTGTTTCGTTTCTTTCGTAGGTTTGTTTATGCATGTTCTAGTAGTGGTTGGTTAATGTTTAGTGATAGTAGTGGGAAGTTATAGTTTCTTCTAGTATTTATATGTAGCAAGTACCTTTGATTTTATATATGAACATTGTGTGTTTTCCATTTGAGTCACATAGCAAAGAGTGTGTGCGTGTGTGTGTCTCCTGCGTTGATTGTGTATCAAGATTATATCACTTGTAAAGGTTTACAGTTAACACAGGTTTTTATATGTTTATATTTCTTAATCTCACATGCTTGTATTCGGGACTGTTCAATTTTTTCTTTAATGTTTGATATTCTTTACATGCTTCTTATAGGAAGTATAAATACTATCATGTATAAACGTTTACATTCAAAATGACACAAATAATATGATACAACTTTTGAATTTCAAGTATACATATAATACAACATACATTATAACATTAACAATCTATAATACAATTGGTAAAACATTTTTCATTGTTGACTAGCCGCCTGCTTCTTCAGTTCATTGATTTCGTGTAGGATCACAACAAGTGCAACAATGAAGGCATAGTCGACGTTAGGATAAACCGTCACACTAAATGTGTCCTTTCCAAGCGCAATACTTTCAACCGTGTGCTTCTTGTGCATCTGCGTTCATTTTTGTAATCATATTTACCACACTGTTTTAATATGAAGTACTAAAACCAAACCAACCCGACCCGACCCGACATGTTTTGATTATGTTAGAACAACCTTAAGATCAAAAAAATGATTTATCACTTTACCTGAGCAATGATGGTGGTGCCGTCTCCAGCGTAAATGGTGCACGATCGGTCAAACCAACTGCCTTTGACTTTGAAGTCAAAAGCATTTTCGTGTTCGTTATGCGCGAAGAACACATCGAGTGACGTCTTCAATTGGATCAAAGACGACTGTTTAGCGCTGAATATGATATCTTTTGAATCAGAACTATCTCCCTTAAACACTACCCATCTATGGTGCATACTCATCAGCTGTTCAAAACATCAATAACAAACAAACAGACGCAGAGTTTCGTTAGCAATCGGTTAGATCATTAAAATTGATCATCAATGAAGCTCCAGATGGTAATTCACTAATTCCTCTACTCTAATGTAGAAATCGACCATTTACATTCTGTAATTTGGTATAATTGAGAGATTAACATGAAATTGATGGATTGTTTCGTCAAAATTAGTTAATTACTTGCCCTAAATTCTATTTTGAGGTATGCAAACGTCGATTTCAACCTAAAAATCGCCAACAATCAACTGAATGTTCTAATTTTGGTTCTAGCATCAAACTCCACATCAAAATCAACGAATATTGAAATTACCACATTAGTTCTATCAATTTGATCCACCTATTAATGTTTCAACCTAAATTTGTTAACAATCAACTGATTGTGGTTCTAACATCAATCGCCTCATCCAAATTAATGAATTATGAGTTTATCATATTAGTTCTATCATGTTGATCCACCTACTAATGTTTCAACCTAACTGATTTCACTGATTGTGAATCTAGCATCAATCACCTCATCAAAATCAACGAATTCTGAAATTATCATATCAGTTGTATCGTTTTGATCCACCTATTAATGTTCCAACCTAACTGATTGTGGTTCTAACATCAATCACCTCATCAAAATCAACGAATTTTGAAATTATCACATCAGTTCTATCAATTTGATCCACCTATCATCCTCTGAACTCTCAAAATTCAAAATCTAACAATTACTCGAATCAAAAAAAAAAAAAAAAGCAAGAAAATCAGAAGCGTGAAAGGAGACCTTTCTCTGGAAGGAGAGGATGGGATTATCAGCAGCATCAAGCAACACTCGACGACCATGGAGGCTAATGAGCTTGCCTTTGACTTTGAACATAACGTTGCCGTTAACATCGGTGACGCCGAAGTTGCCGTCGGAGAGAGCCAATAGTTTCTTCACGATAATAAGATCCACCGGATACGGAGCCACAAAGTTAGGGCTAACGATGGCAATCGGAGTCGCCGTTTGTGGCTGATGGTAGCTTACTTGTGCCATTGTAGAGATGAATTGTGTGAATTGTGAATGTGTGAATTGTGATGGTGGTGGTGGGAATTTTGAGTTTAAATTGAGACATTATATGTTTCATGACGTGTTGAATATATCTTACTCGTTTTTCAACTGTTTGAATTTTCTCTTTATGTTTACTTTTTTTAAATTTATTTGTGGGGAAACACGCGTTATAACTACGGATTGTCTAAAATTATTAGAAGTTATTTTGTATTTAAAGTTTAAACTCATGATTTTTGATTGAAGGGAAACTTTTTTACTATTAGACTTACAGCGTTTCCTAATTTAATAAACAAAAGAAAAGAAAAGAAATGTTAGGAAACTAAATAAGAGAAGAAAAATAAAGAGAAAGTAAATTGAGGAGAGAAAGAAAAAGAGGGATTAATATAAAAACATATTATAAATTTTAGTTTAGAGTTTAAAGGAAATAAAAATAAAATAAAAATTTTCTAGGTTTCTTTATTTTATATATATTTCCTTTAGTTTTGAAAGGAAAGTTAGGATGAAAGATTAGTAAAAGACTTTATCTCTTTTCTTTACTCTTTTATCCTTTAAACAACTCAGAAACATAAATCTTTTAAATTTACTTAAATTTCTTTCATTGGAAAAAACCTCATAAACACAATTTTAGTTTCATTTTCCATCCATTTCATTTTATTTTCCTTTTAAATACGACTCAGGAATATAACGTTAGAGACTTCTCTTACTAGTTTAATTATTTATGCTTTTGATATGCTATTCTTAAGAATGTGAACAAATAAAACGAAAACGAGTAGAGTTGGTTTAAATAGATTTTTTTTTCATGTTCACTTGCTTAAAAAAACCAACATGTTCGTATTCGTATAAAAAAGAGTATATTTTCAAGATTTCAAGACGAAGATAAAACGCAAATATTTTAACCCGTTTTTCGTAGATGTCATTCCAACACAGACTAATCACTAATCTATGATGATTTATTTGCACGTTTTGTAGTGATAAAAATGTTTTGAAATTTCAGCTTTGCGTCATGGTAACGAGTAACGACAATAAAAAACACAAACATGCAGCTGTTAAGTACGGGCCTACTGGGCTCACCTATATTGACTATTGGGAGTTGGGACTAGTCCTAAAAACCAGGCCTTAAACGGGCCATAACGAGTACTTGGGCCTATTGGGCTTTAACTATTCTGGTTAACAGGTTTTGACTTGTGAGTTGTGACATGTTGTTAAAGATATATCCGAAATGATTGTTGTAAAACATCACTAAAAGATGTAAAATAATTTTAGAAGGAAATTAAAAAGTATTATTGATAGTTTTATTTGAGATACACTTGATGAGTTACATCCATAGACATAATACAACTACAAATACGGCATATTATTTAGTCTTTTACTAAACATAACACCATAATATTGAAGTTGCTACTTGGCGCCCTCTACTTCATTTTTCGCCATCATCTTTCTCGTCGTTAATCTCATTGAGAATCGCTACGAGTGCAACAATGAACGCGTAATCAACATTTGGATAAACTGTGATCGTGTACGTATCTACTCCAAAAGTGATGAATTGAACGGGTTGTTTCTTGCTTATCTACATTAATTATCACCATAAACCTTAGTTAGGGAATAGGGGCCAAGATAATTATGATGCATGTTGAAAGTAATTAATGAAAGATTGTTGATTATTAGTTACCTCTGCAATGACAGTTGTACTCTCTCCAGCATAAACAGTACAACGTTTTTCAAACCAGTTTCCTTTGACAGTGAAGTCAGCGACATCTTGGTTTCTATTGGAGGCCAAGAATACATCAAGTGATGTTTTGATGTGTGTTCGGTTAACTTGTTTAGCAGAGAACATATGATCTCTTGGGTCTGTGCTGTCTCCTCTATAGCATTGCCACCTTTTGCGGGCACTCGTTAGCTGAGAATATTAACAAAATTATATTAATTGGTTACAACATGCTATTGACGAAGTTTAATCATGTGGTTGAGGGTTGAACGAGTTTGGGATGACAGGCTGAGTAGGTGAGTTCAAACATGACCATGTTTTGTTGGTGTAAATGACATCAAACGTTAACCCAAACACAATTAATCGTGTCGCGTTTCAAGTAGACATGTTTAATAATTCATGACTTAGTAACATTTAAAAAAACTAAAAACTTTGTAAATGTGTCTTTTTAATTGTTCTTTTCCTTTTGAAATTTCAATTTCCTTAACAAATTCTAGTTTATATATTTAGCTCGAGCTTTAGCAACTGAATGGAAATGATAAGAGAATGGATAGTTGGGAGTAATAAATCAAGTTGGTGGAAATAAAAAGTTATTTCAAGATGTAACGTATATAGTTACATTAATGTTTTTTTAGATATCCCATTCTAAAATGTAACATAGAAACTTTTTAAAACCTTTAAACTTAAATGTATATATTACTCAAAACACATGACTATTTTCATGTCATGTCAAGAATAAATGCTCTTGCTTATTTAAATGTGTAGGTGTAGTAAAAGCATAAAAGTGATCAAACTGACCTTTTTCTGAAGAGTGAGGATACGATTTCCAGCCCCATCAACCAACATACGTTTACCATGAAAGCTTAATAGTTTCCCTTTGAGTTTGAACATCAAGTTACCGTCGACGTCAGTCACACCAAAGTTTCCGTCACAGAGAGTTAGCAGTTTCTTCCCGCTCAACATGTGAATAGGGTTTGGCAACACGAACCGTGGACTCACAACACATATCGGTTTACTGAGTTGTTGTGGCGAGCCACTTGAATATTGCTCGATAGCAAACCCCATTCCGATGAGTCGAGCTAGTATGGTACCGATATAACTAAATTTGTACTAACATACCTGTTTTATAGTTGATTTGAACGAATAAATATGACGAATCCCACTTAAGGAAATGAGCCCGGGTATCATTTGGTGGTTTGGGTATAAAACACAAAGAATTGCATAATATAATTAAAATTCATATAAATGAAACATATGTCTTAAATGTAAACATAACATGATTATATATACATTGAATGCTTCTTTCTTTGAAGAGAATATTATCCGGACCATTATGGCCAAGAGAATATGAAAACTAATAATCCTATTTATACAGTGATTTTCTGATTTTCATTACAGTATTTAAAAATAACCTTTATACAAGGTAGAATTATATTTTATGAAAACAATCAAAATTTTAAATAAATACCATAAAGTAAAAGTATTGCCGGAAGAGGTCCGGACGTCTTGCATCATTACGGGGGAGGTTTAAAGTTTTATCCTTAGAAAGCGTAATATATTAAGATGTAGACTGTTTGTTTTCTGGAAGACGTTTCATTAAAAAACTTCTTCCTCACCTCTGCACGGAGAAGAGGTGGAACAATGTCTTCACACCTCTTCTAACCTCTTCTCTTCCTCACCCATCTTCCCCACCCATCTTCCCCACACAAACCCCCCTCCGCCACCGTCAACACCACCGTCTCCGATCACTTTCCGCTGCTCACCGGCCGGAATTTCCCACCACCGCCGTTGATTCCGCCGATCGAAGCCGTCACCCCCTATCCTCTCACCACCGCCCCCAACCTCAACCGCTGCCCTCCCCCAACTACCACTGCTGCCCTCCCCCAACCGCCCCCTCCCCCAACCGCCCCCCTCCCCCACCTGCGCTCGCCTCCCCCCTCCCCCACCTGCGCCCTCTGCCACCGTTGCCCTCCCCCAACCGCCCCCCTTTCGTGGCCGATTGTTCTACCTCTAACCCACTCTATGGGGTGTGAAATTAGATTGTTTGCAGTTTGTGATTCTTTCTGAAGAACACAATTAATATACTGGAGAAGAGTTTGTGGAGTTTTGTGTAGCGGTGGGAGGTGACGGTGGACTTGACGGTGGCGGTGGCGGTGGCGGTGGTGGTGGTGGTGGATGATGATTTCTTTTTGATTTGGCCGATGCAGGTGAGTTTGGGGGATGAAGGATCGGTGGTGGAGTTGAATTTGGGTGGTGTGACGGCGTCGTTTATGGAGGAGTTGCAGAAGATTGGCATGAAGAAGGATTTATGCGATCTGTTGGGCATTGTTGTTGTTGTTGATGATTATTAAGAATAATAAGGATATTTATTCGGAAATTTGACTTGGGAAATTTGTTTAAGTTTAATGAGGTTATTTATATTAATTGTGTTTAATCATGAACTTTGTTGGTATTGTTGTTTTTTATTTTTAAAAAATAGGTTTAATTTAATTACAGAATATTTTAGCATTTTGCAGATGTTAAAAAACAAACAGTCTTTTTTTTGCAGACTGCAGACGTTTGTTCCACCTCTTCTGCTACAGATGTCTGCAGATGTGGTTCGCAGACTGCAGATGTTTTTCTGCAGAAAAAACAAACAGCACCTAAGAGTATAATAGATGTAAGAGTATAATAGATTTATCGTTTTAAGAAAAAAATTAAACTAACGATGAGAATTACACCCAAAAAGTTAAATTCTTGGGCTGATTCATTTGGGCCCTTTCTCCAGCCCAATAAACTCCTCTTCCATTAGAAGAAACGAGGCCCGGCCCGTATTAAGAGAGTCCCTTATCCAATTCCTACGTATAATATTTAGCTAGAGTTGGGGAAAAACAGGTTAACCCAATGTTGTCAGAACCGGATTGGATGTCAAACCGGACGTCATACTGGTTTGGTGATTATAGCGGTCGGACTGGATTAACTATATTTATATATATTTTTATATGTAATTAAATATAAGTAATTTATGTATGATTTATATATGTATTTTATAGTTATATATAAAATTTAACTATATTTGTAGATCCAACGTACTAATTTATGGTTTAACACCCTGTTTTTACTTATTAAAATAAAAAAAATATACCAAAAACCGGTTTGGTTTCCTGGTCCGACCAGCGGTTCGGGCCGGTTCGACCTCTCAAAACCGAATCATAGCAGACCGGACCGGCCGCCGGACCGATCATCGGTCGAACCGGTCGGTCCGATCCAGTCTCCAAAAATTGGGTTAACCGACTCGATTAGAAACGAAACAGCTAACCGAACCTGTTAATAACCAGTACTGTAGAAACATGTAAAAGACACCAGTTAGAAAGCGGTTAGTATTTTTATTGCGCGAATCACTTAATTTTATTTAACCGGTTATTAAGTGATTATAAACCATTTATTAAGATTAAAAATTACCGGTTATTAGAAATAACTTATTTTTAGGTAATAACAAGATCAGGCTTTGAAATAACCGCTTTTGACCATGAACCGGTTCACAGGGCCGGCTCAAAGTTTTTTGAGGCCCCAATCGAACTAAAAAAAATGAGTTCTTTTTGAAAAACGCAGTCTAAACAAAAACAACCTAGTTAAAATTTTTTGAACAAAAGCAATAAATCAAAAAAAATTTGGTATACTAACTTAAGTCCTTAATAGTTAATTTCTTTAAATAAAAAAGGCCTAGACGAAGTCGATCAAATCAATCGGAGAAGAAGGAACTTAAGAATTGTCGTTTGCTTTGTGAACTGTGTAACTGTTTTTCTTCAATAACCTACCAAATCATCTAAATTTTCATCGAGGCTCAACTATCAAATGTGTTTCCCTCTTCAAATCCCATTAAGCCATATAATACCATAACCCATTAATTTTTTTATAAACGGAGACCCTTATTTTTTGGGCCTCAAGTTCAATGCGTCACAACTTATAGAACCGACCCTGCCGGTTCAGTTAGTAACCAAACCAAATACTTTTAAAATAACCGACTTTTGCACCTCTAGTTAAGCTAAAACCATATATTTCATGATTGAGTCCAGACAAAGTCTCATATAGTTTTAGCTTAACAATAATATGTCTAACAGAAACTATGGTTTATGTATATTATTAACTTTTCTAATGTAAAATGAGTATAGGTACGAGAAAACAAATCAAATCGAAAGCTCCTACTTATGATAAATTTTGTTACAATGCACGCTTCCTAATATATATATTCTCGCTAATAGTTTCAACAACTATCAAATAAAATGAGCTTATGTAGGTCCAATCACAAAGTAATCAAGTCATTGCTACAACAAGCTCTTTAGATTTATTAATTTTGTGAGTTGTGACCTCATTCGAGTCGTAAAACCATTGACTTTCGGTCTCAACCCTAGAACCATTTTGACCTGTCAAGATCAAACCATCGTGTTTATGTTTCCTAAAAACGAATGTTCGGGGTGTCATATATAGTGATGAGGACAACCGGGCGTGATCTAATACCTCGTTAATTAGTTTTCACATGTCTAATAAAGGTGAAAAATGCGAATGCGTGTGTTTTGAGCCATTTATCGGTTAAGCACACTCAGTAATACATATCTAGCTAGTTAACTACCCTTCACCAAACATGAAATCCTAACTTTAAGATTACTCATGGAACAGAAAACAAAACTGAAAAGAGCTTTAGCAACCACTTTTGATGCCTCAAAAGATGTTCAATGACCTTTTTTTGCCATATAGAGGATGCTTTATGGGTGGCAAAAGATCAAAAGTGGTGTTGTTTGTTTGCATAATGAGTTGGTGAATGCACATGACCTGCTGCTTCCCCATCGTGCTCACCACCCACCTCGTAAATATATCTCATGCAATTTGCAATAGTTTACATGAATTTTGATATTAGGTTTTTCAATTTATAATACAAAAAAGATATGTTTATTCAAATTATTTATTAATCTTTATTATCTTTAGTTAGAATACTTTTTGTTACCATATGTTTTCTGTTGAAATATATAGTAACATCTATATATAAACTATTAATTAATGTGTTTAATTGCAAAGTTTACTTATTACTATTCTTTACGTTTCTCAACAACTGGTTAAAGTTCTTATTAAACAAAAACCAAATGAACTTAGCTTTTGTATTTGTAATTGATCAAATAATTTTGTTTGATGAATGAAAGTGTTAAGCGGTCTGTTCAAAGTTTGATCGGTTGGACCCAACACAAAACAAGTATTTTTACTCAAACCTGGCTACGATAAAAAGTATAAAATCAGCTCTAACACACAAACCCTAAACATGACTCACCTATTCATGAGTAATATTTCTTTTGCATATATATTACTATAAAAACCTATAGATTTTATAATTTTGACATAGACTATTAAAACAGTTTAAGTTATTACATAAAATATAAGAAATAAAAAATATACGGGTTATCCCAAAACCTGACATGTTTAGTTAAATGTATTCACAGGTTTGACAATACATTGGTATGCATGCACCCATTTAAGCTAAATCCAAGCCAACAAATATCATATATTCGTGTTGTATATATAAAAAAATTATATAGAATAACGAGCTTAATTGATTTGCTATGTAAAGGCATAATCCATTTAAAAGTTTGAGATATAATTTTTAAAAGTTTATAACTAAAATACTCAATAGAAATTATTTTGGATTATTTTATTTTAAAAAGTTTTTTCTCTATATAATATGTAATATTATATTATTTGGGTTAACCTAAAGTACCTCAAGTAAGTATTTGTGTATTGTTCCTTGTAATTATAATTCATCTGCACAAAATAAAATGTATAGTATGATGTGTGCATAAAAAGAATTATGAACAAAGTATATGATAGGTATCGTGCTATTGAATTCAACTGTGTAGAGATTTTCTTAATATAAGCCTAACTTATTCTATATTAGAACTCGATCATTGCAAGATGTATCTCATGCTAGTTAGATTTCTATGTAAAATGTGTGCCTTAAAAATTAGTATGTTTGCCTTAGGTCCACTAGTCCATGAATTTATGTGTTTGAGTGAAAATATTAAAAGATGTCGAAATGTGAGTTAAAGCTCAAATCACTGTTATATGTTGTATAGAACTATAATAACTTATGCATCTCAAATCATACGCTTTAGTCTTTCTTAATAGAGTTGCAATGTCTATCCACGACTGATTGCGGTTGTACCATGCTCCCCAGGTTTTCAAAGCGAAGATGGAAATTAAGTGATTTGCGATCAATCCATGGTTAAATTGTGCATCGACTTGATTCCATTGCTATAAGGTTTGTTCAGCGTTTGGAGTATATCCTTTAAAAGAGAGAGACAACAAGTGTGAAAAATAAAATCTTAATATGATTAACTCATTTACTGTTGCTAATGAATGTGATTTCCTCTTCCTCTTCTAACTCCAGTAAATTAGTTGAAATTACATAGTTTTTATAGATATATTTACTTAAATACTTAGTTCTATAAACTCCTTTATACACACTTGCAAATCAAAATAGAAAAAAAGTAAAACAAAAACTTTTCTGGTCTAAGATCTTGGCTTTCCACCTGGTAATGCAACCAATCACTATTCATCCTAGTTTCTAAACTATATACAGTTAATAATGTATAATATAATATACAACATATAGTTAATAATGTATTATATAATATGTCAATTATATATAAAATTAACATTAGCGATACACTCTTCAAGAATCCTAAAGAAAATTGCTGTATCTAATTACCTCTAATATTCACACTTAAAAGAGTGAAAAAATAAGCTAAATTCCCTCAGTCAAAAGTGAAGAAATTTAAGTGCATTTATATAACTATTTATGCACATTAACAAGTATGAAGTTTTTTTTTTCACCTATACAAGTGTGACATATAGATTATTATTTGTAATTTAACTTATTACAGTAGACATTTATTGACGATTGTAAAGATATCAAATCAACATAAGTTTTTTATATGAATGCATGAAGTACTTGTGGAAATTAAAAAGAGAAAAAATAAAATAAAATCCATATGTATGTTACGGTGGGACTTACATCAAAGTGAAGCAATGTTGATCTTTGTTATATAACTTCGACGCTAATTAAGGTTAAGGCAGTCATGATGGCGAAGATGGGCACATGAACCACTAACTCATTCATGTTCGTGATTATTGTTAGCACGCGTTAATTAGTCCGCATGCTAACTACAACCACGAACATATTTTGAAGTGATCATTAGAGATCAAAGTGATAGTGTTGGTTAACTTAACTTCAATTCCATGATGATTTAGTAATGCACGTACCCTGCTTCTCCATCTTGATCATCACCTACCTCATAGATATGATCTTGTAGTCAAACTCTGGTACTATTACTTCCAGAAGCTAGCAATAGTTAACACATGAGTGAGTGAGTGAGTGAGTGTGTGTGTGAGAGAGTGTTTGTGTAGTGAATACTGATGATCTAGTTACAAGCTTATTTATAACAAAAAGAATGAAGTGGTTGTGTGCAGAAGTGCGTGTGTGTGTGTGTGATGAATAAAGTTAGGTTGGGTTCCGATCGTAACAGGTTGTGAACCACTCAACTACAAGGGTCACATGGATCACCACTAACGCAAAGTTTTGACCTTTTCTATATGTAAAGTAGTAATGTTTTTACTATTGGATCAGACTAGTCTGTTGGACCACTCGGGCGGAAACCGAGTGTCTAGCCGACTGGTATGTAGTTATGTGTCGATCTTTCAATGGTCTTTATCGGACAAACTGGTGAGCCAGTGAACCAAACCAGAGTGGTCAGGCTGAATTTTTATTTTCTAAATTTATTTATTTTTCCTTTAAATCTCATTGGCTAGCTGTTTAGTTACGCCAAAAATAAAATTTTGTTATAGTTGTATATATATATAGTTCTAATTTAATTATACTTACGATATTATTGGGTTCTTAGATCCTCTATAAGTAGTGGCAGGTAAAATAGGTGGCTCATTATCGAATTCAACTCTGAAAACAACTATGAAATTAACAATAGTCTTATATTACAAGTTATCTTATGTCATTAAATATATGTTTTATAATGGTGCATGGTAAAATAATTTTACATTGATAGATATGTAAAAGATTACTCTTAATATTGGCGTGCAATTTTTTATATAACATGTGGTCATATAAGTATTTAAGAATGCTAAAAGAAGTTTACATACATAAACGTGTACATATTATAATAAAACAAATTAAATATTGAAAAAAGGTCCACCAAGAAACACATGGATAAAAAGAATACGTGTACAAATTCCATAAGAAGTTGGATTGATAGCATAAAATTATACGTGATTTATATAACTTTTATTAAAGAAAGAAATTAATTAAGGCGAACCTAGAATTTTTGTTTTCTTCGTGGTCAGTTTTTTCCGTTCTCAAATGTATCTTAACTTGATGTTGGAATTTTTAGTTCGGGTTGAGCATGTCATATTAATAAAGTATAGTAACATAAAACAACAAGAAAAATATAAAATTATTAAAATATAATTTGTTTTATAGTTGTTCTCTATCAATTTCTTTTTTAAAAAACAATCCATTACATCTTCAATCAAAACCTTCTTAAATTACTATTTCTTGGTGTATCAAATGACTCCTTTTCTGAATAACTAATACTACTCGCAAAATCTTGTATCCAATTTCGATTTCAAACCGACTCATTCTTTTGTCTAGTTTCTTTATTTAGGTTTGACAACTTTAAGGAACTTTTTAGGTGAACTTTATAGGTAATTAATGAATGATTATGGGCTAATGCAAAACAGGATTAGGCTTTCAATTGAATAAATTGGGATTATATAGTAGATTTAATACAATAAACTAATTGGTGATTAGATTTTACTTTGTAATTTTAACAACAATAAACTCTTAATTTAAATTTTGGTGGGTTAAAGGTTAAAAAATTTTATCTAGGCTTAAAAGGCGTAAAGTTTTTTCCGTAAGGGTCAACATTCAAAAACACACGGGTTTGATCATGAATCCATACTATACGCTTAGTATCAAAAAGCGTTTCTACGGGGTTGATTGACCCTTCCCCATTCTTAGCAGGTCAGCCTCGCATGTAATTGATGTGATTATTAGCAACAACTACTCATCAACGGTACCTATACTTATCAACACGTACTAGTGCTATCAACAATAATAAATAAGCAATAGCAACTTGGTTAGCAGTACCAATGGACAAGCGTGGTAACCTGGACATCACTAGCAAGTGTCAGGTTGTTGTTAATGAAGTTATTGTTGATGTTTCCTACTATTGTCCAAATATCGAGAGTTATAACTGTTAACCATCAACCATCAACGAAAATATTAGAATAGTTCTTCATCTGTAAAAGGACAATCTTTTGGTTTTTTGGTATATTTTATATAATATATTCACATATTTTTGTTAATTTTCTCTATTAGGTTGAAAACTTGTGTACACCAACCGAACTTTCAATATAATTAAAAGCATTCTACATGTAAATTAAATCCGAGACACATTCAAACATATACGAATTAAAAGACCTATAATTTAGTTTATATATAGTAAAATATATTATTATATATAATATCAAGTATTCAAACGTAGGTTGATCGAGACTCAATCAATTTATGTCTAGTGAAATGATAATTTTTACTCAAAAACAAACATATATGCATAACAAGGAAAAAAATTATGTGAGTTGGTGATTGTTATTAACACTACCACTTCTCGTCTCATTCACAAGAAGCCTAACTCGATGTCTCATTCACAAGGAGCCTATCGCGACGTGACAACAATACATTTACTCAGGACAAAAAGTACTATCGTTTAACTTTAAGTACAAGCAAGTTGAAACACTTGTTGAGGACATGTTATCACTTTCTTTTTCCTTTGTGTGTTTGTTTCAATTCATCATGACCTTATATACAGGATCTTCAAGATTCCCATCATCCTCCCATTCCCCACTCTTCAGCCCACACGATGGCTACATCCGGCTAAATAGATCCCATCAAACATCGTTAGCTAGAAACAACTTTCGTGATAGAGGTAAATTTATTGTTCCATTCGGGTATCATGATTGGTATAGGTGACATGACCGAGTCTTTCCATAGTAAAATAACAAAGTACGTCATTGCGTTGGGGATACAACATTGATCATCAAAGTAGTAGTAGAAGTACTTTATCAAACAAAAGGAAACAATGTTGGGTGCAAATCTAATCGCAAATCATAAAAAGAAAGAGGTCGATACTTATATATAATTAAGCTTTGGTTACTCAAGATGCATCAAATGATCAAAATGTTAAGTAAATAGGCTAAGTAATTAATGATCCTATCATTGTTCAAATTATGTTGATTTGTTTAGAGAAATAGAAAGCATATGAGTAGTCGTGTTAATAATTTTAAGCTTTGTATTAAGTTAGTTTGGTATTTAGAATAGTCCATTAGTTTATTAAACATCATATTAACTTTAACTATAATTTTCACAATTATGAGCATTTAATATATCTACCTTGATACTGCTAGGAGGTATAAGTGTTTAGTTAAAACTAATTGAAACGTTATATATAGGCATTAGCCTTGGCGAGCTAGGATGACGAACCACAATAACCTTAGTGGATGGCTTTTTAGGATGTTATCTTTAACATGATACTTATCATTATTATGTTTTATATTTGTTTTCTAAAGATGTCGACAATTGCAAAAGTACAAATTAAACCCTAAATTAGGGCTTGTATTAGGGGATTTTGTGACCCACCATTTACATAAAGTAATTCACAGTGTGTAATTTTATTTGCCCAACAATTTTGTATGGATGTACACACGATTATAAGACTTTAATGTATTGATCAAGGAACCTAATGATTGTATTTGGAGAACTTTAAAATATGATGTTTACTTAGTTTATTTAGTTATTTTAGTTATCTTATTATTCTTAAGAAATCATATATTATAGATATAACCCTGTATCTATAGAAGAGTGTGTAATTTTGCCAACTCGAAAAGCGTAAAAATATAATGAATTCGATCAATAAGGTTTTGAGTGGAACTAAAATTATTTTTCGAATAATTGTTTTAATCTTTAAAGACTTTAATTAATATGCCCCTAGAAATATATATTCTAAAAATAAATTTATTTTAAGAACAATTATTTACAAAAATGATATTAATTATAATTTTTTTAGAACTTGCTGAAATATGAATTAAAAAATTATTAGAAAATAAAATTATACTTTAAAATATGCATATGAGGTTCTTAATTAACAATATAAATTTCTAAGATTTCCCAAATAAAAAATATATAGTAATATTAAATAGTAAATTACTGTTTTAGTCCATGTGGTTTGACGAAAATTACGGTTTCAGTAAAATAGTTTATTTATTACGTTGACAGTCCAATAGTTTTAGGGTTTGTTTCAATTCTGGCCCGCACCACTAATACCGTTAGTGTTTGTTCTGTTAAACAATTTAAAAAGACGTTTGTACCCCTAGATTGAGTAAAAACCCCATCTCACGGCCCTCCTATCGCCACCCTATCTCTCTTATCTCTCTCTCACTCACTCAGTCACTCACACACACTACATGTCTTTAGAGATTCCACCATCACCGCCACCTCAGGGAGCATACCCACCGCCATTGCTCACCGCCACCGCTTGAAACTAGCCTGCAAACACCAAATCTGGCCACCCCACCCCACCCCAAGACTTCTTTTTCTCTCACGCTCTCACTCTTACACATAAAGTCAAAATAAAAACCCTAAACCACCGGCCACCCTCTTCCCCAAACCACCACCTCCCCACTCGCTAGGTCATCACCACCACTACCACTCTTGCTGCCACACCACTGTATCGCTCTGTCCACTGATCCACCACCACACCCTCATTGCACACCATCACTGCTTGTGTCTTTATCCATCATTAGATAAACAAAAAAGAGAGATGGAGATTAGAGAGAAGAGAAATCTAAGGGTTTCATGATGGTAACTGATCTCTTATTCCCACACAAGATAACCTTTTCAAATATGGAATCAGGGTTTCATAGTGGTGGCCAAGGGGTTTCAGGCGACGCTGGTGGTTGTTATCGATGGTGAAGTCGATGGCGGTGGAAGGAAGGGTTGTTAGGTGTGATTGATATCTACAGTTCAAAGGAGAGTTAGGATAGAGTGCAAGGTAGAGGTCACGGTGGTGGTGGAGGTGGCGCCAGAGAGGGTGGTGGAGGTGTCGGATGGAGAGGGTGGTGGAGGTGGTGGTAGAATGTGTTTGGGTTTTCTTTGGAGATAGAGAGAGAGAAGAGAGAAAGAAAGCAGATTGGGGCAGGGTTAGTTTTTGATTATTATTTTGAATTTTAATTCTAAGGGTAAAAAATAGAAAGTTCTAACGAGGTTAGTGGTGTGGATTGAAATTCAAACAAACCCTTAAATCAATTGTATTCTCAGTATAATAAATAAACTATTGAACTGAAACTGTAAATTTTGTCAAACCACAGGGACTAAAACAATATTTTACTCTAAAGAAAAATTGTAACATTTCATGATAAAACCTAATAAATTAATATAAATGGAAGTATCATTTTATATTCAATCGATGTTTTTGAATAGTTTATTTGTGTATAACCTCGTATTTTGTAATTTCTTAAAAATATTTTTATTATCATAGCTAGTAAAGTTATTAAAAAATATGTAAACATATATTACTATTAATAATACAATTTAGGAAAAACTTCACAGAATAGTAAGTAAATTTTAACAGTGTTCCAATTAGGTCACTCATATTTTTATTTGTTCTAATCATGTCACTAAAATTTTAAGAGTGTTCCAATTGGGTCATTAATACTTTTATTTGTTCCAATCAGGTCATTAAAGTTTTAGGAGTGTTATAATCAGGTCACTCATATTTTTTTAATTGTTTTAAATAATTCACAATTTTTTAAAATAATTCAGTTTTTTATAAATATTGTTAATTTTTGAAAAAAACTTTGATTTTTTAAAAATATTTTGCAACTTATAAATGACTTAATTAGAACGATCCTGAAACTTTAGTGATCTGATAAGGACAAAAATTTTACGAGTGAATTGATTGGAATAAAAAACTTTATGAGTGATATAATTAGAACAATTTTAAAACTTGATTACTAATTTACAAAATTACCCCTAAAATTTATTAGTAATAACTTTACATGAGTAACAGTAAAATTTTAAATTAAAGAAAATAATAGAATGATCATATTGTAAATTGTTTACTAAAATGTATTAAAATGAATACATCTGATAGCACTCTAGAAAGCTGGGCATTGGTCACCCAAGAAAATGGTCACAAAATGACCCAACGGTTGTAAAAGAGAGACTAACCGAAACCCCATCACAACACAATCGCATGCTATGCAATTGTCTATTACCAGTAGCAATTTTGTCACAAAAATCACATGAAAAAGATAACATTATTAAATGTTAAGCAATGATTGCAAATCGGTTGCAAAACTAGTAACTGACTCTGTTGATTGCAAAAATTTAAATAAGAAGTAAATTTGTGATTGACTTGTGGTCACAATAATAAGGGGCCAGTTCTAAGATTAATTTCATTAGATTTAGATTAAGGTTTCAATTCATAGACATCATCGTATCATCTCTTGTGCCTCCCATTTCCTAAAACCGTTCTTAAGGCTTAAAGTTATCATAAATCCTAAATGTTGAGTTGGCGGTCACAAATCGGTTTACAATTTAACGGTCACAAATAGGAGCCAGTTGCAAACAAATGGTAAATCAGTCGCAAGGCTTGCGGCAGTGGAAGAGGTCACAAATTCGGCCGCAAATACAATAGCGGTCATAAAATAATCGCAATAAGCCATGTGCAATGTGTGTTTTTCCATTGGACTTTTGGTTGCAAAACGATTGCGCTATGACTTTTAACACCTTTTTGTGAGCGAAAGAACGGTCGCAAATGATCATTTCTTTCTGGCAGTGATTTTAAGAATTAGAAAATGATATATATAATATTTTTAATTTTATTGTGTATATATGATAATCTGAAAATTTCTATGGTATCTATGAAGTTTCTTCGATTTAAAGCTTAAAATAATTTTGTAAGGGAATTTATAATTTTTAAATTCCAAATGTGACAAGTTAAAAAAATGAATCATTAAAAATAAATCATTCTTTTACGGTTTTATAGTTGCAGGCTGTTACCTAACTTAATGACTTATGTAAGGCTGAACGTAATAGGGCATGAGTCATGAAGCATGATCGTTATTCCCTATCGCGCCAGGATACTCCTTTCTCCCTTTTCATGACAGGGGTCTTATTGGTAGCAGCGTGAAGGTAATCACAAAGGCGGGGCAAATATAGTTATCATTGGGTATTAATATTTTCGATCGTTTCTTTTTAAATTTTAGTGGTTGCCCACCACCAAATAAAAGTTTATATTAATTATTCAGCCTATAAGTACAATAGTTACTGCTAATGATCTTTTGGACTATTGGTTAAAGGGGATGTGGGAGACTTTGTCTCTCTTGAATGTTCAAGGTTCAAACCTTGGCATAAATAAATATTACTAACTTAGTGATACTAACAACTAACCAGCCGTTACAAAAAAATACAATAGTTACCCACACTTGTTTTGCTACAACACACTACCTCAAGAAAAATTAATTTCTCTAATCACTATGAATCCCGACAACAAACCTTACAACCAAACCTCCGAACCAAGCCATGAACCTGAACCAACCCGTTGACCCGAACCAAGCCATGAACACATAGCGCATAGAGAATTTCATTTAAATTTGACAGACAAATAACAAACGACTTAAGAACACTTAAGCAAGACATTCACAAAAAATATGAAATGTAATTTTACTTTTATATTTACGCATATTAGAAAATGTTTTCTAATTTTTAAAATATCGAATATTAATTTTTAGGTAATGTTTATATATTTGATTAATAATAATTTAAATATATATAACTAGACTAAAGACCCGTGTAATACACGGGTTCAATCACTAAAATTTGTTTTTAATTAAAAAGGTTCGTATGTCAAAATATTATTGTTAATACTTTGTCTATCGATTTTTATGTTTAGTTTTTAAAAATCATTTATATCTAATATTAATAGTTTTTCTTTATCAATGCTTATAAGTCTAAATAATTTATAATATGAAATGAAATTAACTTATAAATAAGAATTTTGGGTAATAATAAAATTGTATTGAACCTGAGAACATCTGTAAACATCCGAAACTTCTTTGTATACAAAATTTGATGTTCTATTTGTAATTTTATCATTATTGTCTAATATTAATAATTTAATTCATGTCTACTTGTAACTCGAGGTAATGCAACATAGAGTTTGAATCGGTTTCAGGGACCAAACATGCAATGATTACAAAAGATTTTGGACTATCTTTGTGATTTTTAAAGTTTGGGGACCAAATATGCAATTCGATTAAACCACATAGACCATTTATGCATGACTCGGTTCTCCCTTAATTGTTGCTGGAAGTCTATTAGCAACGTATATGTCATCGGTAATTAAGAATTATATTTATAATTCGTAATATAAAATAAAAATAAATCATTAACTTTTTTTTTGTTTCGTCATGATATTTATTTAAAATATTTTTAAAGAATGCATTTTTTTGTTAAAAATAGTTTGTCTTATTATATCTTTTAAGCCACTTAAAAACATTTTAAAAAATACTTTTGTGTGAAATTGAAACAAAATTATAGTGAAAAAATTCATCTATGTAAAAATACGATATAAAATTAAGTTTGAGTGAATTAAAATAAACCAAAATATTTTAAATAAACTTTATGTTGTTAACTACGACATATGAACTAAATGGTTTTATAATTTTATTAACCTTTGAGTAAATTAGAAATTATATCATTTATTAATACATAAAATTACATATTATATCCTTTAGTTATAATAATTACATGGAATGTCATTTTTTAAAATAATTTGCACATCTATCGTCCTTTAAACTAACCTTCATCCAAATTCACAGTTAAGTCATGCATATTCTACTCACATGAGAACGTTTATATAGTACATGCCTACAATGAGTCAAAAATAATTTTACGTCGCTTCATTCTCGCCGCCTACATGTTAGAGCGTTGAAAGTTGAATATCTGGAAATTTCGGATAGTTGAAATCACCATCCGTATTCGTATCTGAAATTTCAGATATCTAAAATTCAAATATCTAAAATTTTGGATATCGATATATGATAACGATTCAGACATTTGAATTTCTTATTTGTTTTTTGGAATAATTAGATAATTGTAATTATAAAAATAATGTAAAAGCAACATATGTTAACAATAGTTCCCATATACAGTAATAAGTACCAACCAAAATTAAAAACCTTTAGCACTTTAAAAACAAAATATATTTTTGAAATGATTCAAATACTTAAAATTCTTTTTGTTATTTTTTAAAGTGTTACACGTTTTTTTTTGTTGGGACTTGTTAGTGTATATTAGGACTTTTTATGCGTGTTATTTTTATATTATTTTTATAATAACATATATCTACTTATTGCGAAAAAGAAAAAAAGAAAAAGAAATTCAGATATTCAAATCGCTATCTGTATCCATATCCAAAATTTCGAATATCTGAATTTCAGAAATCCAAATACCGATAGTGATTTCTACCATCCGAAAATTTCAACCATCCAACTTTGAACACCTAACATGAAGGCGACGGGAATGAAGTGACGTAAAAATATTTTTGACTCATTGTAGGCATGTAAAATACTTATATGCCCCTCATGTGAGGGGCACATGCATGACGTAACTGTAAATTTTAACGAATATTAGTGTAAAGGACGATATGTGTGCAAATTTTATATAAAAAGGACATATGGTGTAATTATTGAAACGAAAAGAAACACTGTATATCTTATGTATTAATAAATGACATAATTTGTAATTTACTCTTAACCTTTTACTTGACTATTTTTAAATAATATTATTTTAAAGTGAATTAAATCTAATCAATAACATTATATTGAGAAAAAAAATATTTTCTTAAACACCTATTATGGTAAATAAATATTCTATGCACTATTTAAGGAAAAAAAATCTCACTTTGTAATTATAGTAATAATTAATTTTATTCAAATGAATCATGACTAATAATAAGGATAGATACATTTTTAGGCGGGAAATTAAAATAATGGAGGCCTAAGAAAACGACATGTGACACTAAAAATATTGTTTTATTAATAAGTATAAATGTTTAAACAATAAGTACAAGATGTGTGATCACATTCACACCACTGTAACAATTTTTACCAATCACATCATAATATTTATGTGACTTACTACGTGATAACATTTTTTCTATATGATGTTCTTTATCACACTCATCACTACTAATGATCTAATTTACTGTTATTCATAAAATTCAAAAGATAAAACTAATGTTGGATTTGATAAAACTAATGTTGGATAAATCAGCCCGTCTCTTTTATAAGGCATTAAAAATGTCTTGTTTTGACATGAAACCGTTCATAATCATCACTAACATCCAATTTACGCAGATCAAAAAGTTATACGTCTTCACATGCCGAAAAAAATCGTACGCGCAAAAAAATAAAAAAAAAGTTTTATTTGTAAACGTGTTTTTTTATTTGTGTTATAAATGAAAGAAAGTGACGAAACATGTCTCCTTTTGGTTGATGGATGGTTAGTAACCACAGAACATGCATGATTGCATCCTATGATTCATATTCGGATACGTTGCTATCTTAGCAATAACAACATTTATGTGTGACAAAAGCTATTGTGACACCAAGAAACTCGATCCAAATATGTTGGAAACACGAACTCACCATAAATGATTATTTTGAGCCTTAAATTAATATAAATATGAATATAGGAGGTCATAATGATAAATATTATAAATTAATATACCTCAATGAGAAATTGAGACATCTAAGGAATGACTTTAGATTGTTTATTTGAAACAATTTATAACTTATTAACTTGTGTAAAAAGTTATAAATTGTTTGTTATTGTGATGAGTTGTGAGAGAAATAAATGAATAGGCCATTTAATACTATAACTTATTAGAATCATCAACAAGTAAATAAGTTGCTTCAAATAAGCAATCCCAAACATGAAATAATAGAGTTGCAAACAATCAAACTCTTACTAATATATTTAAGTTAGAATTCAAGTCAAGTTAATTCAAATAAACTTTAGCAGGTTGTAGTTTTATTTTGAACACAAAACGAGCTCACAACTTGTAATTAGTAAAACTTACGTTTATTAATATATGAAATGCAAATAGTAGAAAATTTATCAATATATACTTTGTATGATTGTTTGTCGACATATTAATCAGTGAGTGTAAATTGCCATTAACATTTCAGGGTAAAGCATGTAGATGTTACAAACATTTTTATTTTGAACGGCTAAACTTCATGTTAGCTGTTGTTAGTGGGTATTGAACTCATGACCTCCATGTTAGACATCAAAATTGTTACCATCATACCACAAGGGTTGGGGCTTGTTACAAACTATTTATCCATTTTGTTAAAGTTACCATATATTTTAAGTTACGTTTTATCTTATTATAATACTATTTTAGAAACTCGTATTTCACACGAGTTGAATAAAAATATTAAATTAACAGTTAGCAATTATATTATAATTTTTAGATAAATATGATTTGAATTACTTATAATCAACCACCTTAAGTAATAATTTAATAACAATATTTTTTAAACTTTTGTTTTTAAAACTCTTTTTAACATGTCTTTACTTTTAAAGAAATTACATTTTTAATAAAATTTATTATGTAATTTGAAAACAATATAAATAAAAGCTTAAGCATTTAATATGATTATTAAATGGTAATTTTCGTCAAACTACAGAGACTAAAACGGTAATTTACTCTAAACAGATTAACACATATAAAACTATTAATTTGAATAATTCGAGCTGATTTAATAAACTAAATTAAACAAAAATAGTCTAAACTAAACAATTGACTCTTATATCCATTTAACTATTAGTTTATAAAGCTAATTTAACTAAACTCAGTTAATTTTATACTCATTCTACAAGTCTCGAATATATTGATTTTAATGATCTTTATTTGGATTTTGTAGAATGCAAATCAGTTTCCACTTATCATACTCAATGAGAGATTATATTTCTATGAAGCATTTCTAATAAAGTACTTTTCTTATATATTTTGGATATTATATTTGGTTTTGTTTGCTATTGCATGATCCGACTTGGTTTGATCTGAATCCGATAAAAATTATTAATAATTAGTGATAATCAACGTCTCTTAATTTTTTTTTCAAACGCTCATAAAAAAAATTGGTCCGTCACTGAGTATAAGGGTGAAGTGCCTAAGCTAACTGTTAAAAGATGTATTCACATATTTTGACACTAACTACATAGGCTTTTGTCCTTAAGAGGAGATCTTTGGTAAAGTCACTCCTCTCTATTAAAGAATTGAGAGTATAAATCTTGTAAGATAAAAAGTATAACGGTTAGTTAGTGTATATCAGGAGATTTCTAAAAAGTGTAGTAATAGATAAATAGAATAATATCTAAATGGGCTCTAACTAACTAAAAGGGCTTTAACAAGATGACCCGACCCCTCAAGCTTATCAAGAGAACCCAAGGTCCCTCGGCCTATGCCTCAAGAGACTTTAATTAGTGAAAATAAATAATGACATATAGTTACAAAAACAATCATCTAAACAATGTTATAAAATATAAATTAAGTTTAAAAAATTTTCAATTATGCCACTTATGTATATTTTGCTTAAATTAGATAACTAAACCATCAAAATGAGTAATCATCAAATTATATTGAGTCAAGAAAGAAATAGAGGAGAAGATGTGGGGTCGGGATTTTCTATATATGTAACTATATTAAAAAAACAAGAAAAAACATGTTGATTATATTAAAAAATCAAAATTACCTAAAATTCACGTCATCACTCCACCCCCCATTAAAAAAAGAAAAATATATTTTATAACTTAAAAAAAAGATGCTAAAGCATGTTAAAATCTTTAATTTAAATATAAATGAAACGTGAGTGACTTAATTGGAATATTGTGTAAACTTGAATGATATAACTGAAATAGTTTTAAAACTTGGTTACTACTCTATAAATTTACATATTTCTTTTTATTGAATATTTGTTTTTAAACTGTGATTTTTTTTCAGCCTTTTATTTACATGTGGTTTTTTTGTTATCGAATATCTGTTTTTAAATAATTTATTTTATTATCATAAAGAGTGCTTAAAAAGCAGCATGACCCAATATCTTAAATATTTTTTGCTTGTTTAACCTAAACTTGGCTACTCGCCTACTCTTATTTTTGCGAAAGTTTTAGTTACAGATTTTTTTATATCCTAGAATAGACCGACCATTGCACTTTGTATTTGACAATATATATATACTCTACTTGTTTCTTAGTAAATGTAGTTTTCTTCACTAAAGAATTTTGGTCCACAATTGTTGTTTATACTAAGAAAACTAAATATAAAATGGGTTTAATAAATTATTAAAAGAGTTTACAAATTACGCGCGGTTGCTTATATGTTTATATATTCTGAAAAATAGTTGCATATTTATTTGTTTAAAAAATAAACATTTGTTAATTTTTTAATAAAAAAAGTATCATGAGAAACACATAAACCCTAAATGACAACACAACCAAATCATATTTAACGCAAATAATGATTTGATTAATGCAAATGCTCTCATTTACAAGTTACAACAACGTATCTATGCTCTTGACATAATTGTACCCCATGTATCATCAAATCGCAAGCATGAGCGCAGGCAACGATCGCCGGAAAAGATCTCGAGGCTCGCTCCTCCACACGGTGGACCAGTTTTCCTTGCCAACCCGACCAAGCGGGCACCCATCGCGTCTCACTCTCAACTTCTTCACTGTTAGCCATGTGTTAAAATACTCTCTGAACCGGATTATCAACCCATCTTTCAATACCCAGACGTGTACCCAGTACACGTTTGCGCCCTCATAACCCTCAACGACCACTACATGGTCGTCGAGGGTTGTAACACTGCGAGGTTCAAACATGAACTCAGTGTGTGGTGCCTCTCCAGTCAGCATCTTCATCATGTGGTGACCATGCTGAGGGCCGTGGAACCACCACTCGAGGTCAGGGGCTAAGAGACCAACGACTATTTTGGTGTCTCCAGCGGCGAGTGACGTGTAAAGAACATTGATGGTTGCTTGATTTTTTGATTGTTGTTCATTTCTATTGAAATTTTCCATTTGTTTTGCCTTGAACAAGTAGAGAATATGAAATAATGTTAGGGGGTGTATGATTTTATAGGTGAATGGAAGTGTGAAGGAATGGGACCCATACTTTACAAGTTAAGACAAATAAGGAAAAAAAAACTTATGTTATAACATTTTCATGTTAAATAATATTAATGATATTTTAATATGAATGTTCTTTTAGTAAATAATGACTGAATTACAAGAGTCAAATCATGAAATTTTAACGGTGAAGGGTCTTTTGGGGTTTAAAGCGATATGAATATTCAATGGAGAATTAGAATTATGTTCTCTATTTTGGACTTTCGTTGAATTTTTTTTTTCAAAGGCCCGATGGATTCGAAGGGAGATCCACATGACATAGACTCCTATTTTTACCATGAATAGATGGCTTTAGTATTTTCGTGTAATATAGACGGTTTAAAAATATTGCTAAAGTCAAAAATGAAATCAACTAGAAGTTTAAGGTTGATGCTTACGAATATCAGTAGAGATATAGTCATATAGCATCGGCAACAATAGCTGATAGTAGCAAATATGATGTTCGGTTGGAAATTAGTATGTTCAATTGATGTGGTATCTAGTCGTTTGGTGGGAACATATCAGTGACGATAGGGACTAAACTATGTTGATCATAGGGTTCTAAACAATGGTTATAGTTTCAATGTCTATGAGTGTTTGTTTAAATGAATTTCTGGTAACTATTATATACAGACATCTTCATGACCATTCTAATGGTCATGAAACTCGTTTAAATAGAGACCATCATAGAAAGTCGTACTGGTTTGTTCGTAACCGCCAATAGGCTAAAACCCTTTAACCCATCAACTTTTAACTACTCTCAATAGGTGTGACTTACCATGTAGATGCGTTTTATGGAACCAACCAAAACAAATCAACTATATGTCTTTTATTTATTTATTTCTTTTATTTCACTTGCAACAAAACCTAATAAACTACGTATCTATTTTTGTCATTTTGAAAATATTCCTAACAAATTCTTCTAATAAGTTTAAGAAGCAAAGTTGTCAAATATATTGTCTCTTGATGTATGGCTGTCACTGCCTGTAATCTTTGCTTAGGCATTTAGAGGAATGAGTAGAGAATATTTGAGGATGACTCAATGTTTTCATAATACCTAAGCTACTAAAATTTTACAATTATTATTTTTTAATATTTTTTGAGCAACACCACCTATAATATCAAGATGATAACATCTAAATAATTCACGATAAATTGTCACCCCTAATACTCAAACTCACGACCTTTAATTACGGTGAGAATAACACTTGACCTCCACAGGAACAATTAATTATTTGTAAAGCCAATTTTCTTAGTTTTGACTAAAGTAAAACAAAGCTTCCTGCATAGATTTTTATTGTTATAGATAGTAAGAAAGCGAAATGTTTAAATTCTTTCCTAACGTCTTTTACCTTAAAAACAGAAAAAAAGCCAGAAACATCCGAAGTTAAAACTTAAAACAAATTTTAAATTCTACCAATTAATTACATTCCCTTGTTTCGTAAAAGAATTATACTCTTAGTCCTTGTTAGGCTATTATATGTCGTTGATGAATATGCAATTATTTAAGGTCGCTTTTTTAATTATGCTAATTCTTATTTCTTGTATGCAAGCATGTTTGAGACTTGAGTTATAGAAGATGACATTTTTGTGACGATTTATTTTATGTTTCCTTTAACATAAGTTTAAAGTTAGGTGAAAAATGTTTGCAATTTCTAAAATAGCTATGTGGGACTAAGTTTTCTTAATATGCTTAAATGAAAATATAAATCAGGTTGATATGTTATGGTTAAATATTTGCTTAAATATATACTTTTCGAATCACTCAGATAATAGTTTTTTTGGTATATCATGGTTCATGTTGGAATGATGAAACTATTTCGTGTATCTATTTTATATTCAAGATATGTGACTCGCTTTTTATCGATACAAAGCCCTTGACACTATAAGCAGAAATAGCCTTGAAAATCAACAGTATTAATAGTTGAATTTTCACTTAATTACCATAAAGTTAAGTATTGCTTTTTGAATAGTTAATCCTTAATATGCCATATTAGGTCCTTTAGGCTTGTGAGTCTAAGCATTAATGCTCCATAAAAGCTTGTTATATAACCAAATGAGATTTATATGAGGATTGGGCTTAGGCCCGTTAACTTGAGCTTTATAAGATGTTCAAGATTAAGCTCATTAATTTTACTCGAAATATTTTAAAATTTTACAGACCCACAGTGCAAGTCACTTCTTCATCTTATTAATAGTACAACAAAACAATTCAAAATTAATTCTTATAATAAATTGGGTAAATCTACACATTATGTTTAATTTGTTCACATAATTAATACAAACATGTACAAATTGAATGTATGTTTCATGGAGTTCGTAACTACATCAAATGTGGGACACATAAAGCAGATGATACTTTTGCACAACAATGCTGATCATACTCATGCACCATTATCAAATGGCAAGCATGAGCCCCGGCAACGACTGCTCGAAAAGATCCCGAGGCTGGCTTTGCCAAACGGTGGAGCAATTCTCCCGCCCCACTTTACCAACGGGTTTGACATTCAACTCCTTCACCATCAACCACGTGTTGAAATACTCCCTAAGTCGGGTGATGAGCCCGTCTTTCAGGGTCCACACATGTACCCAGTACATGTGTGCTCCCTCATAGCCCTCAGCGATCACTATCTCATCACCAATGGGGGTTATGCTTTGAGGCTCAAACTTGAACTCGGTGTGTAGGGCTTTTCCGGTCAGCATGCGCATCATGTAGTGGCAGTTTAGAGGGCCGTGAAACCACCACTCGAGATCAATGGCTAATATTCCGGTGACAGTTTTAGTGTCTCCTGTGGCTAATGTCTTGTAAAGAGTATGAACCATGGCTTGGTTTTGAAGTTCATTTTCACTTACATTGATATCTTCCATTTTTGGCTAAAGATTATAAATATTATGTATAAATTAATAATCAATCAAGTTGAGAGTAATTATACTATAAATCAGTATATTGCATGGGTTTTATAGAAGAAATTTGGACAATTGATGGGTTAGTGTGGGACCTATATTTTTTAATTTAATTTTGTTTTTTTAGCATTCTCAGTCTAGGCTTTGAACACATATTTTCTTTGAACGGCCGAATAGAGTCATTGACTACATCTTTAAACTATATTTGTTTTATATGATTTCTGTAAATGGTTATATTTATATGACCATTTTAATGTTGCATTCTTAACCTTCTAGGAAATGGAAGAAGAAAGAAAGGTAGATTAAACTAAAAGAAGAATTCATAAGAAGTTTGAAGATGTTAGAAGAATATTTTGTATTAGGGAACTAAACTTAAAGTTAAAGGTTGAAACTATTTTTAAGAGATTAATTAGCTATTCTACTAAAATTATACGTAATGGACATTTTTTGAGCTCCAAACATGATGATATGAATACAAGTGGGGCTCCAAACACCGTAACAAAATAATTAAAATGGGCTCTAAGCTCTTAACGGGCGTCAAACACAAATTTTCCTATATTTTTTCATTAATAGGGGCTCAAAACACTAATTAACCACCACACTTGATTTAAAAGGGGCTTTTCGTAAAATGTTTTTTGTCTGCATGTCATTTAAATTACAGTTTAACTAAACAACCACTATACATAATCTAAGGACAATCTAGATTGTTTTAAAACGTTGATTCAATGTAATTTCAGTCAAAAAAAGGTCTTACTATTTTTTTTAAATTCTATTCTATTAGATCCTTCTTTCTCTTATATATTCTAATTCACTCATTTTTCTTTATTTCTTCTCACAATTCATATTGATATGTATTAAGATATCCGCCACCTGAAGCTTGGTAGACACGTGCTTAGTATGTAACTTCCTGGAGGAACCAAATTCTCGAATAAAGTGATAGTCGATATCAATGTGTTTAGCTCTTTTGTGAGGTACCAGATTCTGAGTAAGAAATAGAGCACTCGATCTGGTTGTCACAAAGAAGAGTTAGCCGATCCGAAGGCAACGCATGCAACTCTTGAAGAAGATATGTGATTCAAACAATACACAATTGGCTATGGCACGATATTCAGATTCACAGCTAGATTGACGGTTGTTTCTTGGAAATCTAGGAAACAAGATTACCTCCAAGAAAGATAGAATAACCATAGGTAGAGCGGCGAGTTTCAAGGCATCTAACGCAATCCGCATCAGAGTAACCCAAGATAGTTCGGTGGTGGTATCTAGAAAAACTTAGCCCAAAAGCCAAGGTGCCCTTCACATAGCGAAGTATGCGTTTGACAACCTGAAAGTGAGCAGTGGTGGGTGACTGAAAAAATTGGCTCACCTAGTTGACAGATAACGATATGTTAGGGCAAGTAATAGTCAAGTATTGTAAGGCACCAACGAGAGACCGATAATGAGTTAGTTCCTGAAAGGATTCACCATTGGTAGTATATATTTCATTAGCAACCAACGAAGTGTGAATCGGCTTGTAGTCCAGAAGATTAGCTCGAGCAAGAATGTCACAAGCATATTTGGACCGAAGAGGAAGAGTCCATCATTAGTGTTTGTGACCTCAAGTCTAAAAAAATAATTTAGTTGTCCAAGTTCTTTGATGACAAATTCTTTATGCAACGTAGCAATAAATGAAGTTAGAATGTGTTCTTGATTCCTGGTGAGAATTAGATCATCAACATATACAAGAAGATACTTAATACATGAGTCTCGTTTGAAGATAAATAATGATATATCACTCTGACTACAGGAGAACACACTCTTAAGATGTTAAGGAGCTTAGGCGATGAAACCATGCTCGTGGGGCTTGTTTCAGGCCTTAGAGAGCTTTGTTGAGACGACACACATAATCGGATATTAAGAATTAGCAAAGCCCAACGGTTGTTCCATGTATGCGGTCTCGTTTTTGGCCATGAAAAAGAGCATTATTAACATCCAATTGACGTTGAATCGTTGTGATTCTTGGTTAGCATCTTCACAACACCTGAGTGATCTTATCCAATGGTGGGTTTGTGTTAATCAAGTCCGGAAGTCGGGTTTTACCATGCTTGTTTGCAGCTGTAGTTTTTTGGGTGATATCTCTTCTATTTTGTCTTTGTTTTGATTCCATATGCTTGAAGTAAATGTTTTCAAATATATGAAGTTTGTTGTATGTCTCTAGTATATCTAGAGAAGACTTTGTATGCTTTGATTCTAGTGATAGTAGATTTTAAGCGGCTTTAGTAGTCATGGGATTTTTACTCTCATCGTGGTAAGTTATCTACGCTAAAATTTGGTGTATTTCTTTATTGTATTTGGCATGTCTTAATTTTTTTCATCTCATACATTCGTTCTGGTTGAAGAAATTTTTGACCAAAAGAGGATTAATTCCGCACTTGTTGTCAACCGTTTGTGGTGTGATTTTTCTCTATCACCTATATGCCTACTTTGATATACAACGTACTAATCCTAGACCTATTGTGTTAAAAAGTGGTCTGATAAGGATTTCTTAATTTGCAAACTAAAATTGAATCGAAAGTTGTTATGTTCTTATGCAAATATACCCTCCAACATATGAAAACAACATTAATATTTGCTAGTATATTTTTCTATAGAAAAATAAGCAATCACCCAACAATAATGAAGTGAATCAAAGAATAATCTCATATCGATCTTTTGTCGGTCACCAATGAGTTCAGAAATAAATAAATAAATAATCTTTGAATCCGAAAATTATTATTACAAAATTTGTTTCTCGGTCTATATAATTTTGCGCTAAATTAGTTGAGTAAAATCAGTTGTTTCAATATAAAATACTTATCATTTTAGCACACAAATATATAGAATCGACACCCTTAATTTATTGGGACTTTTGGCGTCGGAGTGATTGTATCAAAAGTGGAAGTTAAAGAAAAAGAAAGTACAAATGTTTGTTAAAAGTATATGAATTTGAGGTTAAACTCATGCTCAAGATCAAGCTTGTTGATTTAACTCGACAGTTTTTGCAAACTTTTATTGATCTAATCCCCAAGAGCTCTCAAACGTATAGGACCACACACATCTTTATCTTGTTAACAATGTACAACAATATAATTAGAAACTTATGGAATGAATCGTTTGCACAAGTCGTAACTAGTTCATACAATTACAACATAGGGTAAATCTACAAGTTGTATTCAAAATTTTCACATAAGTAATTCAAAATTTAAAACATGTACAAATTGAATGTTTGTTTCATGGAGTTCATAACTTCAAACATCAATTAGGGGAAACAAAAAGTAGATTGTATTTTTGAAAAACAATGATGATCACGCTCATGCACCATTATTAAATGGCAAGAAGCAACGCCGGCAATGATCGCTGGAAAAGATCTCGAGGCTGGCTCCGCCACACGGTGGAGTAGTTCTCCTGCCCCACTCGATCACCAACATGTCTGAATTTTAATTCCTTTATGGTCAACCACGTGTTAAAATACTCTCTAAATTGGGTGATCAACCCGTCTTTCATGGTCCACACGTGTACCCAGTACACATGTGCTCCCTCATAGCCCTCGACGATCACTATCTCATCACTAACGGGAGTTATGCTTCTAGGTTCGAACTTGAACTCAGTGTGTTGAGCTTCTCCGGTTAGCATGCACATCACGTAGTGGCTGTTTAGAGGGCCGTGAAACCACCACTCCAAATCGGTGGATAATATTTTGGTGACATGTTTAGTGTCTCCGGTGGATAAAGTCTTGTAAAGAGTATCAACAACGGCATGGTTATTTTGATGTTCATTTTCACTTACGTTGATGTCTTCCATGTTTGGCCGGATTTATATATATAAATTATAAATAACTAAATAAGTTGAGATTAATGTACCAAAATATCACTATATTGTAGGGTTTTATAGAAGAAATTTGGACAATTGATGGGTTAGTGTGGGACCTATGTTTTTTTATTTAATCTTTTTTTACTTGTTAATATTCTTAGTCTCGGCTTTGAACATATATTTTTTGAACATATATTGTTCTTTGAACGGCCGGTATTGACCACATATTTAAACTATATTTGTTTTATATGATTTCTGTTAAATATTGACACTTATATGGACTATTTAAATGTTTCATTAGCAATTAGCTTCTAGGGGATGGGAAAGAAAAATGAGTAGAGAAAAAAAAAAAGAGGAAGAATTTATAAAGAAATTTAAAAATTTTATAAGAATAATTTTTATTAGGGAATTAAACTTAAAGTTAAAAGTAGAAACTTTTTAGATGGATTTAACTATTCTACTGATAACAATCTAGAATGTTAAAATGTTAGAGTTAATGTAATTTCAATTAACAAAAGGTCTTAGTGTGTTTCTATTCTCTTCTAGTTTCATAATGATAAAAATCTTAAAGTATAACTGTATAAGTTAAATGCTGATTCTAAAATTCATATTGTTAATTAAATATGACTTTTATTTGTTAATATTAAACCATAATTGATCAAGAGAAAGATCAAGCACGATCGAGAACATATAGCATTCTAAGCAAAGTGTAAACTAAATTGTCCATTTAAAGGATATGTATTATTAACTATTTGAATTTCCCACGTGTTTAAATTTTGTGCAAATGACTACTTTGTTTTTGTGAATTTTGGTCAGTTAAATGTGTCAATCGAATAACATGTTATTGAAATGCTAGATGGACATGTTAACGTTTATATAAATACACATAAATGTTTAGTTTGTTAAGTTAAATAACTTGATAAACTTATATGCCAACTTTGATATACAACATACTAGTTCAGACCTATTGTGTTTTAAAACGTATGGAAAGGATTTAATAATTTGCAAGTTAAAATTGTTGGAAAATTGGAAGAAGCAACGCACCAAAACACTTTAATTAATATCAAAAGACCATAAATTACATTGACTCATAACCTCTATTCATACTAAATAAATACTAATCCTAAGCAAAGTAAAACTCAATAAAATAATCCTATTAAATAAAACCGATAAACATGACAGATCAAATAAAACTCTATAATTATTCATACTAACAACTTGATATTTATTCTAAACTAAAACTTAATCATCTTTTATCTAGATTAAATCTCTTCATCTTCCCCTTTAATCTTGATATGGACTTGTATTTCATTAGAACAATGGTCGTTCATCATACTCTTGAGCTTGAGCAAAATTTGTGTTCTTCTCGTTTTTATTCCAATTAGAACACTCATATGTAAAGTGTTCATACTTTCCATACTCATAGCATCTCAATTCTCTTTTGTCTCTCAAGTTCTCATGCCCATAACCTTTTCTACGTACAAATCCTCTTCCTGGGCCACATATATCCTGATTTCTCCCCCTAGAAGTTTCGTGATCATTACCTCCGTCATCTTGTTCATTATCCATCTTAGTTGATCTTCACGCCCATAGCTACGATGTTCGTTTCTACCTTGACCACGCCCATAGCGATCATTACAGTTTTCTTGCTTTGAACTTCCTTTGGAATGAGTAAACAATAGTTTAGTATCCTTTTCAACCTTTGATCCACTCTTCAAAAGCCTTGAGTCTTCCTATCGTTAATATAAAATTAATAGTTTTAAAATCTACAAAATTGGTCTATTGAGGCGACAATTACAATATTGATCCGGGACACTATCAAGCAATTTTTGACGATCACCACATCTTCGAGGGTAGATAAATTTCGTCATGAACTAGGATAATTTGCTGGCAAAGTCTTTGATAGACTCGTTTTCTTCCATCCTTAGTTGATCCAGTTCTCGTTTCAACGTTTGCAAACGAACTTGTTGAACAAGTTGGCACCAAGAAACCTTACACGCACGGTTTCCCATATGTCTTTAGCATTTCCGACTTCTTGTGACCTGCAAAAGAATGTTCTCCTATAGTGCTTGGTAGAGGATAACTCTCACATGTTTGTTTTTCTTTTTGTCCGCCTTTTTACCAATCTTTGGTTTAACAACTTCCCATAGACCTTGAGCATCCAAAATTGATTTCGTGATAACCACCCACGTGTTATAGTTTGTCTTTGTAAGTTTCGGACACTGAAGCGAAGTTGCAGTGGATTATTTTGGTGGGATGATCATAGTGTCTCTATCAATCACCATACATGTTATCTATTTCTTTTATTCGCACCACACGAGTCTCATTGCTTGATTACTACCACAGAGGTCTTCTAGATCTTTCTCCTTTACAACACAAGTCTTATTTCTTCCTCCTTACTGCACTCCACGGGTATAACGATCCACATAGGTTGATATCTTACTGAATCACACAGATTTCTTGCACCGCTGAACCACAAAGGTTTGTTCTTTCTTCTTCTCCACACAGGATTCGACCTCCGGCTTCTAAGGTATGAGCTTTACACCAAGCTCTGGATACTAACTGTTTGAAAATTTAAAGAAGCAACACACCAAAACACTTTAACTAATATTAAAAGATCACAAATTACATTGACACCTAATGTCTATTTATATTAAATAAATATTAATCCTAACCAAACTCAATAAAAATTCTATCTAATAAAACCGTAAACATGACAAATCAAATAAAACTCTATAATGATCCATCCTAACAATTTGATATTCTAAACTAAAACTTAATATTCTTTTATCAAGATTAATCTATTTATTGAATTGAAAGCTGTTATTTCCTTATGCAAATATACCCTCTAACATATGAAAACAACATTAATATTTGCTAGTATATTTTTTATTAAAAAAATAAGCAATCATCCAACAACAATGAAGTGAATCAAAGAATAATCTCATATTTTTGTTGTTAGTCACCAATGAGTTCAAAAATAAATAAAAATAATCTTTAAAGAATCCAAAGACGATTATTACCAATTTGTTGTTTCGATCTCTACAGAATTTTGCTCTAGATTAGCTGAGTAGAATCGATAGTTCTAATATAAAGTACTTGTCATTTTAGCACACATATGGAATCAAGGCCTTGTTTTATTGAAATTCTTGATGTCGGAATGATTGGACATCAAACAATGAACAACAAAGCGTTACTCGAATGAGAGAGTGGAAATTCACGGAAAAGAAAGAAAGTACAAATATTTGTTTAAAATATGAATGTGAGGTTAAATCATGCTTGAGATCGAATCTGTTCAAATTTTTACCAATCTAATCCCAAAGAGCTCTCAAACAACATGGCACCATGTACATTCCTATTTGTACATAGGACTACGCACATCTTTATCTTATTAACAATAAACAACAAAAAAATTGGAAACTAATCTAATGAATCGTTTATAAAAGTTACTAAAGATGGTGCATAGTAAAAACAGAGAATTAATATGTGATAAAGTACAAACCGTGTACAACATCATTAAACGTGCATTTTTATGTACGTTTTAAGTTTTTATTGAATCAAAAATCCCTCTGGAAAAAAAAAGTCTGGTCAAATATATTACGTTTGTATTCAGTGTATTCAAGCTACTTTTGAGGTTAATTTAGTTCAAAAACGAGTTGGGTAGATTGTAATTAATACTTTATTATGTTGTGTATTATGCCGCTGCAACGCACGGCGTGCAAATAACTAGTTTTTTTAATAATAAACAATCACCAAATAGTTATGAAGTCAATCAATTTTTTCCCCGGTCACTAATGAGTTCAAAAATAAATAGAAACAATGTTTTAAGAATCCGGAAATGATTTTACCAATTTGTTGTCTCGACCTTTAAAAATTTTTGCCCTAGATTAGTTGAGTAAAATCAGTTATTTAAAAAAAATACTTATCATTTTAGCATCAAATAGAATCAGCGTCCTAGATTTATTTACATTCTTAACGTAAGAATGATTACACATCAGCCATATGAACAACGAAGCGTTACTCGAATGAGAGAGAGGAATGTGATATTAAACTCATGATCGAGATTAAGCTTGTTGATTTGAAGTTGATTCTTTTTAAAATTTGACCAATCTAATCCGTGGGCTGTGTATATTCCTATCTGTCCATAGGAGTGTGCACATCTTCATCTTATTAACAATGTATAACAAAATAATTAAAACTTATGGAATGAATCAATAGAGTCTTACACAGGTTGTAACAATGTAACCAATTCCTACAATTATAAATTAGGTAAATCTACACATTATATTCAAACTTTTAACATATTTTTTAAAACATGTACAAATTGAATGTTTGTTTCGTGGAGTTTATAAATTATAACTACACCAATTTAGGGAAACTTGAAGTAAATGGATATATAATTTGCGCAACAATGTTGATCATGCACCATCATCAAATGGCAAGCATGAGCCCCGGTAATGACCGTTGGAATAGATCTCGAGGTTGGCTTTCCCACACGGTGGAGCAATCCTCCTGCCCCACCCGACCAACGGGTCTGACTTTCAAATCCTTCACCATCAACCATGTGTTGAAATACTCCCTAAGTCGGGTGATGAGCCTGTCTTTCAGGGTCCACACGTGTACCCAGTACACGTGTGCTCCCTCGTAGCCCTCGGCTATCACAATCTCATCGCCAATGGTAGTTATACTTTGAGGTTCGAACTTGAACTCGGTGTGTAGGGCTTTTCCGGTCAGCATGCGCATCATGTAGTGGCAGTTTAGAGGGCCGTGAAACCACCACTCGAGATCAGTGGCTAATATTTTGGTGACATTTTTCGTGTGTCCAGTGGCTAATGTCTTGTAAAGAGTATGGACGATGGCTTGGTTTTGAAGTTCAATTTCACTAATGTTGATATCTTCCATTTTTAGCAGGAGATTTATAACTTAAAAACAAGTTATTAAGAGTAATATGCAGAAATATCACTATATGGTAGGGGTTTTATAGAAGAAATAAGGACAATTGATGGGTTAATAGGGGACCTACGTTTGTTTTTATTTAATCTTGTTTTTTACTTTTAAATATTCTTAGTTCGGCTTTGACCACGTATTTTTTTTCTTTTTTTTTTTGAACGGCCGGAATTGACCCCATATTTAAACTATCTTTGTTTTATATTCTTACATGGACCATTTTACTGTTGCATTCTCGTCCTTCTAGGGAATGGGAAAGAAATATAAGAGAAAAATATAGGTAGAATTAATAAGAATTTTGAATTTTTTATAAAATTATTTTTAATTAGGGAACTAAACGTAAAAGTTAAAAGTAAGAAAATCTTTAGATGGATTTAGCAATTTTAGTAACTGACAATGTAGCATTTTAAAATGTTAGATTTAATGTAATTTCAGTTAAAAAAAAGGTCTTACATCTTTCTATTCTCTTCTAATTTTCTAATGTTAGAATTTTAAAAGTACAGGATAAATGCTAATCCTTAAATGCATGTGTGTTTATATATAAAACATGCCTTTATTTTGTAAGATCAAGTCATAATTCATCAAGTGAAACATATAGAAATTAAAATGAAATGATCAACCAACACAGAATACATATAGTTTTTTTAGCTAAGTGTAGACTAGATTATCCGTTCGTAAGATCGAATACATATGTGTCAATCTTGGTGTGAACAAAATGTTAGATATATATATATATATATATATATATATATATATATATATATATATATATATATATATATATTCAAATGCTAGATGGGCGTGTTAATGTTTAGATAAATACATGTAAACTAGTAGCAAGACCCCCGTATTGCAGGTGAGCAGCAAAACCGTAAGAAAAACTAACTTCAAAATGTTATCGTAAGCCTATGCGTTGAGGGGAACAACTTGAAAAAAAACTAGCACTGAAACGTTGTCGCGAACCCACGCGTTGATAACACACATAACTTTGTATAGAAAAAACGAAACCTTGATGGTGTTGATGTCATTTGAAAAATAATATAAATAAATAAAACTGTCACAAACCTGTGCGCTGCAACGGGCCATTGATAATATTCGGGACGGTCTGATTCGGTTTTTGTCGAACATACGGTCTTTAAATCCTGAACACACAAACTTTGTTCCAAATTAACCACCCATGTTAAAGTTCTATAGAAATGAACGTTAGTTATATAATTCACTTCCAATATTTACACATTATCTAGAATATATGAATAAAACTAAAAAACGCAAAGTACATTAATGTTTTAATCTCCTTTTCTTTTGTTTCAAAAACCATAAGTCATGCCTTATTTGGAAGGTTAAATAGGTATGAGATTATTGCATAAGGACTAAATATGTACCAATTAAATATTTGTGTTTTTTAAATAAAATTAAAAGTGCTAGAGGGGAAATTAAGGAAAAATAAGTAAACCTGGCACGCTTGACTCAAGCGGTTTGATTCGGGTTGGTTTGGGCTGAAGAAATAAAATTATGGGCTCGTGTGAGTTTACATGTTTCTTTAAGATGAGCAAGATGAGTTGAATTTAAATTAGTAAAATTAATCAAACGGTTCCGGATAGGTTCAAGTGTTCAACTCTAGAAAAGAAAGGGTCTTCATCAACCTTTCTAAATTTACACCACAGGCCGTAGCGATTAAAAGCCTCAAACTACTATGTCTTCTATCCTTTCTAAATGGGTCAGCCATCATCGATTGTACTAAAATGGTTAGGTCGGTAATCATTATGTTACAAAAGAACATCGCAGCAACGCGCGGGATTCAAATCCTAACTTTAGATGAATTTAGTTATTCTAGTGACAACAATCTAGAATATTAAATCGTTAGACTTTATGTAATTTCAGTTAACAAAAGGTCTTAGTGTTTCTAATATCCTTTAGTTTTATAATGTTAAAGATCTAAACGTCTAAAATTCCTATTATTTATGAATAAGTCTTTAATTTGCTAAGATCAAACCATAATTGATCAAGTGAAAGATTAAGCACTAGAATAATAAAATGATCAAACAACAAAGTGCATAAGCAAAGTGTATGATTAAATATTTGAATTTCTCACTTGTTTAGATTTTGTGCAAATGACTACTTTGTTTTTGTGAATTTTGGTCAAGTTGAATGTGTCAATCTTAGAGTGAATTGCATGTTATTGAATGCTAGATGGACATGTTAACGTTTAGATAAATACATGTAAAAGTCTAATACTAGATGGACATGTTAACGTTTAGATAAATACATGTAAAAGTCTGGTTTGTTGTAAATAATTTGAAAAACATGGATATGGTTATTTTGAGAATCATCATTTTTGTGAAAACTCTAAAAAACAATGACACACATTTTTGGTCATGTGCAAATCACATGTCATTTCCACTTTTTTATAACGTTTATAACTTTTTTTCACGAGGTTATTTTTTAAAAAAATTTCATCATAAAATTTAGTATTTTTTATCTTTCCAACGCCTACCATATTGATATACTTTTTTTAAAAAAATCTTTCACATTTTATTTACACATGTGTAAATCCTGTCATAAATCTGGTTTTACACATATGTAAAACGAATTTTGAAAAAAAAACGAGTTTTTTATTTTATTTTTTTATGAAAAATGGAAACGAGAGAAATATTTTGTGTGTTTATTTTTTAAAATTTTTATATTACTTTTTGCTTAATAACTTTTTTATCATGTTTTTATTATTTACTATTTTGCCATTAAAAACTAATGGCTCACATTAAAATCTATAATTCTCATAAAAAACAGTAAATTCTCATTTGATTCCTTTCTGATAAACATATATGTCTACTTTACAACCTAGTTCTATACCTATTGTGTTTTAAAATGTATGCTAAGGATCTAATAATTTGCAAGTTAAAATTGAATTAGAAGTTGTTATTTCCTTATGTAATTTTGCCATTATATTTTTTTGAATATAAGCAATCATCCAACAATAATGAAATGAATCAAAGAATAATCTCATACATTTTTTTATGAGTCACCAAGGAGTTCAAAAAATAATAAAACTAATCTTTTAAGAATCTAGAAACGATTATTAATTACCAATTTGTTGTCTCAATCTCTATAGAATTTTGCCCTAAATTACTGAGTAGAATCGGTTGTTTTAATATAAAGTACTTGTCACTTTAGCACAGAAATAGAATCAAAAGTGTTGTTTTATTGAGATTCTTGATGTTGGAATGATTACACATCAACCATATGAACAACGAAGCGTACTCGAATGAAAGAGTGAAAATTAAAGAAAAAGAAAGAAAGTACAAATATTTGTTATAAATATGAATGTGAGGTTAATTGAATTATGTTCGAGATCAAGGTTGTTAATTTAAACTCGACTTTTATCAAACTTGTATCAATTTAATCCCAAAGAGCTCTCAAACAACGTGACCCATGTATATTCATATGATCCTATCTGTACATAGGGCTACACACATTATATTATTAACAACATACAACAACATAGTTAGAAACTAATCGAATGAATTGTTTGCAAAAGTTGAAACCGGTTCATACAATTGCAAAATTCGGTAAATCTACACATAATATTCAAAATGTTCACATAATCAATCAAAACATGTACACTTAATGTTTGTTTCATGGAGTTCATAACTACATTAATTAAGGAGAACATAACATAGATGGTACTTTTGCACAACAATGGTGATCATGATCAAATGGCAAGCATGAGCCCGGGCAATGACCGTTGAAAAAGATCTCGAGGCTGGCTCCGCCACACGGTGGAGCACTTCTCCTTCCCCACCCGACCAACGGGTTTCATTTTCAACTCCTTAACCGTCAACCACGTGTTAAAATACTCCCTAAATCTGGTGATCAACCCGTCTTTCAAGGTCCACACGTGTACCCAGTACACATGTGCTCCCTCATAGCCCTCAGCAATCACTATCTCGTCGCCAATGGGGGTTATACTTCGAGGTTCAAACTTGAACTCGATGTGTTGAGCTTCTCCGGTTAGCATGCGCATCATGTAGTGGCAGTTTAGAGGGCCGTGAAACCACCACTCGAGATCAGCGGCTAATATTCCGGTGACATTTTTAGTGTCTCCGGTGGCTAATGTCTTGTAAAGAGTATCGACGATGGCTTGGTTTTGAAGTTCATTTTCACTTACGTTAATGTCTTCCATTTTTGGCCAGAGATTATAAAGTATAAATAACTATATAAGTTTGAGAGTAATATACTAAAAATATCACTATATTGCATGGGTTTTATAGGAGTAGTTTGGACAAATAATAAGTTAGTGTGGGACCTACGCTTTTTATTTATTATTTATTTTGTTTCTTTATTCTCAGCCTAGCTTTGAATATATCTTTTTATGAACGGCCGAATTGACCACATATTTAAACTATCTTTGGTTTATATGTTTCGTAATGAATAGTTATGTTTACTAAAAACTAATGTTTATATTGATAATTATAATGTTGCATTCTAAGCTTCTAGGAGATGGGAAGAAAAAAGGTACAAGAACAATAGAGGAAGAATTTTGAAGTTTGAAAAGTTTATAAGTATAATTTTTTTTATTATGAAACTGAATTAAATAAACTTAAAGCAGAAACCTTATAAATTAGAAGGACGTAACCATTCTACTCACGAAAATTAAGATTATTATAAAATGTTGATATCATGTAAATTCAGCCGAAAAAGTTTCATTTCATAATATTCTCTTTTAATTCAATCTTTATAAAACTTATAGCAAAAGGGATTGTTGCATATTACATGCGTCTTTTATGTGTTGAATATATAACAAAATTATCCATCTTAATCATTGTTAGGACATTTTTTTTACTTTGAGCGTGTTTTTATAATTATAGGAAACAAGGTAAATACCAGTGGCGGAGCTTGAACACTCCCGTATGGGGAGCGGGGCGAAAATAATTTTTTTAAGGGGGATGAACTTGATATTTATATAAAAAATTTACACTATCGTACTAAAATTTTAAACTACCGACGAAAAAAGTGGAGGCCCCCCCCCCCCTCCTCGGCCCCAACTATCCTCCGCACTTGGTAAATACAACATACTAATGAAAACATGAGAAGGTACACGAGACAATGCCAGCATAACATGTGAGGTTATATCCACAGATTACACCAATCAATATGCATAATAATTGGATTCATGAGCCCTATTAGCATGTAAGCTTATGTAACACATGCTACTAAAAGCATATATTTATATGAAAGACATTCTCACATGTTACTCATAAAAAGCAAGAAGTTGAAATCACGTTTCACATGTTACGCTAAGGTGTTAGCAAGAAAATTGACAATCAAGTTTATTGTAATGCATTGTTGCATAAATGTATATTATAAAAGCTTTCATTATAATGATGTTAAAAATATAAACATATGGGAGTGTTTCTAAGAAAACCAATAGTTACGTGAAAACCAAAAAGAACCACGAAAACCAATAATATAATTCATAATTTTTTTGTTATTTTAATTGTTAAAAGGTTATCTAAGTTTTTATTACATATATGTTGAATATAAATACGAGAATGAAGAGTTTTACGTATGCGTAACACTATGTAGAATGAAAAATGGTTACGTATACGTAACCTATATGTGATATATACATAAAACCATGTTACGATTTTCATTTGATCCATACCCTTATTTATATATACACATACACAAATATAAAGGGTAGTGATAAAAAAAATTTGTAAATTATATGACCGATTTCATTGGTTTTCTCTAGTTTTCATATAACATTGTGGTTTTCTTAAATCAGTTAAATATTAATTCTATATATATGTTTATAATATGTGTCTGATCATTTGCTAAGACCAGGCCACAATATATCATGTGAAAGTTTAGGCACTTGCTAGAAAGATGATGAAATGATCAACCCGTACATATAGTTTTCTAAGCAAAGTACACATTAAATTTCCACTTTAAGCATAAATATGATTGAATATTTGAATTTCTCATGTATTTACATTTTGTGCAAATGAACATATTGTTTGAGTGATTTTTGGTTAGTGTTTTGGTAATACATGTAAATGTCTAGTTTGGTAAAGTAAACAATTTGATAAACTTATATGTCTACTTTAATACACAACATACCAGTTCCGGACTTATTGTGTTAAAGATTGTATACTAAGGATTTAATAGTTTCCAAGTTAATATTGAATTAATAGCAATTGTTAATTTCCTTGTGCAACTATACCCTCTTAACATATGAAAAACAAACATTGATATTTGCTAGTATAATTTTTTATTAAAAACAAATAATCACCAAACAATGATGGAGTGAATCAAACAATAATCACAAATCTTTTGTCTGATCACTAATGTGATTAAAGATACAATCTTTTAAGAATCCGGAAACGGTAATTATGAATTTGTTGTCTCAACCTATATATAATTATGCCCTAGATTAGTTGAGTAAAATCTGTTCTTTTAACGTAAAGAACTTATCATTTTAGTAAACAAATAGAAACGACACATTAGACTTATTAAGATTCTTGATGTCAAGATTATTGCACATCAGCCATATGAACTATGCAGCGTTACTCGAGCGAGAGTAAGAAAGTTAAAGGAAAAAAAAACATACATGAAAAAAAACATATGTGAGGTACGTGTGTATGAGCCGTCTAAAATATAAAGATGAAAAACTAACATCTTGTTAAGTCCAGATTTGTAACATGATGATCATTTCTATAGTAAATAAGTTAGGAGAATTATTTATGTACTTTCGTTATATTATATATAGATATCAAAATGTGATTTTACTTCTATTATTTATACCTTACTTGTATTATTGAGGCTAATATAAAATAAATAATAATTTGAAATGACAATAGAAGAAGAGAGAAATTGAGCATTTAAGGTTCCAGTTGGATCCAACTAGTATTCACTCGTGTGTCCATATCATTTGCTTTCGACATTCCCGATCACTAACCCCACACAATATCTCTTTCAACAAAATTGCATGTAAAATAATACATTAAAATGTCCCTTTCACACTTGATGAACCCTTCCTTACTACAAGTTATAAGTTCTCTCATAAAATGAAATGAGTACGTTAAATACATATAGAGGTAATCTAGTCACACTTAAAATAAAATCATAAATGACAAAAACAAATATGATACTTACTTTTTACTTTTAAAATATGAATCTTATCTTAGCATTTTTTTTATGAAAGACGATCGTTAATATCACTAATCCACAAAGTCATGAGTGTGTCTAATTATATCTACTTTTAAAATAAGTAAAATTCAACAAATGTAATATTGAAAACTATACCGCACGTATTCACTATAGGAGGGGTAATAAAAACAATATTCATCAAACATATCTTTAATAATAAAATGGTACTTTCTCATTATTTAAGATGGTTCTAATTAAAGCATGACCGTATACGTGTGTGTGTGTGTGTATTGATGACCGTATACGTGTGTGTATTAATGAGTGAATAATAGATGATGGGAAACAAAGAAAGGTCATGTACTTTGCACCCAAAAATCTTATATATTGCAATCATCTATATTGTATTGATCCTAAATGATCCTTGAGGTCCCTTTTACATAAATGCAACAAAGCTAATGCATCCTCACACATGCCAGTTAATCTTATACATTGAATCGGCCATGATCTTGTAACCTTGTAGCATTGGTGATTATGTCATACAAATATGATATGGGTTTAAGTTCTTGCTAGTACAGGAATATGACATTTATGAGTAAAAAAGTCGTTTTAGAAAAACTTATACATTGAACTCATATGTCTTTAAATAATTTTTTTTATTTACGCGTAGAAAGTTACACAAATATCTATAATTTCTTAGGTGATTATGTAGTTCTTGATATGAATATGGTTCTTACACAAATTTTTGTGTGTGTATATCAGTTATAAATAAGGTATTTAGTTTTGTAAAAGTTTTATTAAACAAAAATGTAACTAGATAGAAGTATTATATAAAGATGACTTGATATGAAATGCAAAATTTATGAAATTTAAGTTCTTTTAATTGTATGTAGTAGATAGAGAAATAGAGATGTAGATGGAAAAGGGTTTAATTACAAATATATATTTATAATTCACCATCCACCACATCATCAATAAATGCATGCCAATTAAGTATTTTTTTTTGTCCACAATACTTTTCCAGTGTTTTATGTCTAATCACAGTTGAACTAGTTATCTTATTAGTTTATTAGTCGAACCGGTCAGACTAAATATTAAGTTGAACAAATTTTCCAAATATTACAACAAATATTGTTCTTAACATTTTCTTCGGTTTATTCTCATTTCATTCTGACCGTTACAATGACAAATAACACAAATTTTTAAGTACATATATGTGTAGGGGATCTTGGGTTGTAAACATAGATACAACTCATCACAAGTATACAAAACACTTGTCCTCATCAATCCTACAATTTAATGTGATTACTTGAAATCAAACCGACTCAGCATGATGAATAAAATGTAATAGTCGTTATCGTCATGAATGTCATGAATGTACTGGTCATTCTCATCATGAAATGTACTAGTCATTCTCACGTGCACATCGATCTACTTAATCAATTGAGATGGGACCAAAAACAACTCATCACAATCATTCAAAGACACATCGTAGTATTATTTGGTGATAGATGAAGACTAAAGAGAATCAATGTAGGGGTTCATTGTGAATCTTGACGATGGTAGGGATTAAATCCATTCCAACCGTTTAACACTCGATTCTAATAATTCTTCTTACAAATATTTAAAAAAACAACCGTAAATATGGTTCATTTATTATTATAGAAAAGATATTAATCAATGAAAATTGGAATTAAATAAAATGCTAAATTGTGTGTAGTGTGTACTAATCTGTTTTTAACAAAACTTATACCACGAAGTCAAAAAAAATTAAACACATTCACAAATTATTGTTCTAAAATAAGTTGTATAAACGAAAGTTACATAGGTTCAATTTGAAAAACTAAAAGTTTGAGAGTTTAAATTGTAAACTGGAGTGGTGTCTGTTGAGCGTTGAGACGATCCATTTTTCATTAAAATTCATATCGAAAGACATACACTTGATGCAAAGAAACATTCATAATTTCATAAAACATTATATATCAGTTTTGTTAAATATATATAACTCAAATTGATAAAAATATCAATAAAAGCACCGACCTTCATGAATGAGTAAATGTATATTATACTAGAAGAGTGTTCGCGCAATGCCGCGGGACGATATTTTTAAATTCGACACGTGTTTCTAATATTTTATTATTCTTATAGTATTTTTACAAAAGCCTATTATATTTTTCTAAGCTAAACTTTAAAACACCAAATAAATGAGTTTTGCATGACGACTTGTATATTTACACATTAACTTATTGTACCTTACAAAATACAAATCGGTTCAGCAAAAAGTTTACAACAAAACGTTTAAAAATAAACACAAGTTATAATTGTAATATCAAATTTTTTTTAAACATGATAGATTAAAAGAAATAACTTAAATCATAAAATAAATTAAGTTTTTTGATTTATGGGTAGATAATGTAAAATTTTATGTAAGTGTTAGTAAGTATAAGATTATTATGTAACTAATCGTAAGGGGTAATATGTAAATAGTGTAAAAAATACTATTTTACCCTTAAAATTGGTTGTATCTTATGCATTAAATAAAGTAGTTGTTCTTAATTTATGGTATCTTAAGATATCTCTCTCATATGTTTTATTTATAGTATAGATAATATTGACAACGATGTATTAGGCTAGTATTGTTGCTGCGTTGAGTTCGTCATCATCGTTCCAATCAATAGATCTATTTAGATTAGAGAGAGCCGGTAATTGTTACAAATGTTACACTTTGATAAGTGGGCTGAAACTTGGTCCATTGGGCTGAACTTCAAGTAACTTCTTGGGCTATTTAATTAGTGTAGGTGTATGTGTGGACTAACAGGCTTATAAAGTAATACATCAACATGATAAGATTATGTTACGCCACTAACCAACCTTTTTTTTCAGTTTGTGTCACATCAGCCCCACGGCCCCACATCAATTATTTTTGTTTTTCCCAGTTTCTTCATTTTACATGGTGTTGTTCCAGTTTTCGTTCGTTTCCTCCTTTTTTAACAAAAAAGCTTAAAAGGTTGGTAGTGGTACCAGTGAATCCTGTGAAAATTCAACTTGTTGGGCCTCGCCAGGTCTGGGGGCATGGTGTCCCTGGCTTGGCCCAGGCTTTCCCCGGCCTTTCACCGTCGCCAACGTGACCCTTTAGAAGTATTAGTGATGGATCATCATGGTGTATTTATATTTTATTTAATGAAGTTATCTATGGGATAGAAGTTATTTTTTTATTTTTCTACATTTTAGAATATATAACTATAAACAATCGTTTACTAGATAGTACAATAAAAAAAGTTATCCAGATGTTAGTTTAGTTTCATTAGTCTAACCACCCGATGCATACAAACTTATAGATATATAATTCAAAAACTAAAATTGAAATACTTATAATACATAAACCAAAAGTGCACCTAGTATGTGCTTGTAAACTAATAAACACTCTTGTATAAAATGCTAATTACTTTTGAAGTATTCAATTCAATGTAATGGCAGCATCCAATACCAATGAGGTTATGTAATGGTCAAAAGACAGCAATTAAGCTACACCTTTGAGTTGTAAAGCATGTGTATTTGGTTAAAAGCATGTTATCGAACCTTTTCCTATATTGGAGAAGTATGCAAAGACTACATCGTTTTATTATTATTATTATGATAAATAACTTAATCAAAAACTTAGAATCTAATATGTGATTAATAGTTTGAACATTAGTTGACAAAATTACTTTTTATTAAAACTGAACATAAATAAATAAATTTCTTTATTTGTTTATAAAACTAAATGATAATGAATGTGATTTAGGAGATGACATATTAATAATTGTCGCAATTGGCTTAAAAAGATACACAACTTAAAAAGGTTATAACTATCACTATATTTAGAGTTATGTGGCAGATAATCAATGGAGCACATCACTTGACAAATGGTCATAGATGGTTTGACCTAACTATTGGACCTATATTCTATTGTCTGAAACTCTTATTTTTGTGTTGAAGTTTTTTTTAATTCTAGTTATAAGTTTATTTTGATCAAGTGTAAATCTTGAACACGTAAATTTACATGTTTATTAGTTCTCAATATCATGAATTATCTGTTAAATATGAATTCCAATATCTGACACTATACGTAGATTTTTCGTATGCAAGACAGCTTGGTTTATATTAAAGATTAAGAGCGGGCATCAAGAATTCCCAAGAGATCCTGGGCTCGGGGCGAGAACAAAAAATGAACCCCTATGGCCCTATAATACAACGTATAAAAGAAGTTTAAACCAAATAACTTGTACATAAAAATTCTACAATTCGACTATAATTGTTTTAACAATAAACAAAACGAAAGTATTGTGGCAAAATGATTTAATTTACTTAATAAAATGAATCGGGGTGCTCATTTATCATTTTTTAAAGCAAAGTTCTCGATCAAATCTTTATATTAAATTGGGTAAATGGTATTGGGTAAACTATTTAAAATGTTAATGGATTTTAAAGTAAGGTTTAATAAGTTAATAACAATAAATATTATTGGGTTTACTAATGAGTTTATTAATAATTTATTATTTTTTATTCAAAAATACATTTATGTATATAATATATACTTTAGTAAATTTCGTCCTCCAAGAAGATTACTCCCTGTGTGGTCACCCACCCCACCCCACCCTACCCTCCCTCAGGGCCATCGCTTAAAAATTATATAAATTACATTTTCCCTATCAAGAGTATACCTCTTTTACTTATGTTTCGTTACATGCCAATAACAAATCAAAAAAAAAATTAATAGCAACTTTATCTATTTTATCAAAAAAAAAAAACGAGGTCTAGCTTACACAAATTTTAAAGAGTATAATGTTCAAAGATGTCAAAGAATATCGTCCGTCGAATAGTATGTTCTAGTTATTGAAGATCAAAAAATCCACACATTTTTTAATCAAGGCTATTATTAAACTCTAAGGCTTGCTAACACCACTAAAACTTGTCATAATTAAGATCAAAGTTGTGTTTAGGATAATTTATGTGTTTAATAGTAGTCGTCATCTTTTTCAAAAGGATACATTACCTGTTAGAATATTGCCATATATTGCACTAACCTACACCATGAAAGAGTCGGCAGTTATTTTTTTGTGTTTCTTTATGTTTTATATTTGTATAATAATTATAAAAGTGAATAATATCAAGTTAGAATCGTTAAAGGTAGATCCCCAAATCCTAATGCATTTTCTATATCTTATAAATGTTCAAAAAACTTGCATCTCATAATTCGCTCGAAAATAGTTCGATTAAAATTGGCTTATTTGTAAATGAGTTAAACTCGAGCCAGAGTCAATTCTTTTTGTAACTCACTTGTTCACCGGCTCGTTGACTCGCTCACTGACTCGATATAAAATAAAGGTTATATTATAATTTATGCAAACTATAAACAAATATTTATTAGTTAATTATAGTATTTGAAATATCAATCTCGTATCATTATTTTAACGAGTTAAGATAAACAAACATATATAAAAATTATTATTTTTGTTTTTAAATATATGAATACGCCAAAAAGTAACAAAAGAATAATTTTTTAATTTAAAAAGTCGGCTCGAGAGCTAAGCTTGAGTCAACATTTTAATCTCGTTAAGATAAAAGACCTAGCTCAACAAAAACCAAGCCGATCTAGAGCCCATCCTAACTGGGTTGTTTATAGCACTACTTTTCACTAATCTTCTTTTCAATACGAAATAGGCGTAGAACCTCATACCAGAAAAATATAAAAAACAGTTGTATATATAAATCTAAGATTTACTATTTTTATTGTCATTTGGTTCCGGCAAGTGACATCAAACGTGTGATTTCGCTAAAAAGTGAATCGGCAAAAAATCAATCCATGCCTTGTATCAAAAGTTATTATGTACGATAGTTAAGAGGTGTGTCTCAAAAGTAAACACGATGATACAGAAGTAACTTGAATCAGGTAAATCATCTTTGGAGGGAAGCTCGAAAGATTTAAATTTAATGAGAGAATTGATGTTAATTACTATAGAAAAGGGCCATATAGAAAACATTTGTGTTACTCTTTCTATCATATTTAGTTTTAGAGTGGAACTTGCAGTTCTTTTAATAATACATATCTTTTCATGCATATACATCAACATTTGTGTATTTATCAATACTACTGGGTTGACTCATACGATATGACAAATGTTAGCTACTCTCCTATGAAGTGCACAAACTAATTTGGCCTACATTAAATAGTTATATGTTGTTGCTTATGTTATATATGTTGTTGTTGTTGCTACAGCTGCTTAAGTATTTAAATAATATTTAGTTAAAAGTAATAATAAAAAAATATAAATGTAAATATTAATATAAAAGTATCATAAGTAAGATAATATTTAATATAGTAAATTGAATAATCTAATACGCATTAAATAATATATTAATTAGTAAAAGTTTATTACTTAAGGTATTGAATTAAATAATCTAATATACGTTAAATAATGTATTAATTAGTAAAAGTTTATTAAGTAGGGGTAATTTAGGAATTATTGTATAAAACATTTATACATTGTGCTTAAAATGTTGTTTTAAATGTCTTAAACGTTGAGTAAAATTACAATTATGTTCCATTTTTCCCATCAAATGTTTTGTGTAATAATATTGATATAGATATCGTAAGCCAAACATGTTGAGTTTAAATTCCAAGAGTCATGTTTAGCTTAGTTCCTTAATGTTTAGGGGGTTGAGTGTTACTTTTCTTAATCTATTTTAAATGTTTGTTAGAACCCATTAATGAACAAGGTTTAAGTAGAGTTAGCAATACATGTCATATTAACTTGGTGATACTAATAACTAACTAGCCGTTCAAAAAAATGTAAATCACATTCAACACAATTAAATACAAATGGTTAAATAATACGAATGAGTAATGACATAACAGGCGTTGTCATGACTCACTAAAGACAGTTAAAAAAATAATAAACACAATGAATACCATAAAGTAAAGTTAGTGAAATTACAATCTATATTTAATAACCTATAAACTATAACCTAAGTCGTTTTATTAATAAATCCTAAACTGTGTTACGTTAACCAATTAACCTATATAACCTAATAACTAACTAGCCGTTCAAAAAAATGTAAATCACATTCAACACAATTAAATACAAATGGTTAAATAATACGAATGAGTAATGACATAACAGGCGTTGTCATGACTCACTAAAGACAGTTAAAAAAATAATAAACACAATGAATACCATAAAGTAAAGTTAGTGAAATTACAATCTATATTTAATAACCTATAAAGTCGTTTTATTAATAAATCCTAAACTATGTTACGTTAACCAATTAACCTATTTAACATGATAAGTTACAGGTGTCAGTTATTTCGTTAGCATGTTAAATGGTTTGTGTTAATCCTGCCTTTGACACATTTTTAAATTGTATATGTTATCATGTGATCCAGTTATAACCTTATGTAACCTATTTAACTTTGCGTTTATTAAATTTATCATTGAATCATAATTTTTATATGTTCTTATTCTTAATTTTGATCTATCTCTAACTTAATAAAGCATAATCTATATAAGGTATTAACGTTCATGGATCCATTACAGCGATTGGATTACGAAACATTATGATATACAAAAACGATGTCAACGTTATACCATCCGTTACGCTACGGTTGATACAATACGAAATATGAATATATTTCGTAAATTATTTAAAGACCTAAAAGGAGGTCAAATTTGTGAAATCACATCTTTGACTTTGACCATCGAATAGTTGCCTTGGAATTATGGAATAAAAATAACTTTGTACGATATTTGTGGAATCCACCAACCATCTTTGACTTTTATATTAAGTTATTAACAGCTAGCAATATGTTTTGAGTTTTGGAATATAACCATTAATGCTAAATTTTGTTGAGAATAATGTAATGCAAATATTTTTATAAAAAAAGTTATTGTAATAATCATGCATGTGTAGCATTTTTTTCATCTTTATAACATGTTAATGCCTTATAGTTAAAACAAAAAAACCAGTTACAATTATCAAAGTCTTTAGTGAATCTTCTTTGTTACAAGTTAACACAATTCTTAGACATCGTAACACCACCATCAACAACGAGGTTGTGACCACTCACATAACGAGACTCGTCACTAGCAAGGTAAAGAGCCGCTTCTGCTATGTCTTCGGCTTTTAGAGTAGTGCCCTTCAAGTTTCCTAAGCTACTCACAAAGTTTTCGGTTTTTTCAATTTCTTTCTTGCTTGGTGCTCGAAAACTTATTTCTCCGTCTTCAACATGTTCATCCTCGCTTCTCCAGGCATTTACAAGCATTGAAGTCGCCACCCCGAAAGGGGAAATGCAGTTGACCCTAATCCCGTGTTTTCCCAATTCACAAGCAGTGTTCTTTGTTAGCCCGACAATCGCATGCTTCGATGCCGTGTATGCATGTGGGCCCATCCCACCAATAACACCTGCTACACTAGCAGTTGAAATTATACACCCGTTGCCTCTAGGAATCATAACCCTAGCAGCATGTTTCATCCCTAGGGCCACTCCTTTCACATTCACGCTCATTACTTTATCAAACTCATCCGCATCAAAATCAACAATGCTTTTGTGTTTGGACTGGTTTCCAAGCACACCAGCATTGTTAAACAGGATATCAATTCGACCATAACGAGTGATTGTTGAGTCAATTAGGTTTTTTACATCGGTTTCCAAGCTAACATCACAATGAACATACGTAGCTAAAGGAGTCAGTGAACTAGCGATTGCGAGCCCATTTTCGTCATTGATATCCGCTATGACTACTTTAGCACCATGCTTCACAAACAACCTCACAGTGGCCGCACCGATCCCTCCGGCACCGCCTGTGACGATTGCAATCTTTCCCTCCAACCTATAAACAATTAAACAAGTCAAATGTAGTTTTTCAAATTGATGAAAAAAGGTGAGGTACAAATAAAGCTTACATAAGCAAGTGTTTAAAATTCGTACTTAGAATATTTTGCTTTATGTATGTGACAAAACAAGAAGTTATGAAATAGTGAACTAATTAAATTTTATATTCTGTTATATACTATATAGCGTCAAAAACGAGTCGGATTTTATGGTTATAAAATTTACTTTCTGACAAGTGATTAGTTGTCTTTGTTAGAGCTTCATCAATTAATAATTATTCGAAACGTACAAATTACCGGAGAAAAATAAAGTATAATTAAAATAGTCCAATAGTCGTTGTTATGCGTATTCTTTATTCCAAATAATTGATTTTTTCACGAAAAAAGTAATACTTATTCCGAGGTTCAAGGAACTATGTAGATATGGAAATGAATACAAAATCTTTACAGCTCTTAAAATGAATGGTTTTAACTTCTTAAATAAACTAAAAGAATGATAAAAACCATGCAATATATAGCTGTCAAAACTATTTTATATCAGAAAAAAATGTACCATAACTTATAATAGCAAACAGAGAATAAAAAAGACACTAAAAACACATCTAATCAACTGCACATCAAAGAATATTAGATTTTGATAATCTTTAAAAACATCCCAATAAGAAGACTCAAAAGTCAAAAACATCTAAAAATTTCTACAAATCCTCACTATTATATATAATACTAATTACCAAATGTTTTGTGCATTATAAGTTGTACCTAGGCTTTAATAAGTTGTACACACTTTTGTTTTTTTTTTTTACTTTTCTTACTTTTAGTGAGTGTTTGGGATTGCTTTTTGAAAACTTCTTTTAACTTTTAAAAAGAAGATAAATTAAAAAGAGGTGAAAATATGTTTGGATGTATATGAAGATGTGATCCTAAACATGGCCTTAATCTCAATACAATTTAACTCCTATAATTTTTCACACCTTATATTTTTTATCTTATGTTACGGTTTAAATTTTACGAGCGAACATGTCGCAATGTGAGCGTGTGGTTCAACATTTTTACGTTTAATTTTCTCGTTTAACACCCTCCGTCGCAACGCAATGAGCTTAATGCTCGCTTTTTCTATTTTCTTTCTTTCTATTTATTTTATATATAAAAAATACACTCATCATCTATTAGCCCCACCATCATTCATTTTTTTCAAGTTCAAGGTGATAACTTTTTTACATCAAAAAACAAAGACCCTGTTAACAAAGACCCTAACAGGGATGCTAACAAAAAAACAGCTACATGGGCATAAAAGATGACGACAAACTCCTTATTGGAGATGGTTTGAACGATGGTCAACATTGTGTAAATACTGTCTTAAAAAATAGGAATATTGAATTTTAATAATCCAAACTATCACTTATTGTCCGTTAATAATCCATACTATCAAATTGACCGATAATAATCTCAACTTTCTGTTTTGTTGTCAAGAGCAATTCTAGCAACATAATTATTTATTTGTTTACACTTAATTTTCATTTGATTTTGCACATGATGATTAGTGTGAATGAAATAAGGAGACACAAAAATGAAATGGAATGAAATACGAGTGAAAATCAAGTGTAAATCAATAAAAATTATGCTGTTAAGATTATGATTGGTAACAAAACTGAAAGTTGGGATTATTATCGGCCAATTTCATAGTATGGATTATTATCGGCCAATAGGTTATAGTTTGGATTATTAAAATCCAATTTGCCTAAAGAATATGACAAAAATAACGAAGATTTTGCATGGGTTCAAGAAACAAAACGTTAGATTTAGTGACTAAACCATAACGGTCGCAAGGTTGATAGTGAAAGAATAAGAAGCTAGGTAGTGTACCTTCTATAGAAGATGGGATTGGTTTCTTTACTATGGGAATGCATCCCTTGGAAGGCTTTTTCAGGCATAACTTCAGCAGGCATTGTCAAATTACAACAACACACCAACACTTGTAATTAACTATATATTTATGTGTATGTGTATCTATGTGTAGAGGGAGAGAGAGAGGTGATGAAGAAGATTTAGATTTATGAGGTTTATATAGAGAGGAACGAAACTTTATAACTTATTTGCATATTGCCAAATGTTTGCTTTCCATAGTCAACAATCCATCTCCACACATTCCAAGACACTACCTTTGCAAATTATTCAAACTTGATAAAATATACATAAGAATATTGAAGAAAATATTTCTTTTTACTAGTTTTATATCATTAACTTTTTGAAGACTAGTGTTTATTCAACGCGAGACTATTTTTACTAGTTAGAAGAATATTAACATGTCAAATGAGTTTACTAATAATGAATTCTTTAGTAATATATATATATATTTGTGGCAATATGTCTAACATTTGAAGTTTATGATGAAGATTGTGTCGAGGTTTCTTTGGTTTTTGATGAAATAATGTCCAAGTGTTTGTCATATATAATTGAAAAATTCGTAAGCTGATTATTTTTTTTTTATATTTAGAAGATACTACATGGATTAAAATGTTCTTATAGGTAAAGTAGTTAGTTTTTTGATCTCGATGTAGTTTAGACGGATTTGTTTCATATTTTACGAAAGCAAAAACGATTAGTTTCATGTAACTTGTTTGATTTGTGGTTTGTATGGCATTATGTGAGAGTGAGATTTTGTGCTTATTTGCAAAGAGAATGGTCTGCTTAGTGATTCTAAGATGTTGTAGGTTACTATGGAAAGCTAGAAACACTTTGGTCTTCAATATTCAAATTATTATCTCTTGATTGGATTAATTTAGTTCTTAGAGGTTTATTTTTTATTTATTTATTTTTTGTTTGAGTTGTAACATGTCTTACCGCTTGCTAGCATATGTAGTTTTTTATTTATTAACGAAATCTCTACAGTTAAAAAAATGAAAATAAAATCTTTCTTTTTAGTCTTGATTTCATGGGAATACACGTGAATAACAGCCTAAAAGGTAAAGCTAAGAGTAGACTAAAGCCATATAATATGTTGACTAGATGAAGAAATAAATGCTCATGATGTGTAGAAGAAAATTAAAACACGTCTAATACTATTTTTTCAACGGCGATAGTGATTATAGATTTTTGTATAGTGAAGGTTTGAACCCAGATTTTTTGGGTCTAATTATTACCTAAACTATCTACACCAGACTTCTTAGTATAAAGAAGCACATAACAAATAAGAAAAAAATTTATAATCTTACCTCCTAATACACATTACATATTTGGCCTAAACAAACCATTTATTTGGATCAAACGTTTGGCCAAATCTCAACTATTTATCTGAATCAGGCGTCCGGATAGATATTAAGTTGTTTCGTTAACAAAGGCATGTATACATGAAACAAGCACCAAGCATACCCCCAAGCAAAATGGCTCTATGCATATAGACAATAGTATGCGCATGTACCGGCTGCATCACAATAATAAATATCTAACACTAAGTATTGTAGACATAATTTGTAGTGTATTTGCTATAGTATTCAACATGTATGACTTGACCTTTACTAAAAATACGAGAGGCAATTTGGCAAGTATGGTATCTTATTATACTCGGTATACTCAATGAGCCAAATTTACTACACTACTCTCACGCCAAGGTGTGATTTTTAATAATAATCTCATCACGCGACTACTTGTTGCTTTGTCTTCCAAGACTCCAAATAACCATACCTCAAGTATCGTAACAACCGTACGTGTTGTTACAACATATATAAAATAGATTCTTTAAATATGTAAATGAATTTCATATGTAACAGTAGAAAACAAATATCTAACCAACATCCTCGAGTAGTCGGGTTTTTGCCGACACATGCATATACATTGTATATACTTCAATATCAAAACATGGGTTTCACAATTGATCGTGTAATAATAGCATATTTGTTATACCTTCTCAGTTCTCACCCAAGCAACACTATAAGATGTGATGCTTATTCAAAATCGGTTTTGATTATTTATCGAAACATAAAGGGATTTAAGAAACATGGGTGGGCCGTGGGCCGGTGGCTCTTTAAAAAGGAATAATGGGCCGATTAAAACGCCCTTAAACAAAACGTTTGATTTGGGCTTAATAAAGACTTGTATACGAAAGTTTTGGGGCTATTAAAGACTTAAGAGTGTGGGTTATTGGGCTTAACAACCTAGCCCGTCATCTGTGCAGCCGAGGCCCAAGTGTCGAACACTAAATCACTCAAAATGCTTTTTAACTCTAAAGTTACCTAACTAAATCAGGTTTCCTAATCTGGTATAATTATTCTATAAATATTAACTTTTTGTAAATAAAAAAAATTTGAGGTGAATATTAGTAAAGTTTTAAACATAAAATACGTGTTAGCGGAATAAATTTTAGCACATCAAGGTTTGCATTTTCGATGCTCTCATCACACATGTCCACAATTGCTGTTCAAGGAAAAAACACATGTCCACAATTACCAACGCAAATAAACACAATGGGTCCATAATTAAATATATTGACTTGTGTGAAGTATTTCTCAAAGTATTCCATAAAAGCTAGAAAAACTTAAAAAATATTCGGTATTTTTTCTAGCGATGGCCTACACTTTGGTAAGAAAACATGTAATTTAATGAAAAATTTAATGAAATGTATTTATGGTACGTCCATTTTAAGAATAATATATTTTCTATCATTACTTTAAATATAGATGATATTAATTGGTTATGTTTCCACTAGCTAAAACCATATTTGTGAGTTGGATTGTGTTTGAAAGCTTTCAACAAATAAAGGCAAATCTTCAAAGCAAAGTTTAGATCATTATTAACGTACACATGTTATATCATCATTTTATATTTGATCATTTTAAAGCTACAATGAACTATACTTTGATATTTAACAAAATTACAACATTAAATTTAATATCAAGTTTAATCAAATAACTGTTTTACCAATATTTACATATCTAAAATGGATCTCCAACTATTATAAAGTGAAATCTTGTAAACCAAAACTATTATCTTATGATGATTTTTTCGCAATATTTTATATAATATTATATGTATTTTAATATGGTCTAAGAAGTCATTACATTTAATCTTAGATATAATAATGAAATGGGTCGTCTTAAGCAAAGTAAACTCATAGACTCGTTTTAAAAACTGATATAGTAGGTATAATGACATATTGATGGTACTTTAGGGTATAATTAAAAGTAGATGTGGGTTGTTCAACTTAAGTCTTGCTACTACTAAAAAAGGAAAACCAAAACACATGAAGAGTGGTTCAATAAAACATTGGTTGTCATTGTAGTTGTTGTTACCAATTAACATAGTACATGCTGAAAACCAAACCAAATAATAAGTTAGCGACTATCTAAAGTCAGAGAATATAAAGAGATGGTAGGTGGAGGTGACACACACGGGCATGTGAACACATAAGTTGTATTCTAATATAAGACAATTCGTAATAGAGACATCGCACGCAACCATGTTCAATGAGCATTTTTAGCGAAGAAGGCATGTTATGAAATACACAAGAGTGGGAAAACAATGAAAAATATAGGACGCTGTTGAACTATATTAAAATTTTATTTTGTTTACTGTATAATGATAAATAATTAGTTATTTTATTATATTTTAACTGTACTAAGTTGTAATTTATTTATTTTACAACTATAAATAGATAAGTAAACTTTTATAATAATAATATTGAAAAGTAAATATTTTATTATAACAATTTTTTGTGTATGAGATATAATCGTAAAAAATGATGATAGTATAAAATAAATTAACGGCTTGAATGATACTAGGTTGGTTGGGAAATGAATGCTTTGAATGATTAATCCAGTGCTAGATTAATCAAGTGACTTCACACATTTGTGGGGATTTTAGAAAGGTTATTTATAGATGCTCTAAACCGAACGAATCATTCGAGCAATTTAATCTCCATATGATCGTCAAACAATATTGGAAATAAAAACATACAATGTAAAACTTGACATTAACCCCTCAACATTCTATAAAACCAAACGAACAGATAAATATTGAGACCAACAATACTATTGAAGATCAAAATCCACCTATTAGGCTTTAAAAGGAGCATAAAAATGACAATAGATGTTGACAAAACCATTGAGTCTTAAAGTTGTTATACCATCCAAATGTAAATATGGACTCTAGTCAACCTACTCTTTTGCATTCTGTGTTTACTTTTTATTTTTATTTTTTATTTGTTAACTTCTTCTATCCTAACACCCATATGCGACTCTTCTAAAGTTTTAACTGTTCTATGAAGTTATTACATTCTTAATAGAGATATAAGATTTTTTATAAATAAATAAAGTGTTGTTTTTTATAATTTAATGGTTTCTATTGTGTAAATGAAATTATAATTATTTATGGGTAGTTTGCTACCCGTATAAACAATGAATTTGAAATTTCTGACAACGAGTTCGCTCGCGTGGCAAGCGGATCCTTATGTTTGCTCTTGTGGCAGGTGGGTGGCCTGGTAACTGGTGGATTCACTTGAGTTCGCTAGTAAAGGGAGCAGATTCTAGTTTACTCACATCACCTTTACTGAGGGAGCAGATTCTGGCCTAGTCATATCACTTTTATTGAGTATACTTGTACGGATAGCGAACTCTTCATAAACAATCGTTGTTTTCATTTAACTACTAAAAGCCACTAAACAATTGAAAAAACATCATTTATTTAAAATTCGAGAAATAATAATGTTCAGAAGGTGTTATACATGCATGTTCATGTCTTAACAATTTCATATAGATAACCACGACTTGCATGAAACTATAATCACAAATATACTTTTATTTACGTGTCAATTTTTACGTCTAATAATAGTATAGAAAAACAAACACGAGATAATTGTTACAATAATCTTATTCAAGTAAAAACTTTTATACTCGTGTGTACTTTAAAAAATATCTAATTTTCTACTCTAGACATATGATATTGACATTAGCTCGTGTATCATATTCATACCTTTTGTATTTATCCCTAGAACTAACCAGAAATTTGCCAATTTTCTTTCTCCTCTTCGTTTCAAGATACATGCACACCTATATAGAGACATTTATATCAATATCTATCTATTCTAATAAACCAAGGTTTTTGGAAACATGTGACGCGATTTTGTGCATTCTCAGATTGTTTTTCCTGCTTAAACTCATATACACATTTTAATTAAAATGACTTTAAACACTTACTAAAATCACATTCTTCTTTCCTTATATGAACTTCTTATTTTCTTTCCTTCATTTCTCTCTCTCATTTTAGATTAATATGTTTTATTATTTCTCTATACAATCAAGCAATCTAAAAATTTCCAGTATTAATTTCAAAATCATTTGCTTGATTTTGTTTGAGTGCTTTAACTACTGATAAGTAAATATTTTACTTATTGGTAATTTTCTTTGAATTATATAAATGATACGAGTTTTTAAGTAAATAAACTAAACAACTATATATATCTATAACGTAAATCTTCTTATGCTAATAATTTATTAAGAATTACTAAATTATAAGATTTTAATTATATCATCTTTTAAAACATACTTTCATAATTCTTAATTTTTATTTGTCAAACTTTTAGATTATTTATTATATCTTATTTTATCAATGGTTGATAACTAACAACAAAATTTTCATAGCAACTAATAATTTCAAGTGGTTATATTTATCCCATCCATGTAATAAATGGGTTCTAACTTAGTTGACAATATATTAAAAACTCTAAAGATCACATAATGCATTTTCTCCATGTTTCAAATATAGTACACAAGACGTTCGTAGCTATATCTTTTTCTCTCGTAACTACTTTTAGTTATTTTGTGTATTATATACAAGTGTCATTATATGATTCTTAATAGATTTTTATGCATAATTATACAACACAAATTTTTTATGATCATTTTCTGTTCTTTTTATCGGTAAATACGGGAAGCGACCCCGATATGTGTTTTATACGCACCCCAAGCATTTTATTCCTCTCCATCTGCTTTCATCATACTTTTGGCGTATTTTAAGCCCCATATTATGTTGAAGGAACTATTATTATATCAACTAATTATTTTATTGGTGCACCCTATCCCCTACACTTTAATTTAATGACACTTCGAGTTCAAGACTTCTATGGTATGCGGAAGATAGCACAAAAAAGTTGATGGAAACAATTGAACAATTGGCACTTTAAAAGTAACTTTTGGATATACAGGAAAGTTATATCTTTTTGTTTTTTTTTTCAAGTTGCAACCAAGGATGATAACACTTGAGTATTACATTATAACTATTATATATTGGATTATTGTGTATTATGTTACAAGCATACTTCAAGGCCTTTGAATTTTGTTATCATAAAGTATAGTGATGTGTTCACTTTATTCAGATTTGGTTGATACAAGATATGAATGAAATGAGGCAGACATAAAATGAGGCATTTGGGGTTCTTTTTTATTATTATTTCAATCGTACTTGAAACAATCAAACATTGTATCAAACGGAATTTGAATTATGATTTTGAATTCGGCTTTCGAAGCTAACTTTTATGTGTGATTTTCGAACCTTTTGACCCATATAATGAATATTAATTATATATGTGTGTGTCTCTATGTGTGCTTGTGCGTGTATATGACTTTTTGATTTTTTATTTTTATAAAAATATCTATGTTAAATCACCTTATGTAGTTATTATCTATAAGCTTTTATTTTGTAAGAACAATCGACCCGAGTTTGAACAAAACTGGAAATTTTTGGAATGCCAACTAGCTTTCCATCTAATTTGAATTAACTAGAAAATCTTCAATTCGAATAACTAATTCAATAACACATAAAACTTAAAAACTAACCCGATCAACATCATATATGACATTTGGAAGCCTTGAGTATATTTTGAAGACCTTTAGACTTGATACTTGGATATTAGGAGGATTTTATAATTCAGGGCTGTTAAAAATACGTGTCAACTTGTGAGCCATCTTGTTTATTTAAAAATAATGATCTTATTATTATTTTTTATCAATATTCACATATATAAAAACAAAATATAATAATCTTTCAAATTTATTTATCTTAACTAATTGAATCAATAATACAATATCATTGTTTATCAACATCATCATTCTTTATATTTTTATACTCAGGGTTTTATATCAAAAAATATAAAACTGACCATATAGTTAACGATTTATTCGAATGATAACGACATAAATTTCATTTCTAATTTCTATAAAATAACAACTTAGTCATTAATTTATTCTAGCCAACGAGCGAACTCACGAGCAAGCTAACAACCAAGCTAACCGAATCAAGCTTGACTTGTTTTTTAAACGAGCTTTTTTCAAACTATTTTTAAGCTAGCTTTGCAAGAAAAGAAACATAGAAGGGGTAAAGATAAACATACACCACACCACCGAGTCGTCTTCATTTCTGTCTTGTTCATTCATTCACATTCATTTCAACACCCCCACTACTCCTCACACCCCCACCCCCCTTTTTTCTCTCTCTTTACAAATCTCTTACAATCATCTTCATACATCTTCATTCAGATTCCTCTGTCCAATTCGGGATTCAATTGATAGCGACTCCAATTCGCTATGATCGTTGATGGGTCTCTATTGAGCTGATTTCGAAATCAAGAAGAAATGCCATTCAGTAGGTACCAGATACGTAATGAGTTCAGCTTGGCTGATCCAGAGCTCTACAAATCAGCTGATAAAGATGACCCTGAAGCCTTGCTTGAAGGGGTCGCTATGGCCGGCCTTGTTGGTGTTCTTCGTCAGCTCGGTGACCTAGCGGAGTTAGTGCTTCTGTTCTTGATTTCTATTTCGCTTCATTGTATACATCGTTTGTGTTTGTAAAACGATTTTCAGTTCTTGATTCTTAATACCCAGTTCGATTTTCAGTTGTGGTTAGATTGAATTAGTGCAAATGGATTTGGAATCGACTAGAGTTTGAAACCCTAGATTTTATGCTTCTGTGTTGAGTTGATTCTTGAATTGTGATTAGGGTAGTGCTGAATTTTAGGGGATTGATGTTCATGCATTGGAATTTGGAAATGGGATTTTGGGGAATTTATGAGAGTAAATTAAATTCTTATGATTGGATGTTGTTTGATTATTTTAATGCATTTAGAATGTTTTGTTTCTAGGTTTATATAATGGAGTGCAAACTGAATAGAATGATTCTATATTTCTTGATGGGATTTATAATATACATGGGTTGTTAAGGTTAGGTGGGTTTAGCTCATCATGTATAATCAACTTCAACAAACTTTTGATTCTATTCCACTGAGGATGGTGATCTGTAGCTTTCATTGCTCAGCTTCGTGTGTCATGACGAACTTGGTAGTTTGTTATATTTATCAATCATTAGAGGTTGTTGGAAAAGTATGTGTTATTAAACTTTTGGCTTGCATATTTTGTCTATGCCTATGGAACTAGTATTGCCCACGCAGTATGAGTCTTTAATCAATTCTTTGTTACACACGGTTCTAATAACAAAATGCGCATAAAGAAATAGTTGAAAAGTATGGATAGTATATTTATGCCACAAGATTTATTTTGTACACATTAGAGGCACCATTTTCTTTTAATTAGGGTACTAAGGAAAGAACGATGAAGGAAGAGAAGTTGAGAATGTGTAAAATATGGCAGTGAGAATGTTGACACTGAAATATATTTTTAGAACAGAACTTCTATTTCTTTGACAAAAGGTTGAATCCAATTATGAAGGTTTGCAGCAGAGATTTTCCACGGTTTACATGAAGAAGTGATGGTGACTGCTGCTAGGGGCCATAGCTTACTGACACGTGTTCAACAGGTCGAGTCAGATCTCCCTTTAATTGAAAGGGCATTTCTTTCTCAAACAAGCCATTCAGCATTCTTCTCCAGTGCAGGTTAGAATTTTGATCCTTAACTTAGATCTTATTTTCTTTTGCAGGTTTTGCCTTGCTATTGTTTACTTTTTCTCATGTTGGTTCTTGTGATTTTGATAATAGGATCTATAATTAGACACACATAATAAAAACCAAATGAAATGAACTATCAAACACATGACCAGTGATTCCACAACTTACCTATCTATTTGTATTGCCTAATTTTTTGTTAAATTTCAACCAATATACTTATGGATGGCTTAGTTTAGGGATTGTTTATACTCTATGTGGTTAAATGAGCTTAAGTCAAACAATATTAGTTAACAAGGAAAGCAAATTGATTGAGTGGTTCAGATGGGTTAAAAGTCGAGCAAAGTACTTTTAGTGCCAACAACATCCTAATTGCTTTGTGCAAAATTTAGATTAACATGTAATAACATATTGTTGTTGTCATACTTAACTTCATAGTTACATATAAGTATGTCAAAAATATTTGAGGAACAGTGTTTCCAGCATATTCAACCTGTGCAAAAGCTACTCTAATTGGATTATCACTTTATAATTGTGCCTAGGGGATTATGTCATTTTTCGTATAAGTTATGACAATCTTAACTTGATCTAGCAAGAGATGGCTTAAAGACTAATCTATTATTTCCTAGAAGTATATGTGTTATGCTAAACTAACCTAAAACATTTATCATTAAAAAAAACCTATAGTTACATCAATTCATGGTGATGAAATGTTAGAATTAAATCTGTATAAGTCTTTAATATAATCTCACCTGATATTTATTGATGTCACAGGTATTAGTTGGCATCCTAATCTGCAAACAGAGCAGAATCTTATCACCAAGGGAGATTTACCTCGGTTTGTCATGGATTCTTATGAAGAATGTCGTGGCCCACCTCGGTTATTTCTGCTAGACAAGTATGGAACTATATAATTTATTTAAATATACTCCATTTCATTTATGTACCTTTCAGAATACAAAATTGACTTCAAATGTTTCTTATCTAATATCCCTGATTAAGATGTTACATTATTAACAACTTTTGTGGCTTTTAAAAGGTTTGATGTTGCTGGTGCTGGGGCATGCTTAAAACGTTACACCGATCCGTCATTTTATAAAGTTGAAGTTTCATCATATGAAATGATGAATGCCGAAGCTCAAAGGGACAAAAAGAACCGTAAGACAAAGGTTAGTTAGATGAAGTTAATTAATACAAATATTGTATCTCTACTTTAACAAACCATGTATGTAATTTATCTTTTTGACTCTTTGATTAATATCTATAGTAACTTTTAGTATCAACATATTAAAGGAATCTTGTGAAATTAATGCTTAGTATCTTGTAATAATTATAATGGAGATGATTGATCTACCTTTGAACATAACTAACTACCATTATCTTTGTTTTTCTAAATTTATTATATTTAATAGAAGAAGGGATCGCGGTTGAAAAATGGGGATACTCCTGAGGTTTTACAGCCGTCACACGTCAAGTAAGTTCCTTATTCAGTTATTTTCCTTATTTATTTTTTAAAGTTTTGCCTCATAAAGTGTTGATGTGGCAAAATGAGTGGGTTGGGTAACCAGTGAGGATAGATTTTGTCAAATGGAGAGGTTATCTTGACATACAATATGTTCAGAAGTTTTAAACCTTTATAAACGTCTTCAGATATGAATTTACGAAAATTATACTCTCTCAATAATAATCTAGTTTTTCTGTAAATTGATCTAGGAGGTTTTAATGCACTAAAAATACACTTTGGGAATTTTTATGCCCATTTGATCGGTATCCTTTTAAGCTGATTAGTGTTGGAGATGAAACATGATCCAAATTGACCCATTCATAACTAAATGGTTTGAATTTGCGACCTGTAACTTATTTAATTTCAATAATGCAGACTCCATCAATTACTCCTTGAGGAGCGTGTGCAAAATGGTGCAAGTGAACCTGCACGCCGTGTAAAAATAAAGAAACGAGAAATTAAATTTCCATTTGACACCGAAACTGGTAAAGGATACATGGAGAAATTATTAAATTCTCCACCAGAGGATAAACTTGTCCATGAAGTCAAAATGGTGAATTCCCCGTTACATTTGCCTACCAATGGTCATAAAGAACCAGAGCTTGAAACACGTGAGCTTAACATGGTGAATTCACACCTAGATGACATTGAAGAAAAACACATATCTGTTGTTGAGGAAAACAAAGAAGATGGTATTGAAGATGCTTACCAATCCGATGATGTGGCAAGTGAAACAGACAATTACGTGGATGCTCTTGCCACCATGGAATCAGAAGTTGAAACAGATGTCGAATTTAGAGCTGCCAACTCTGATCCCATCATAAAGCAAGAGACTTGTTCAGATTCAAATCTTGAAAAGCTTCAAAAGCCCCAATTTTCAGATTCTCAATCTGCGTCAGATGATACAAGTAGCCCAATTAAGAATAAAATTACAACCTCTTCATATTCTGGTTCTGATTCTACAACCACTTCACCCAATAATACGTCACCACGTCGCATTAACTCTCCTCATGCCTTTGCAAGTACAGAAATTCCATTTCGCCCACGGGTTTTACCCACCCAAGTCACTGATAATTCCACTGAGGTGAGTGATAATGCAGATTTGCTTGTGGATCAAGAAACAATCCAAAAAGAAAGTAATTCCAAAGAAACAGATTTAAGTGGAGTGTCTTTAAGCAATTTTGTAGATGTTAATATTCCCACAAAAAAGGGAGAAACTGAAATCGAACTGGAAGACACTATAGCTTCTAATATTGATGAGGCTAATAATTCCAGTTCCACCCTTGTGAATCCACATGTGGAGCAATCTTTTGGTCCCTCTTTGGACCAACCTGACATTTGTGAAGATGATGTTATTGAGAGTAAAGCTGATTCAGCAGAAGCTAGAGTTTCTTATTCTAATGAAGATGAAACCAAACTAAAAGATAAAGAAACTTTATCAGTTGACTCAGAAAGTCAAAATGAAGATGTTGCTGTTTGTGATCCTGATGTTGGTAAAAATGGAGACAATAATCATTTTGTTTTTGAGGACGACAAAGAATTAAATGAGAGAAAACACGAATCATCTAGTTCGGAAACTAAAGAGTCATTTCCTGACCCTGATGATTTTGGAAGTAATGAAATTAAGGATCTTTCTACTACCGAGGAACCAGGCGAAAATGGTTCAGATATCGTTTACAATTCTGATAAATCTGTGGAAAAGGAATCTACTGAGGAATCAGTTATTTCTCGAGGATTAGATTCGACTCCTTCTGCATCTAATGATACCTCACAAATTCAGATTCTCGATAGCATTCATAGCAACGGGGATGAAAATGTTATCGATAAACCATCTACAGAATTGATTGGATCTGATGAAAAGGATTTGAGTGAGGAATTAGTTATTTCTCCAGAATTGAATTCCATCCCTTCTGTATCTAATGATCACTCAAACAATCAAATTCTTGATAACATCTGTGAGGGGAATGAAAATGATGTTGATAACCCGGAAAAGGAATCAGTTGAATCTGGTGAAATGAAGAAATCAAGTGTGGAATCAGTTATATATCTGGAATCAGGTTCCATTCCATCTGAATGTAATGATCACCCAAACATACAATTTCTTGATAGCATGGATGAAAATGATGTCAATAACCCGGAGAAAGAATCGAGTGAAGAATCAGTTATTTCTCCACAATCAGATTCCATTCCTTCTGCATATAATGATCACCCAAACATGCAGGTTCTTGAGGGCATCTATAAAAATAGGGATGAAAATGACAGCGATAACCCGGATAAGGAAACAATTGAATCAAGTGAAAGGAAGGGACCAGCCATTTCTCAAGAATTGGATTCCGTTCCTTCTGCGTACTCTGATCACCCAGACATACAGTTTCATGATAGCATTCATAACAACGGGAATGAAAATCATGTCGAATCGATCGAATCTGGTGAAAAGAAGGAATCAAGTAAGGAATCAGTCATTTCTCCGGAATCAGATTCCATTCTGGAATCTTATGATCATTCCTACATACAAGATGAAACTGTTTTTGTTACTGAAAAAACTGATCAAAATGGATTGCAATATGTTTCACCAAATGTTGACGTTCAATCAAGTATTCATTTTCACGACAGTGGACCCGATTTGGCTGAGTCAGCAGAAGCCCAAGAATCTAAACCTTCATCTGTCAACCAAGATGGTCTAATCGATAAACTTGAACCTGCATCATTTATCTCAAATCCCTCTGTTTCTTTAGAAGAAAAGGCTGATCAATTGGAAACACTAGAGTCTCATAGCCATGTAAATGTGGATCCTGCTGAACCATCAGTAGTGGATCTATTGCTTCCGAAATTGCCACCAATTAGCATGGAGGAGATGCCACCATTGCCGCCATTGCCACCTATGCAATGGAGGATGGGGAAGTTTCAGGGTTCTTCTCTGATTTCAATCCCTGGTGGTGGTCAAGATGACATCAGCCACTTCCCGCCAGTTTTCCCTCATATTGAAACCCATCCATCAATAAACCAGAATGAAATATCAAGAAATGAGAAATCTGAACAAGATTATGAAGTGAATAACGTGAAACCTGCAGAAGAAATTGTCTCACAACCGCCAATTGGTAGGGAGGAATCTCAAAACACTCCAATTTCTGAACCAGAAATTATTAGGTTACCGAGCACATCTTCACTTCCTTCAGGAGATGATGAAATGCCAAATGGTATTCGGCCAATGAAAATTCAGAGACCACGTACTCCTCTCATTGATGCCGTTGCTGCTCATGACAAAAACAAGGTGATGCTTTCTTCAAAATTATGCCAACTTTTATGTTTAACCTATTGATTTTGCCACCTCTGTGTAGAACATTGTGTTTTAGTTATTCAAAAATTAGATTATATTATTATAAGATGTTGAGAATCAGGTCTTATTTGAAATGCATGAAAATGAATGAAATGGTATTTATTTTTCTGGTGCAGTTGAGGAAGGTGACAGAACGAGCAGTACCTCTCTTCCCAAAGGAAGAGGAAAAAGACACTTTCCTTGAACAGATACGGGCCAAGGTATAAATTCAAAACTTCCTTTTGTTTTTGTCTTTTATCTTTTACATAATTTGACAATTTTATTCAAACAGTAGGATTATTATTGAAACAGTACAAATTCTGTTATCGAATTTGACACACACACTATCTATAAAAATATAACATTCTTGAAGAAACAGTGTTTTGGGTCAGTCCAACCTGACCCGTTTCGACTCACACATATACTACCTTTTTTGACACACAAACCAACACGTCTAACCTGAAATAACACGTTTCACTGCATGAATAGCTGATATTTAATACCGAAATTTTCGGTCTTTCTTTTCACATTTGGTAACAATTTTTCATTTTTTGTGCTAGTCTTTCAACTTGAAACCAGCTGTTCCAGCAAGGCCCATAATTCAGGGCCCCACAACCAATTTGAGGGTAGCTGCCATTTTAGAGAAAGCTAATGCAATTCGTCATGCATTTGCTGGAAGTGATGATGATGATGATGACAATGACAGTTGGAGCGACTCATGAAAACATCAACTTGATGAAAAACATGAAGTATTCACATGCTCATTGTAGTTATTACCATCGTTTTTGTGTGTTATTGTTATGTTCTTCAAATACAAAGTTATAATCATCTATGTTATTATAGGTCTGTTAAATCAAATATCTTGTATAGATTTCATTCTCTCTGAGTCTCTGGTACTGTGATTTTATTTGTTTGTCCTCATGGATGTTACATGAGCTTTTATACAAATACAATAGGCGCAAATGTGTATTTTATTTTTCTTTCTTTGGTGTAGAATATGTTGGATGAATATGGGTGTTTTGGGTAGCTTCAAATAATCAAGAATGATGCATGTTTAGTTGACTTGCAGATTTTGAAGGCAGATTATTTTCATAGGCTATTACTAAAGGAACACCATTGACACATCACACACTAATACACTAGAGATCCATTAGTGACGTGTGCCGTATGACCCGTCTGATAGGGAGAAAATGAACATATGTGTTACAACCTACAATGGCACATACGTGGGTCATGTTTTTATTATTACATGTTCATATACTGATACAAAAATGACTGATGTGATCACTGATAAAGTCACACGGTTGATGCGGTGTGTGTATAATGATCACTTAGTGTTTGTATAGCATTATTGATGTATTCTTTTTAGCCCCATTTCATATTAGTTAATCACTTGGAAACTTTAATGAATAAACTTTATATCTCACAAAACTTTTATTCAAACAATATTAAATTTATCATTAATGTAATATTATTTCATTAAATATGTCGTATTAAATTTATTAACTGGGTCCATCTCATTCACATTCAACAAGTGGGTTCACATTCTCCTATATTAAAAAAGCTTTAAGATTTATTTGAAGAGGATTTTAAAAAGGGCGTTAATGCTTTTCATGTAATTGTAACCGGAGTTTTTTGAACTATTATTGGATCACTGACAAGTAATTGAACCATCATATCATGTTCATTATTCGAGTATAAAATCTTAAGGCTCTAGGCTAGCAAGTCCGTGAAAGGAAGCTTGTACATTAATCCGTCCTCATCGGTTCTAAACCTAAGACCTTAGGACTTCCACCAACATTAAGTGAGAAAACCTCGAGACCCAATTTGAAACCTTTTTTTAGTCATAACTGAGACTTGAACTCAGGATCTCCTAAATTTAATTAAGTCTTGAGTATTTCACGTTAACCACTTATACTAAAAACCATTAGCTTATGTCACTGGAGTTATTAGTAGAATATGCAACTCCTTCTTTATTACATTGATTTAAAAGGAAAAAAAAATTCATAGGCCCTTCCTGGTTATAGACCGATTATCCTAATTGGTGGCATCTCAAAGGTAATCTTAAAGCTTTTACCAAATAGGTTAAAGTTGGTTAAAAAAGGTTGAAGCTGGTGATTTCATCAGCCTATATACAAGAGAGAAGCATAGTAGATGGTCTGTAATTTTTAATTAAATGATAGTTTGGATTAAAAAAAGGAGTAATGAAAGGCTTTATTCTTCAAAGGTGGACGTTGAGATGGCATTTGATTCTCTAAATGGAGTTTCTACATTCAGTTATGTTATATATGAACTTTCCAATCAAATTGTGTCATTGGATCATGGGTATTTTAAAATCCGCTACAACTTTGGTCATAGTGAATGGTTCACCTAAGGAGTTTTTGATTCGAGGCATCTCTCTTCTTAACGGTGGCTCATGTAGATCACATCTCTTATATGTCAAAGACGCAACATTCTTCGGGAATGAGTCTTGCTTTTTTTTTTATAATGTCCTTCAAGTCTAGCAAATTCCTCCAACTCCAAAAACAGTCATCGGGATACCCAACATGCTCCTACCTTTCAAGAGAGAACCATGTATTATGAAAGTCAAGATAATAGGACATGTGAGTTAGAGGCTATGTTATCCAAATGTCTGGTAATAGCGGCCTTCAATCATGAACTTTCTTAAGCTTGAGGTTGAGCCTCCATCCTTTCTCGGGTGGTAGATCACGTCCCAAGACACCTTGGGAGCCTTAGAAATCCCAACTATACAATGTTAGAGGAAAGAGTTAAATACCTTGCACACTTCCTTCAGCAAAATGCAAATGCTACTCTAGCTTGAGGTGTTTTTATTTAGCAACAGTTCTTAAAGTTAGTTATATAAAAGTAACATTTTATGGTGTTGTGATAGATCCTCTTGAGGTGAATACTATGGGACTCTCAATTGTCAAATTGGAAATTTCCTATTTTCTTATTTGAGAATGAAGATTGGCACCAACATGAATCACATTATTAGAAACTGATTGTGGACTTCTTTATAAGTCGTTGATCTTCTCGAATGGTTAGAGCTTTGTCTTTTGGTGGAAGAATTACTTTGATGAGATTAGTTCTATGTAATCTTCTCATCTATTACTTCTCTTTATACAAAACACTACTGCATGTGATTGGTTCATTGGAAATAATTAGAAGAGATGATTGACTTCACCATATATAATACAAATAGGAAAAACAAAAATCGCTTCATGCATTTTTTCTTTCAACTATTTGATGCATTTGGTTAGCCAGGGATGATAAGATATTTCAATAGAAAAATATTTGGCTGGATAAGATTTTTAAGAACATCAAGGATAAGTCTTATCATGAATCAAACATAAGGTGAATATCGGAGGAATAGATTAGTCTTATATGTATTGTAATATTTTTTAGTTTCTTTAATAATGGACAAATTGAATTTAAATAATCCAAACTATGATTTATTGGACAATAATAATTCGTGTTATCAAATTGGTCAACGCAGTATTACTTGATATAGTTTTACGTCAATGCATTGGGCTTAGACTAGTTAAAATTTAATTTTGTATAATAATTTTTATGCCGTTTGAAGGAAATAAAAGAATAATATGGTGATAAGTGGTGTCATTTTGGCTTTTCTTGAATTCCTGGCTGTTGACAGCCGCCCCCATGACCGCTAATTCCCCACTAATAAACTTTCTTCTTCCAAACACTTCATCAAATTTCATTCATTTATTCATACCATGACAAAATCATAAATTTAATATTCATTTGTGTGTTACTGCATTCTACGTGTGCCAACTTCTCAACGTCCGCCACAAGCCAACCCAAGAAAAAAAAATGAACCTTTAGCAAATCCCACATCAAATCCTGTGAAATCTGTTCAAATTTGAGGAACCCACATCGAATCTTGAAAAATCTACAAATCTTGAGGGTCAAAGTTGGAATTTTAGATGGAAAACGGCGATACCAGCGGCGGCGGCGGTGGTGGCGGTGGTAGCAGCGGCGATAAGCAGAGCCACCGTGTGCGGCTGTCGGATGTGGTGTCTGATTGCGTAAGGAGGTGGTTTCAAGATACCCTTAGAGAGGCTAAAGCAGGGGATCTGTCTATGCAGGTTTTGGTTGCTCAGATGTACTCTAATGGTTATGGGATTCCTAAAGATCAACAAAAGGTTTGATTTTGACCTCTTAAAGATCAATTTTGAATTTGATTTTCAATATGCATGTTTATTGGCGAATATGGTTGATATATGTGTCATTTCTTAATAAGTTCTTTGATGTTTTGACTTTTTGGGATGATTGAAGGTCAAACAGATCTGTGTAGAAGTAGTTTTGACTTTCAAATTTGATTTTGGGAGCAATATTTTGATGAAATAATATGCATGTTTCAATCTGCAAGCAAATACTGTTAAAGATTTAGAAAATATTAGTTCATTGATTTTTTTTGGAGTTCTGATGGTTTGAAACATACAATATCACAAAAAGCAGAACTTCCTATAGCTTGAATGTAGATTTAGTGTAGAGAATAGTGTTGGATCATTTGGGGGGTGTTTGGATATGCATTTTGTGATTGACTATCTGATTATGTTGATTGCAAGTCACAATATTCAGTTTTTAGTGTGTTGATAAATAGGCTGTGCTTCTGTTATTTTATTATCTGAGGGTCAAATAGTAACTTGTGGTTAACTCATTATCTAGAGTACTTAAAAGAATTCCACTTCTGTTTCATAAATGTCTTCTTTTTTTCATTAACATGCATCTTTTTGGTCAATTTTAATTGTTAACTTACTAAAAACAATCAGAAATTGTAAATACTTAAACATTTGATTACATGATTATTACAACTTCACATTCAAACATTATTTTTCTACATATTACTGCTGGTTATCTGATTTGATTATTCGTATCACGTAATCACTTTCAAAACGCAAATCCAGACCATGTTTCTTTAGACAATTTGCTTGCCAGTGGGCTTATTCTAGTTTGGAACAAGTTTTTCTACGTTTTATGATTCTTTTCTCTTGATTCCCATTGTGTTTCAGTATCCTGTCACAACCTTGTCTTGTGCTAATTCATAACTTCACGTTGCAGGCAAAAATTTGGATGACTAGAGCTGCAAGAGTACGATCTTCAGTTTGGAGAGTTAGCAATAAACGCCCAGGTCATTTTCTCACTCTCTCTTTCTTTAGTTTTTTATTGTATTGTAAGGGGATGTGTTGATGTGCATTTTGAAAGTGATTTTGTGACTTTGAATAACCAATATGAGATTATTAGCTGTGGTGAAATGCAGATAGACTGTTTATATATGCTCTTGGTGTTTGAAGTTGTAATGATCAAATGTCTGAGACTCAAGAGTGTTTGCAAGTTCTGATTGTTTAAGGAATTAATAGATAAAATGACTAAATGACCTTTTAGTAAATTTAAGAGGGACGTTGTGTATGATGGTGTAAAAGTTAAGTGAAAAGAATGTGTTAATAGGTAAATTTAGTTTGTCCCGGCTTGTATGAAACTAATTATCCAAAGCTAACCATTGGCTCTTTAAACAATTGGAAGTAGAACCTATGTATTCAAATATTAGAAACTGGTTATCACGAAGTAGCAATAATCAGATAATGAGTTTAAAATACTAATCCAAACACCCTTTAGTTTGTATTATGTGCCTGGTATTGTTCTTGTCACTGATTAATCTCTCAACTCATTAATCAGGTTATAATGCAAGTGATTCTGATTCAGAAGAGTCGTTGGATGACTCTTGACAGGATGAAAAAGGTAACGCTTCCTAATTTAGTTTAAACAAGTTCTTCACTTTATGTATTTTGTGGGTTCTTTTAGGCTAGTTTGATTTGTAACTAGCAATGCTAATCGCATACCATCACTTCTTTCCTGTGTTTATTATAATTGTTCTTCTCTAGGACCTTTATAGTTGCCACATGTGATTATATGAGGGACCATCCACCTAATGTACTCAAAATCTGGGCTTCTTATGTCAAGTTAATGAACTTTTAATTATTTAGGCGTAAACAATATTGCAGTGATATACAATCTTGAAGATGAATGGTAGAGAAAACTGCACTTCCATAACAATTTTTATATTTCAAGAGAAGCACTAGAATGACAATATATTCTTACTTTATAGTTTAAAAGGTGATTAGTGACAACTCATAGTAGGTCCTGAAAATGCATATAGAGGTTCAACTGTTAATGAATAACAAGACGTAAAATGCAAGTAATAAGCATCAAAGCTTAAGTCCTAATTTAACTAGGTACCTAATTTGCTTCTAGAGATCTAATGATCCCTAATTAATAATTAGTTTGTGAGTTTTAATAATCCCAGTGAAGGAATGATATTGAATAAAAGTCAAATGTTTGACTTCTGAATTGCAAATTGATGACAATTTGTTTTGAAAGAAAAAAAAACATGTGGAAGCTAATTTATATATGTATGGTTGAGAATAAGAAATTTTTAGGTGTAAAAAACCTTGATTGTGTATTTGTGTTATTATGTTCTTGCCATTTCAAAGTCAACTCTGTGACTGTATAACTGAGTTCCATTCGATTTGTGTCTGTGTCTTAAGTCGTTTCATTTTGTCATGAATCTTATTTATATGATACGAAAAGAGAATGTTACTATTGGTTTCTGAGAAATTAAACGGGACCCACAAAATAAAAATTAACGAATCGTAGACAAATGGTAGGAAAGGATATGCAAATTTGTTCATGATGCTATCTATACTCATGTTGCTTCAGTTTCTTTTGCAGGGCTCTTGGATTTGTTCATCTTATCAGTCATCTCTCTGAAATCGCACCTGGGCTTTTGATGCATTTTTTGTGCTCTGAAGTTGTTTCTTTAAAGTGTTTCTGTACAATTAACTGGTTTTTTGGTTTCAGTTTACGCCGATAACAGTTGGTGAATTCATAGGTTTTGTGAGTTTTCTTATTACCTGCAATGAAAGGGTGAAGGGTGTTTTTTTTCTCCTTCCAAATGTTCAGATTGTAGTGGTGAAGTTGTAAATTGAATCATACTATTCAAGACTTCAAGTTGAAAACTAATAAAAAAAATTCAAATTGCAGTGGTGATGATGTTCATCCAAGTTGTTTGTGTACTCATTGAATTAGTTAAAATAGTTAATCTTGTAAGAACGGCGACTCACACTCTCATATAATCTTACTTTTAAATTATATCAATTTTATCACTCTAGTCTTAAAGAATCTTTGACTTTTACCAGTAGGCTATCAATTCAATGATGTGAATCTTGATCAATTCATAATGGCCAAAGAAGAAAGAAGTCAAAATAGAAAGTAGATGAGGGTGTCTTTTGAATTCAGATCTGTATCTATAATGAAAGTATTTGTGGCTGTTATATAGCCATACACACCAAATAACTGTAACTGTAAAGCAATCCATTACCTCAATACTTTTAACTAATTAAGAAAAATAAAGAACATGAACCACTAATAAACGTAGATAAACGTGGGTGGGATCGTAGCACATATCACCCAAGTGGCCAAGTGGCATTTAACATAGTTAATTAAAGTAACAAAAACACCATAACAATCTTTTACTTTATGTTACATGAAATCCACTTCGCGATACTCGAAGAGTACACTCTGCAATATGTTTATAATAACTTGCGTCCCAACAGGACAGATGCATGGAATGGTCCCATGTGATGCATGCTTGTTCAAATATCTTGTAGCTTGAAAAAAGATCGCTAAAACCTGAGCTAATATAGCTCAAGTTGGGCTGGCTCGTATAATTGTCAAGCACAAGCTTGAACCGATATGAGCATGTTCGGTTAAAAAACTCAACTAATAGAACACTAAACTTTACTACAATCTCAGGTTGTATGTTGGCACTATATGCAGGGGTATAAAAGTCATTTACATCCACTCCAACCACATATATAAAAGTGACCATGCAAGTGCCTATAGAAGAGAGCTAGACACAAAAAGAGAGAAGTGATAAATTAAATAGAGAGACATGTATAATGACAGAGAAATGGAGGAGCTTAATCCTGTAAAAATAGAGGATGAGCACCTCCTACCCCATCAACAACAACAACATCATCATCATCGTCAAGATCATATCCCAACGTCGGTTTTCGTTAATCTGTATTTGGGCCACTTTTTAGCCAGATGGGGTGCCAGGTACTCTCTCTGTGTATATGTGCGCGTGCGTGTGTTATGGTCAGATATGTAACCTACTTTTAATTGTATATAAATTAATATACAGGACTTGGGAGTTTTCAGTCGGGTTGTATATGATAAACATTTGGCCGGATTCCTTGCTTATGGCTGCAGCGTATGGGGTGGTTGAGTGCGCGTCCACCACATTATTTGGTCCCCTTGTAGGCCAGTGGATCGATAACTCCACATATCCAAAGGTACAATTATTCGCTTGCGTGTTTGTTTATCGATCACATATATCATCTGTCGTATGAAAAACTATGCACAAAACATGAGATTTGGTCAAAAGGAGAAACATGACTTTAACATTCAACAATATTACAATACCGTTTGATTCTTGATAAATTGCCATGATAAAATGCTTATATGTTATGTATTTTGTCACATATGATTAAGTGAATAGGTTAATTGGCAATATATGTGGGATATATAATTACTAAAAATGTTAAATTCATGAAATATTTCAACTTTTACTTTTTGGTCATGGCCAAAAACATGAAGTGGACATCACACCACGTACTCTTGTCTATTTGTTTGCTTGTGAACCACTTGGCTAATTTTAACTTTGTATTCTCCAGATTTTTTTGTTTTTTCATTTAGTGTAAAAAGTTCTTAATTAGTTAGCAATGATACTTCGGTCTCAAATCATTTGCAACCAGGGTTTAAGCAACTGCTAAAACATATCACAACTGAACACTTTTGTAGTTGTACAAAGAGGTTTAGTAACCCATTTGTCTCAAACTCTAACTCTAAACTCTCCCCCTTTTCTAATGGAAACATTGAGCATACTTATCATAAACTTTAGTCATGTAAATGAAGAATTCCTGTATATTGTCACAGAATTCTCGAATCTCTCATTGGTAAACCGTAATCTTCAAAATTTAAATGACAGGTTTTACGTTTGTGGCTGTTAACACAAAACCTCTCATTCATCGTCGCGGGGGTCACAGTGGTTGGACTTCTAATCTCTCCAGATTTGCGGGTCACCAACGCGCCTACATTCGCTTTGCTTGTTGTTCTAACGAATCTCTCTGGAGCTGTTGCAGTTCTTTCGTCTCTTGCAGGAACCATCTTAATCGAAAGAGAATGGTAAATCATAAATCTAATAGTTTGAACATCTAGTAAAACTTGTTAACTACCTAAATAACACATACATCAACTGTTACATTTTGTTTATAACACATTAAAACTAAAGTAGCATTAAAAAGCTAGAGTGACATATATTATAACCTTGATAGGGTGGTGGTGATATCAGAAGGGAATTCTTCAAACTTACTAACAAAGATGAATTCCATTATCCGGAGGATCGATCTAATAAGCAATTTATTCGCGCCTGTGGTCACAGGCTTCATCATCAGTTTCGCATCAATGATTGCATCGGCTGTCAGTTTAGCAATATGGAACATACTATCAGCTTTCTTGCAGTACTGGCTCCTAAACTCCGTATACAAAGGGATTCCTTCTCTATCAGAGAGCAACCGAAAGCGAGAGCTAAAATTAACTACGCCAAATCATCTAAAACAAACTAGTCAACATCATGATACACATGATTATTCTGATGATGTTTCTTGGAGTAATTTCATGGTTAGAAAATTGGTTGAAAGGGTATCTAACAGTCTGTTTATTCGTGCTTGGCGCGTGTACCTTAGACAAGATGTGGTTCTACCTGGACTGTCTCTTGCTTTACTCTATTTTACAGTCCTCAGGTGTCGTGCTCTCGCGGTTCATAATAAGCATTATATCATTGTTAAAAGTTTTGCAAAAAAATAATTGTTAGTTTAATGTTTTTGTGACAGTTTTGGGACTTTGATGACTGCAACATTGGAGTGGGATGGAATACCAGCATACATAATAGGAACGGGTAGAGGAGTAAGCGCGATAATTGGTGTTTCGGCAACATTTTTGTACCCTTTTATGGAGACTCGAATCTCAACTCTTCGAACTGGACTTTGGTCAATCTGGTCACAGGTATGGCCATATGGGTTCAGTAGTTTAAGAGTAACACATACATAATCAAGCATTGATAACATGATAATTAAGTTACTAGAAGTTATAGGATCAATATCTAGATTGTTTAATAAATACAAAACAATAAGACTAAAATGTTGTGTAGTCAACCTAACCCTGTTCATATGCAGTGGACTTGCCTTTTGGTCTGTGTTGGCTCAATATGGATTAAAGACACCACAACATCGGCTTACTTGTTGATGGCAGGAGTAGCAGTGTCACGGTTGGGGCTATGGGTGTTTGATCTATCGGTCATTCAACAAATGCAGGTGATAAGAAAGCCCAACATATGTAGAATACAACACTATATTCTTGTTTTCTAACATCTGATTAATTCGACTTTGAAACAGGATCAAGTTCCTGAATCTGATAGAGCGGTTGTTGGAGGCGTCCAAAACTCGATACAGTCTTTCTGGGATTTGATGACATACATCATGGGGTTGATCATCTCCAACCCTCAGGTGACCTTTCATTGTTTATATTGGGTAACAAGTGATAACATAATTGTTAGACCGAAGAACTATAAGATTTCACTTGTTAGATTTTTTAGATTTGATGTATATATATGTTTCTTTTGTGTTCTTAGGATTTTTGGAAGTTGATCTTGGTGTCGTTCGGGTTGGTCACAGTAGCAGCGATCATGTATAGTGTACATATATATCGAGTTCGGAAACACCTCTTTCACTTTGAGAAGTTGATCATGCTATTTCATCAATATGTATAAATCATCATTGTTATAGTTAAGTTTTCGTACCTTATAAGAAATACTGTGTATATGTATAAAGTAATGCAAAATGGATACAACTGATGCATATTGCTGATTAATATAGTTAATGCAGTATGTACAAAACAAATGCATAGAATTTAAACAGTTGCACTTAATATATATTACAAATGATATTGAAATTAATGAGCACACCTTAAAACATCCCACTTTTTAACCACCAAAACAAATGCACAAGATTAGGGGCTTGCAAACAGACTCTCTAGGAGCATCTTTTTGCTCTGAATCTTTTCAGCAGGTGCAGCTTGGTTTTTCTCGAGCCACTTGGTCGTGTCAGAAATCACGTTCTCCATTCTCTTCAAGTGCGCGGGTTGCACCACTTTCTTGATACTGTATTCTTTGATCTTATTCTTCATGTGGTATAAGCAATCATCTAACTCATTATATGCCTCAATTCTTTTCTTGTATTTTTGATCCGCTAATTTGTACTTCTCACCGTCTTTTACCATCTTTTCAATCTCTTCTTTGGAGAGTCGCCCGTTTTTGTTAGTAATTACAAGTTTCTCCTTCTTACCGGTGGACAGTATCTCAGCAGTGACTGTGAGGATACCATCGGCGTCTATTTCTAACGACTCCTTAATTTGTGCAACTCCTTTTGGGGCAGCTGGTATGCCAGAAATTTTAAAGTTCCCTAACAAATGATTATCTGTAGATTTTGCTCTTTCACCTTGATACACCTTGATGTTTATAGAATACTGGTTGTCTGCATTTGTGTAAAAGACTTTCGCGGCTTTTGTAGGTATTGTAGTGTTTCGTGGGATAATAACATTCATTTCTTTTCCTGTTGTCTCTACACCAAGTGACAAAGGAGTGACTTCAGACAACAACAAACCTTCAAGACTCTTATCATTGATACCGCTTAGCTTTGCAGCCATAATGGCTGCACCGTATGCAACGGCTTCATCAGGATTCACGCTTTTGCATAGTTCCTTGCGGTCGAAAAGCTCCTGCAACATTTGTTGGACTTTAGGTATCCTAGTGGAGCCACCAACTAGAATAACTTCAGCTACTCTTGATTTCTCAATATTCGCGTCGTTTAGACAATTCTCCACAATCTCAATGCATCTACTAAATGAATCTATGTTGAGCTCTTCGAATTTTGCTCGAGTGAATCTCATGGAAAAATCAATCCCCTCGTGCAAGTAATCCAATTCGATTGACGTTTGAGTAGTGCTTGAGAGAATTCTTTTTGCATTCTCACAAGCAACTCGCAACCTCCCCAATGCTTTTGGATTCTTTGTCAAATCCTTTTTCCATTTTCTCTTGAATTCGCGAACACAGTGATCCACCATCTGGTTATCAAAATCCTCACCTCCCAAATGCGTGTCACCACCAACCGCTTTCACATCAAAAGTACCCTCTTTTGAAATAGCCAAAACAGAAACATCAAAAGTGCCACCCCCCAAATCAAAGACCAACACATTCTTCTTTTGATCAGTAATATCCGGCTTATTGCCTAGACCATAAGCAATTGCAGCTGCTGTAGGCTCGTTGATAATACGCAAGACGTTTAGCCCTGCAATGATTCCTGCATCTTTTGTCGATTGACGTTGTGAATCATTGAAATAAGCAGGCACGGTTATCACAACATCTTTCACAACTTTTCCAAGGTACGCCTCAGCGGTCTCTTTCATCTTTCCAAGAATCATTGATGAGATTTCTTCAACCAAATATTTCTTCTTTTCGCCTTTGTAGGAAACAACAATCTTTGGTTTGTCACGTGACCCATTTACGACTTTAAAAGGCCATAACTTCATGTCAGCTTGAACTTCGGTGTCGCTGAATCTTCTTCCAATCAACCTCTTAGCATCTAAGATCAAATCAAAACATAACTATATCTCAACAAACATGTTAAAAGGCCAAATAACATGCAAATAAACATCGAACTTAACTGATATCTTAAACTAGTGCTTATGGATTTAATACTTGTTTCTACTTGATAAAACTAGTGCAACACACGATGTAAACTAGTCTAAATGAATTCGCTGACCGAATATGGTGTTGGCAGGGTTCATGGCAACTTGGTTCTTGGCACCTTCACCGATGAGGCGTTCTGCATCAACAAAAGCAACAGTAGATGGTGTCGTTCTGTTGCCTTGTTCGTTGGGTATGATTTCAACTCGACCATGCTTCCAAACGGCTACACATGAGTACGTTGTTCCGAGGTCAATGCCAATCGCGGGTGCTTCTGTTCTTCTTGCCTCCATTGCATTCAAATGTCAACTTAATTCAAGAGTGTTTTTATGGTTTAAAATGAAGTTGTCACTTTCCATTTGATGAAATGATAAAAATTAATAATGTTTTGTTGAAAAATAAGAATGAACTTATATTTTTAAATCAGAAAGAATGTCAACTTGTGGTAGGTTGTTTCGTGTAATACTATGGTCAGATCGGTTGGTTCCTTGATGAAAATTAGTTTAAAGGAATTTATGTTGTATATACGGGGAAACTTCATGGAAGTTACAAAAACAATAACTTATTATGTATCAATTTTAAGCTATATCATTTCATATGCTATTCAAAATTTGTTTTTCTTTTTGGGAAAATACCAACGTATTTCTTAGTTGAGTCTATCAAACTTTTGAAACAAGTCATATTCAAGTGGTTATGTTATATTCTTAAGAAATTACTACCATTTTACACATTTTTTTAGCTCCACACACTTATGAACAATACATAAACAAAACGAACTCTGTCCATATCACTTAACATATAAAATCACGTATCATGACATCATAAACATCAATCTATTGCTACAGGATCAATAACACGCGGATCACAATTTAGTAATGTGAAGTATTAAAAGCCAAAACAAGTGATATCTTCCGAAGTTAAGTTTCTTCCGAAGCTTAACATGGTTCTTCCGAAGCTTGACTGAAATCTTCCGAAGGTTATGTTTGCTTCGGAAATCGGAAGGGTTTATAGTTTGTGGTAATAGTTTTGTATTCTTGATTTACGGAACCCTGTGATCCGTTTTCTGGATTTATGGATCCCACTCGCACTCTGACACCCAACGGCGAACTTTTGATTTACCATGCCACACTATCAAGATCCGTAAATACCATTTACGAAACACCTATTTGCAAAGAATACTCATATTCTATCCAAAGACCATCACATATTTAAAGAAAAAAAATCTGTTACATTCGTGGTTTGAGGCCACAAGTGAGCGATTTTATTGTTGGTAGAAAATACTAAAAATGAGTGATTTTAAATTTTATTATTTGTAATAATTGTTCATTCGTGGTTTGAATCCACAAGTTCAATAGTTATTTTTAACTTTATTTAACATATAATTTAGTTTTTGTATAATAGTAATAATAATCTTTTACATGACTTTATCTAGATTTTACATTAAACTATATTCGTATATAAATTATAATATAGTATCATGAAACACATTATGAACACAACCATATTACCCTATATGTCAAATTTACAACGTAAGGAATAGTGATTTACATGTTGGTGATGTGTTAAGGTACTACGGTGGTATGCATGGTTGTTCCACCACCTCTTTTAATTTGGTCCACGCTTTTATAACAAGATCATCTTTTTAGCTACGCTATGTGTAAAGAGAGAAATTCTTAGAGTGGCCGGTGGTGCTCGGTTTTTATTGATTCAATCGTGCTACTAACGTAGTAACTTTATTAAGTCATACTTAGCAAATAGAAATTACAAAAAGTAAACTTCTTTATATATTACACATACAATATTTTTCACGTATAAGCAAAAACAATTCAAACAAAGCCATAAACAGTATTGCACACGCTTAGAAATCCCAAAGTTTAACCACCAAAGCTAAACTAGCGGCGTGCAAACAAACTCTAGATATACCTTTTTGCGCTCAAGCTCAATAGTAGGCGCATCAGGATTATCCTCGAGCCACGTATTCGTTTCTTCAATGGCCTTCTCCATTTTCTTAAGGTTCTCGGGATGCATCCTCTTGTTAACATTGTATTCTGTAACCTTCTTTTTCATCTTGTAAATGTAATCTTCTAAAGCATTGTATGCATTCACTTTCTTCTTGTGTTCTTGGTCTTCAAGTTTGTACTTCTCCGCTTCTTTGACCATCTTTTCTATCTCGTACTTGGAGAGCCTTCCTTTTTCATTTGCGATGGTGAGTTGATTTGACATGCCCGTTGATAATATCTTCGATGTGACTGTGAGGATACCATCAGAGTCTATCTCATAGCAGTCTTCAAATCTTACCTCTCCTTTTGGAGCAGGTGGTATTCCAGAAACTATGAACTTCCCCAACAAATGATTATCAGTAGATTTGGCCCTTTCACCTTGATACACCTTGATAACCGTCGAAGATTGGTTATCTTGAGTTGTAATATAATTTTTGTACTTCTTTGTAGGTATTTGAGTGTTTCGTGGGATCACAACATCAAATACTCCTCCTTTTATCTCTGTACCAAGTGACAAAGGAGTGACATCACGTAACACCAAATCTTGAATACCCTTATCCTTACTACCACTTAACTTTGCAGCCATAACGGCTGCACCATATGCTATAGCCTCATCAGGGTTTACGCTTTTGCATAGCTCCTTCCACCCAAAGAGTTCCCGCAACATATTTTGGACCTTGGGTATTCTAGTCGAGCCACCAACAAGAATTATCTCGTCTATCCATGATCTTTCCATATTAGCATCTTTTAGACAAATGTCTAGAGTTGTGATGCATTGTGTGAACAAGCTCATGTTCAACTCTTCAAATTTAGCTCGAGTAAACCTCATTGAGAAATCAATTCCCTCATGCAAGCAATCCAACTCGATAGAAGTTTGAGTAGTGCTTGAGAGAATCCTTTTTGCTTTCTCACAAGCGAATCTCAACCTTCCTAATGCTCTTTGATTGCCCGTCAAGTCCTTATTCCATCTCCTTTTAAATTCGGAAACACAGTGATCCACCATGCGGTTATCAAAATCCTCACCTCCCAAATGAGTGTCGCCAGAAACAGCTTTCACCTCGAAAACACCCCCTTCTTCAATAGTTGATAGAGATACATCAAAAGTACCCCCTCCTAAATCAAAGACGAGCACATTTATCTTACCTGTAAATTCAGACTTATTGTCTAGACCGTAAGCAATTGCAGCTGCCGTTGGCTCATTGATCATACGAAGGACGTTCAAACCAGCAATAGTGCCTGCATCCTTGGTTGCTTGACGTTGTGAATCGTTAAAATAAGCTGGGACGGTTATCACAGCGTTTTTCACATCTTTTCCAAGGTAGGCCTCCGCAATTTCTTTCATCTTTCCCAGAATCATTGACGAAATTTCTTCGGCTAAAAATTTCTTCTCTTCACCTTTGTAGGACACAACAATCTTTGGAGTGTCTCCAGGTCCTTCTATCACCTTAAAAGGCCACAACTTTATATTTTCTTGCACTTTGGAATCACTAAACTTTCGTCCAATCAATCTCTTAGCATCTAAAAAACGTATCCATAATTGATTATTCAAACAATATCATGTAAATATCCAAATTTCCAAACAAAATTAAAGTTAAATTTTACTAATCAAGATGTTAAACGAATCTTTTTAGTAACTGTTTTGGTTGAACTTTTAAGAATCATTAACATAAACTTAAAGCAAGTGTAAATCATTTTCTTTAGGATTCAAATCCAGTGGATATATATTATGATCTCTATGATGGTTGACTTTCATCATGATTTGTTCTTAACTAAATGAAAAGTTGTAGACTGACCGAAAATAGTGTTAGCTGGGTTCATGGCCATTTGGTTCTTGGCACCATCGCCGATGAGACGTTCTGCATCAAGGAAAGCAACAGTAGATGGTGTGGTTCGGTAGCCTTGTTCATTTGGTATGATTTCGATTCGACCATGGTTCGAAGTAGCGACACAAGTGTAAGTTGTTCCGAGGTCGATGCCGATCGCTGGAGCTTCGTTTACTTTGCCCTCCATTGTTCGAATGCTCAACGTAAAATGAGTATGAAGTCTGGTGTTCTTCCTGTTATTTAAATGGAGTTGCACCCTTGTTTATTTGATAACATAATTCTTTTTTAAACATAAAATGTAAAATCAACTTAGAAACGAAAAAGTAAACTACTAAAGTCGTCTCTTGTCAAGATACATACATCAATAATGCGATATATTTGTATATTAGTTTAAGGTTGAATTGGTTGTTTCCATGAAAATTTCTTAGAAATAAATTGATAACTTCCACAAGTTGACGATTGAATTAGTCACACGGTTCGGATTACTTATATAAATATGATAAACTATATGTTATATATTTATTCTTCTAAATATAAAATGTCTAGTTGAATTTCAAAGAAAGTTCGATCGCTATTTATATATTAGTGTCAATATCATTGACAATCACTTTCCATCTTGCAACAATTAAAAATACTTCGATAATATTCCATGAAAGTTGAAGATTAAAAAATGTTAAATTCTATAACAAACCCTCTCTTTCTCTTACATGATGGCAGGGTTCAACATCAACGTGCGTGTCTTTGGTTAAAAATTTTTTAAAAAAAATTAGATTTTAATAATTTAAACTATTGATTATTGATCAAATTTTAACTAACAATTTGACCAGTATTAATATTAATTTTTGATTTTATTATTAATAACAGTCTCAATTCTTTTTTATAAAAGATAATTGTTTTCGCTTTTGTCGCTGGTAAGTAGGTTGGAGACAAACAGACACAAAAATTGAGTTATACATTTACGTATACTAGTTTAGAAATCCGTATAATACACGGATTGAATAAAAATATTAAATTAATAGTTATTTATTAATATTTAAATATAAAAAAATATTTTTTTATGATAAAATATTATTGATGTTACATGTAATAGTTAATTTAGGTAATAAAACTTCAAATTTCATAAAACATTGTTTTTAAAAAAATGATTTTTATAATAAAAAGAAACATGTTTTTAAATGATCAAAAAAATTGTTTCATGATTTGTAAAGTATATAAATAATATAATTAGTATTTAATGTATTATTAAATGGTTAACTTTAATTTGGTTAATGACATATGTACAGTGCCTAGGTGAAGGGGGTAGTAAAGTATCATGTGTCACATAGATATTTGATTTATTAGAGTAGATTTTTATTTTAAATATGTAGAGAAATGTCAATTGTCATGTCATCAAAACCTAACGAAGTTAATGAACAATTAGACTTAGACTGTCATTGATAACAAAATCAAAAGTTAAAATTAATATTTGTTAAATTGATTGTTAGAATTAATATCAATAAATAGTTAATAATTTAAATAATTAAAAATTAATTCTTTTTCAGGGCTATATGTTTTCTTTAAGCAATGTATTATTCTCGATAAAGATATGGACACTTCAGGAAATAAAATGATAATTCTATAAAAATGAAAATTAAATAGAAAATAAGGTTAATTAAAGAGTAATTAGGTGATTTAATTACAAATATTGTAGTTGAAGTAGAAGTAAGAGGTCCTCTAATCCGATTCTCGTAGAGAGAACTGGTAGGTCGGGGCTTCAATATCCTTCTTCTAACTATTGGGGCGGAATTTCATCTGCTTATTTGTATGACCAAGCTCCAGCATAAGAATAAGATTAATCTATTCATGTATGTAAAAGACTAGTTAAGGTGGCCAACAACTTGATTTAAAGAAGTATTTATAGTTTGGGATTATGATAGCAGTTGATTAGTATTAAATGCTTATGATTAATAAGAGAGTAACTTCTTAGCGTCTCGTATGACTTGTAGGCTAATGTCAGGTCCAGGGTATTGTTCGTACTATCTTGTATATATTCGCACGTTATCATCCGTATCTATGAATTTGATTCTTTAGCGGCTAAACATCATGATTTGTCTTTCGTATCTCGGAATCCGGATAATACGGGATAATGCATCATCGATTTTAAAGAAGATCAGAATCCTATGCTCCGTTATCAGCCCCCAAGCCCAACAATGCTTGGTAAGTGACCACGGCCAAATCTTCATTGGGCTTTCTAACTCAGCATTTTAAAATGGACTTTTGTAAGGTAAAGACGGATCTTCCGTGACAGTTAACCGGGAACTAGACCGGTTGAACCGGTGGTCGAACCAAGAACCGGACCGGTTGAACCGGGGGTTGATGTAGATGAACTGGGGGTTGGACCGGTTGGACTAGTTTTTCATATATATATTATTATTTTTTAGTATTTTTTACATATATATATAAATTATTATAATTTTATCCGGTTCTTATATCCGGTCTGACCGGTTGAACCGGTCCAACCAATGAACCAGTAAGAAGTTCGGTTTACTATCCGATCTGGTTCTGAAAACATTGGCTTTTGGTAAACTTTTGCCCCCAAAGGTTCTTCCTTTGAACCTAAGACTAGATAACTGAGTCTCGAGTCAACAGTAGCTCAGATGCTCTAATCATATCCTTGCACTATCGTTCTCATTAACAGGACGCGCTAAGATCTAACCTTCAACACGTGCGCCTTTAATGTCACACTAATGACTTTTGAAACCACTTAGTACTTTAGAGGAGACCTCCTCAAACCCAACAAATCATAAATCAAATGAGAAATTCATCCTACAACCAATCATTGATGAAAAATATAAGAAATTGATTACATAGCTTATAACATGTTTACACAAATCTCTCTTTATTGACATAGGATTGAGTTCATAAATCACAACTTTCGGTACGTGTTTAAACTTATCAAATCATACACATCAGATATTTTGAGAACTACATCAGCGGCGTACAAGCAAACTCAAGGAATACCTTTTTGCGTTGAAGTTCATCTATCGGTGCATCTTGGTTGTCCTCTAGCCACTCGGTTGTGTCAGCAATGACGTTCTCTATTTTCTTCAAGCTATCAGGGTGCATCTTCTTGTTCATATTGTAATATGCAATCTTATTCTTCATGTTGTATAAGCAATCCTCCAATGCATTGTATGCAACAACTTTCTTCTTGAATTCTTGGTCCTCATGGTTGTACTTCTTAGCATCTCTTACCATCTTCTCAATCTCTTGCTTTGAGAGTCTTCCATTTTCGTTGGTAATCGTGAGTTTTTTCGACGTACCAGTGGATAATACCTCAGCTGTGACTGTGAGGATACTGTTTGCATCTATTTCAAAGCATACCTTAAGTTTTGAAACACCTTTTGGAGCAAGTGGAATTTCTGAGATCTTTAACACCCCTAACAAATGGTTATCTGTTGATATGGATCTTTCACCTTGATACACCTTGAAATTCATGGAAGATTGGTTATCTTTGCTTGTAACATAATTTTTGGAGATCTTTTTTGGTAGTACAGTGTTCCGCGGGATCATCACATCAAACACTTTTCCAACTATTTCTATACCAAGAGACAAAGGAGTGACGTCAGATAGTAACAAACCATCAACACTCTGATCACCGTTACCATTTAACTTTGCAGCCAAAAGAGCTGCACCATGCGCAACGACCTCATCAGGGTTTACGCTCTTGCATAGCTCTTTTCCGTCAAAGAGTTCCTGCAACATATGTTGGACCTTAGGAATCCTAGTCGAGCCACCAACAAGAATAATCTTTTCAACCCATGATTTCTCCATCTTTGCATCTTTTAAACATGTGTCGATCGTCTCGATGCACTGAGTGAACAAGTTAGTGTTCAGTTCTTCGAATTTAGCTCGAGTAAACCTCATTGAGAAATCAATTCCCTCATGCAAGCAATCCAAATCGATTGTCGTTTGAGTAGTGCTTGAGAGAATCCTCTTTGCTTTCTCACAAGCAAATCTCAACCTCCCTAACGCCCTTTGGTTCCCCGTCAAGTCCTTCTTCCATTTCCTTTTGAATTCCGAAACACAGTGATCGACCATGTGGTTATCAAAATCTTCACCTCCTAAATGAGTGTCACCCGCAACAGCTTTCACCTCAAAGTTACCCCCTTTCGATATAGTCAATAAAGAGACATCAAAAGTGCCACCACCAAGATCAAAGACGAGCACATTTATCGTCCCAATGATATCATGCTTGTTTTCTAGACCATATGCAATTGCAGCTGCAGTAGGCTCACTGATCATACGAATGACGTTTAATCCAGCAATAATACCAGCGTCCTTGGTAGCCTGACGTTGCGAATCATTAAAATAAGCTGGGACAGTTATCACAGCATTTGTCACAACTTTTCGAAGATACACATCAGCAATTTCTTTCATCTTGCCAAGAATCATTGCTGAAATTTCTTCGGCGCGAAATTCCTTCGTTTCACCTTTGTATGTGACAACAATCTTTGGTGTGTCACCTTCCCCTTCAATGACCTTGAAAGGCCACAACTTCATGTTTTCCTTCACTTTAGCATCACTAAATCTCCTTCCAATCAACCTTTTAACATCTGAAATAAATATCATGTATGGTTAGTTTTTTCTTTTGGTTTGATCAAATTAAAATGAATAGTAAGCAAACTTAATGTGTGAACTAACCGAATATGGTGTTAGCAGGGTTCATGGCCACTTGGTTCTTGGCACCCTCGCCGATGAGACGTTCTGCGTCAAGGAAAGCGACCGTAGATGGTGTGGTTCGGTTGCCTTGTTCATTCGGTATGATTTCTACTCGACCACGGTTCCAAACCGCAACACAGGAGTACGTTGTTCCGAGGTCGATGCCAATCGCTTGGGCTTCATTTGCCTTTCCCTCCATTACACTTAGACAATCAACGCAAAGTTATTGTCAAAGTGTTTTGCTTTTTATCTAGTTAAATGTGATGAAACTTGAAACCTTAATTCTTGATCATCAACATGTTCCATTCTAAAAGGAAATTTGAAATCCAAAAGTCGCACTGAAGAAAGTAAACTACAAAAGTCTTCTATTGTTTACTTAATTTATTATTATTGGTTATAATTGCTATTATAAGATGTTAAGATATATGAATAAACTTGTATGAAAAATGCAGGAAACCTCGACGCGTTGAAAATTGAATTAGTCAATTGGTCTAACCAATTTTATAAATAAACTAAACAATATATTAACGCGTCTATCTTATCACTTTCAAATTAACAAAAGAAAAATAAATATTTTATATTTTAGTATGTAGTTTGCTCCTAGATTCTTTTTAGGATGCTAATTTTAAATGTTGTCAAGAATTAACAAATGTTTATTTATTTGCACAGATCATCAAAGGTATATAATTTACTATAATAATAAGCGTAAATATCCAATTTTTAATCCTTCAAATGATTCATACTTTGATTATTATATTGTTTATTTTGTGGTATATAAAAAATGTGTACCTAATGTTTGATTTAACACCCGCTTTGCACATAGACCGGGAGTCTCGGAAGAGATCGTATCGTTTCGCTATCTAATGTACACAACCTCATTTTTTGCAAGCGGTCATTTCTCATGGCTTGAACTTATGACTTTAAGTTAACAAAATAGCAACCTTCCATATGATTTAGTTGAACATATTCAAATTTGGGTAACCATAAAGGGTATTGGATGAATTGCCTCTTTAAAATGAATTAAATTGTTTGACTGTAAAGTTAAAAGTTATTGAGTGGTGTATGGTTAAATTTTAGTGTTTAAGCATACACATTGAGAAAACACACACATTGAGACACACCATTAGGAAAATCCCATGAATTAAAAATAAAATTCATGAAACATATGTATATCGAACTTTGATGGGTATAGCCCAAGCTAGAAATATTTAGCTCAAATGCTAAAGCACGACTTAACAAGACTGAACCGGGAGCAGAACAGTTTCATGGAAGGAAATAAATAAGGCGATCAGGGATACAAAGAGGCAAAAGTTGATCCTCACAGGAAGTCCAGGTTTTGTACAAGGCGGCCGGGGCCACAACATAGCCCGGCTGATGTCAACGAACAAAAAAGAGATGAAATATGGAAAAGGCCGGCCGAAGTAAGCATGAAACCAAGTCGGGAATAAAGGCGCTCGTTCAGTATCCAAAAAGAGGGATGCAAGAAAAGATCCAACGGATAAAAGGAGGTTTTAAAAGAAAATAGAGGAACCAACGTACGGTTGATAGACTGAACCGAAGCTGAAGAATCACAACGGTTAACTAGAAAGATAGATATTGTACTTCTTATGAAAGGAACACTCGCTTATATAAGAAAAGTAGAGAGCGATTTTCTAATTTATAAAAAGATAAATATATTTTTGTTATAACATATACGTTTATCACCATTCTACATACATAACTCTGATCTATCCAAAGACTCTCATTCATTGAGGAAATCACTCCTGAGAGTGGTTTCAACAAACTTCTAAATAATTGTTCTCCACTAATTAGGGGAGTGATAAGGTGGTTTTGGGCTCTAACTAAACTAGAATTGAAATTTTCAGTTAACCAAAATCATACTTTAGGCCGTTTGGGGCTCATGAAAACTAGCCCAAACAAATAAACTTTGGGACCGAAATTTAATATTACATATTTGGGTCTAATTTGTTTGGGCTTTACCCTAAGTTAGAGTTTAGTTAGACTGATAGAGGTTTCTTAACATTGAAACAAGAGTTATATAGTTTTTCTTTATCGGCAAAGCAAAAGCTATATAAAAAAACATGTATACTAGATACGTTAACCGGCTGGTGACAGGTTGACTCGTACCATGTCACTGGGGGTCTTGCTCGCTCGTCGAAGAATCATTGAAATTTCAAAATTTAATCCAAAAATTCAAACAAGAGTTAATCGAATAAAAATCACTTAAACAAATTAAATATTGAAATGGTTACAAGTTCATAATGATTTAAAAAATATTTAAATTTGTAAAATAGTAATTAAGTTTTCAAATAACTAGAGCACTTAAACAAATTAAATACTGATGTGAAATGATAACATGGATTTTAGATATCTTTTTATTTTTAAATATAGTTACCAGTTTTTTTATTTTTTTAAATATAATTACATATATTCAAAATTTTGATCCCAAATCTTCTTCTCCATTATCTTCATGATATAACAAAGTTTGATGATGATTTGATTTGATGGTTTATTAGTCCAATTTAAAAAATATACATGAGTGACCTAAATAAAATATTTTTAAAATTTAATTACTATTTTATGATATTTTCAGTTTAATGACATGTCTTTGCGTATTTAGTCTCAATTCTTCAAGTGAAAAGTCTTCATATGTTTTCTCTTTCCAGTTAATAAATCTAAAAAAAGCATACGTATTATCATTAAGTGAAAACATATCTTATAGTTAAAATATGGGAACATCTTACTATATTTTTTTTTTCATCTTATCAACCAAATCTTCTGGTTATAGTTTATGAAGGTGGAATCTTATAAATTGGCTAATGTAAAAACATGTAACATTTTAGACATGTTGTGGTTTTATGTTTTAGTTATACATGGCTAGGTTTGCTAGTGAGGAGGGGTGGGGTGAGTAACCGTTTAGAGACCAATCTTTTTTGGGATTCAAAATATTCAAACAAAAATTATATTATATATTTATCGTTTTTAATGACAAATTTGGTTTTACTCATTGTGGGATTTGAACAAATGACCTCTACACCTTAGGTGCTCCAAGAAGATTTACCTTTGTCACTAGGGTTTGTGTGTGTGTGTATTAAAAGGAATTATATAGTTTGTAAAAAACTTAAACTTGTTAAATCATTATCAAACTCATTAACATTTTTAATTATTTTAGGCCTATTAAACAATTATGCCCGTTAACACTTTAATTATATTAGTTAACTACCATCTACCCATTACTGAAATTTAAACTTATTTCAAAACCCATATCGAATAACTTACCATTTGGGGTGGGGGCGGTAAAAGATTAATGATTATAATAAAGGAGGTCAATGCGTTTGATTGATCGAACTAGATTCTCGTTTTTTTTCTACTCACTCAGATGCCTAAATTTTATATCTGAGTTAATGACTATGTTTTATAAAACCCCTTTTTTCTACTCGTTCATGCCCAAAATTTTTTGACGATTTCACGAACGCCCCTATACATGGTGTGTTACATATAACTACACCTAATATTGCGTTGTAGACAAACTTTTTTTTATTTTGTAACTAGGTTAGTACGTCTTGTATTACACGAGTTGAATAAATAAATATTAAATAATTAATAACAAAATTATATTAATTATAAAATTATATTTTGATATAGGATACGATTGAAATTACTTATGAGTAATAATTATAAGTAATAAAATAATTTCTTTTTTTAAAAAAAATTCAAACATTTGTTCCAAAACAAACCATTTTAAAAAAGTATCATATCTAGAAAAACCTTATTATAACTCTGAATTTTGATTATTTTGGTTTATACAAATTTTATTATTTAAAAACACTAATTTTTTAATATTTCATATTTTTAAAAAGTTTTGATGTTTTAGAAAAAATTTCTTATCTTAAAAAATGTTTCCTTAAAAATTACATTTACAAAAAGAACTCTTTTTAAAATATTAAAAAATAATATTTAATCTAAGAAAAAATTAAATAATATCATTTGTAACTGATATAATTATTTAATAGAAGAGATAGGAGAAAAATTAGAATTAGAAACTTTAAAATTATACCAAGTGTACATCTAAAAAAAATATGTTTTTCGCTACACTCTAAGATGCACAATCTTAGTTCAAGTTAAGCACCAAGTCTAAGTTTGACTAAAGAAACTGTCAACAGTCAAATTTCTTGTTCGTGTGGCACTTGCATAAAAGTCAACACAAAATCTGACCTTCCCAGAAGCCAACAAAACACCCAAATTTAGATCATTTAAAAGCAAATTCTTAGATCTTCCAAACCAAAAAGGTAGCACAACCCAAAGATCTTTGTTCACGAACTTTGTCTTCTAAAGTTTTGACTATTTTTCTTCCCAATAAAAAGTCAACACCTGCATCAATACTTTTCGGTTTTACAAACTTTCAAGAAAAAAAAACATCATGAATTCTTCAGGTGGAAGATTGAACACTTCTTATTATAATTCTGTAACTAATCTTGTTTCAAATGACAACAAGAATGAAGAAATGAATTCTGGTTTGTTCGATTTCAACAATGGAATTGAAAGTCCAAATCAGTTTCTTACACCATTTTCTCCTTCTCCATTCATGTCTACATACCCAAATCAGTTCTTGGATTCTCCTTCATTCATGTTCAATTCCAATGTAAGTTTTCGTTTCCAAAGATTCTGACTTTTATTTTCAAAATGTTAATGATTTTTAACGTGATTGGTTTATTGTTTATATTATGTTTTTGTTTGCTGCAGTTTATTTCATCTCCACCAAGAGGCAATTATCTTGGATATGATTTTGAAGAAGAAAAAACAAATCTTTCTGGTTTAATTTCTCAATCGCGAACGAGTCCTACTACCATTTCTAGAAGCAAGATGGTATGCAATTTCCTTAGTTTTGAAAGCTTCATGAATTTGGTATTTGAGTTGATGAGACCTTGAGATAGTCAAAGATAACAATAATATTGATTCTCTCTAATGCATATTGACATGTTAACCTTGTCAAATGTTCTCGAACTTCTTTTAATTTCTAGAATCAGGATCATTGTGTGATCTAAAGAATCTATTTTTAGAGGGTTGAAGTTAATCTTTCTTATTTATGGTGCAGGAGGAATCTATGAAAAGTGAAGTTCAAGATTGGAATGACAAAAGTCAACCCAAACAAATTGATTTCTCCATGCAAATCAGCAAAATAGAACCAGAATCAGAATCAGTACAATCTTCTCAAAAAGATTGTGAATTAGACCCAATTCAAGCCAGTAAGAAAGAAAGCAGATTTGAAGATGGTTATAATTGGAGGAAGTATGGTCAAAAACAAGTCAAAGGAAGCAGAAAACCGCGTAGTTACTTCAAGTGTAGTTATCCTAATTGTCCAACGAAGAAGAAAGTCGAAAAGGATTTCAATGGGTACATCACAGAAATTATTTACAAAGGGAAGCACAATCATCCAATGCCACAAAACATGAAGAAAAGATCATTAAACTCATCCACAAACACATATTATGATCACTCGACTGATAAAAATCATCTCGAGTCCTTTTCTTCATATTCCTTGGCTTCCTTTGGAGAAGCTGATTATGATCAAGACTCTTCGTTTAGCAAATCAGGCAATGACCGCGAATATGAGCCCAATGCTAAGAGATGGTAAAGCTACATTCTTTTCTTTTTTTATAGAAGTATATATTAGACCTACAAAACAATGAATAAAAGAAATGAGTCTAATTATACTCTTTTTTACTTTTATATTGCAGGAAAACAGATGAGGTTGAAAGCGAAGCAATATCGTATGATGGGAGTAGCACTATTCAAGAACCGCGGGTAGTTATTGAAATGAAAAGTGAGGTTGATATTCTTGATGACGGATACAAATGGAGAAAATATGGACAAAAAGTCGTTAAAGGAAATCCAAATCCAAGAAGTTACTACCGATGCACCAACATAGGTTGTCCAGTGCGAAAGCTTGTAGAGCGAGCTTCACATGATTTAGAATCTGTGATCACAACCTATGAAGGCAAACACAACCATGGTTTACCTTCACGCGGTGGTGGAAGTTATGCCACCAACCAACCACCTAAGTCTAACATCACAAACACTAGCTACAACCGCATGTTAGAGACCTCTACGCCTTTCTCAGACTACGCGTATGATGTTCATGGTATGAGGGCTTTGAGTAATGAAGATTGGGTGAGAGGAAAGTTCCTATCAAAGACTAAGGAAGAACCAGAAAATGAGTTCATTTACAACTCATTTTAGACATAACTCATGATGATTCTTTATTCTTTTCTAACATTATGTACAAGATGGACCTATTGAAATATACTAGCCAAAAGCTCTTATAACAAACAAATATAGACATAAAAGTAACATGTACAACGATTTATGTGAAAATCCCATTTGAAGAAATCAATAACGTACCATAGGTGCATGGAGTTAACTTTTTTCGATAACTTTATTAGATGGTGCAATGTTGTTGAATGACTCGGTAATCATATCACAAACATCAAATTTGTTACTAAAACTTGATCAAAAACAAAATCCAATGAGTCCATGTTAACGTGTTCGACTCAATAAGATATTTTTGCAAATAAGAGATATGTTATTGACCATAATTTTAAATGAATCAAATATTAGACATACTTCATCTAGCTCTCTTTTACGTTTCATCTTATTCATACAAGAATGTACTAACTCTTTAACATACACCAGTTTTTGTCTAAACTAACAAGAAAGATGAAATATGATCGTTGGTAATGACACAGATGTTCTGAGAATGAGTTCGTTATTGATGCCTTCGACTCATCTTTAATATTAAATAACTGTTAGCCTCGCAACAAAGACACTTTTTCGTTTCGTCGTATTTATATTTTACACAAATAAGAGTATCTCCAATAAGGCGTTTTTAGCCCTTAAAAACGTCACATAATCCGCTTTTAGACCAAGAACCATTGGGGGTTTGTTTTTGAAGATAAAAGTTCATGAAGATGAACACAAAAAAACATCTTATATTTTCAGATGTGGGTCAGGGTTAGGCTTTAATATTAAATGAAAAGAAAATAATATATTTATATTAATAAAATATTTAGTTATTCAATATTAGTTTAAGTGTTGGGCGTTTCAGGTCAACCTCATGCGCCTGAACAATGCTTACAAGCCTGAATAGTGCTCATGCGCTGGAACAATGCTCATGTACCTGAACAGTGCCCATATGCATGAACAGTAAATTTAATTTTTAAAATTTATTTTTTAATTTTTACAATAAATTATTTTTTATTAATTTTAAAGTTAAAATTTAAAAATTTTAAAATTTCCCTCTAAAAATGTTTAACTTTTATATTTTAAAATATCCATGCAACAAAAGACATATAAATATTTTATTTATGTTTTATATTAATATATAAGATTGATAATTAAAATTACATATAAAAGATGATAATAATCTGACTATGTTTTTTAGGTGTTTTTGAAGTTTTACTATTAAAGAGGACTTTTAGGTTTTTAAAAAATAAATGATTTTATGATATAACCGGTGATTAAGTAGGTTTTTGAGCGTTTTTTGATTTAACTACACAAATGTCAAGAGTGGTTTATGTTTTAAAAAAGTTCACAACCTTCATCAACGGGAGTCTACTTCTGGTACGCTGAGCCACCGCCGTACTTCCACCACACGCCGTCGCAGCCACCACCGTTAACCCTACCGCCACCGTCAAACACCACCACTCCACCTGCATCACCACCAGACGACGCCACACCTCCCTCTGAAACAACCTCTGCCGCCGGAGAACACAACCAGAAGACAAGTCCCAGAATTCGTGAATCAACAACATTAAACATCTAAGGTAGTCAGTTTTTGATTTTTTTTGTAGCAAAAATTGAAGAATTTCCACTGGAATTGAATTAGGGTTCACCATCTTAACTTGGTGAAAATTGTTGATGTTAATCTTATCCCAAAAATTTGGATCTATTTGGAATTAGGAGTAGATAAGTTTGAGTATGTGAGTCAAAAGGCATCTTCTTTTTGTGAAAGGGATAATGATTCACTTGAAAAAGAATAGAAACAGGTAACTTTGGTTAATCAAATTTGAATTTAGGTTTGAAATTGGAAAAGAGTACTCTTTTCTTCAAGTGGATGTAGATGTTAGTAATTGATTCAGATATTTGGAGATGTAAATAGCTTCCCTTTTAGTTAGTTATTTGGATGTTACTCCCCTTATGAGTTTGATTTTGGGATCTGCCCCAAATAGTTGTTTCTTGATTCAACTACATGAGATAAGTGCACAAATGGGAAATTGATTTTGCAGTATCCGTTTGATTGGTGAGTAAATGTAATATGCACTATGCAGTATATAGATTGCTAGTAACCTGTAACTCACATCCAGTTCTTCCAAACACAAGCACTATGTTATAAACCGATGCATGTTTGTGCATCTTCATCATGATACTTGTTTTATAGCATCAACTTGCATATGACTGTATGAGTCTATCTTTGTGTGGTGGCAATGTGGCATGACCGAAACTGAAGTAGAAATAATGTTGAATGACTGTTTACTGTAAGACTATCATATGTTGATCCATGATAGTTGTTAGTCGAAAGTGAACAAGACACACTGCCTAGGCGTGCAGGTGAGGTAAGGCGAATGAACGTGCTTCAGGTAGATACAAGTCGCAAGGCAGGAACCTTTCTCTAGGCGCGCCTTTGGCCATGTGCAAGCATGATGCTTTTTTAGCTCTTTTGACAGCTTAAAAATTAATTTTTGATTTTCTGTGCTTGTTGTGTGTTTGTGTGTGTGTTCGTCTGCATATCTTATTTTTCCTATTATTGTGATATATATTTAATCTCGAGTCATAAGATAAAGTCAGGAAGCACCCCTAACTCGTAATCATCGGTGTATATTCCAGAATCAAACTCAGAAGGGGAATACACCGGAATGAACGCAGGGGATGGTATTTGCAACTAATCCAATTATTTTTATCTCAACCAAAGCATGGCTATTGATGGAGACTCGTGTGTTTGGAAGTCATATCTATGCATGGGACAGTAAATTGTTTTTAGCTGTATCATACATTGGTACATCAGCTTCATGCATGGACAGAGGTACAATTTTAATGTCTTTAACATCTTTTTTGCTAGGTTTTAACAAATCTTTATAACTATTTTTAATCCCGGTCAGTATAATGGAAAGATCACGTAACAACGGGTATGTTTAGCACATAGAAAATTATGTGATTACTCTTTCTGTATGTAATTAGTATTATGTGTGCTTCTTTTATGTTATTTTAAAGACTAAGCTAAACTAATTTTCTTACCACCCAATTCAGATCTTAATATAATTGTTTTAATTAAGTATGTCATGTTTATTTACTCTTTGCTAGGCGGATCAATCGGTCTTGTAACTTTCTCACGGGGGCTCTGTCATAATTTGGCAATAGAATCTGGCACTGAGAGTTAGGATTTGACTACTGGTTCTACTTCCTTTGGGTGAAATAAAAAAACACAAATCTTCTCTGTGTATTGTCACATTGTGCACACCAACTGTTTGACGTTTTGCTCGAAAGAGCTTTTTTTTTACCAAGTATGAGAAGTCTATCACTACCATTGCTTCTACTCCGACGCTTAAGATCTTCCGTACAAACTCGTTATGAGAAGTCTATCACTACTCCGATGCTTCTACACAACAACTCGTTCGGAAAATCAGGCTTCATGTTGTTTCAAATTATGCACAAAACTAGTGGAGGAAGAAGACCTAAAAAGAAAGTCTACCATAGAGTTCATGAACTAGACAAAGCCATGGACCTCCAAAAGAAACCTGCCGCGATCCTAAAGCTAAAATCAATCATTCAATCTCAAAAGAATCAATCTTTACTTCTCAGGGACCTTGAAAAAGAAGTTGGCATTATCCAGAAATGGAATTTTATAGCTCTTATTGAAAAATATCCATCAATTTTCTATGTGAGCAGCGGCCATAAAACACCCCCTGCGGTCACACTTACCACAAAAGCCCGAAAGATTGCTGCTGAGGAACCTCTAGCCAATGAACTAATGGAACCCATTTTGGTTAAGAATCTAAGGAAACTGTTAATGTTGTCAGTTGATTGTAGGCTGCCACTTGAAACGATTGATTTGATTCAGCCTGAATTGGGTCTGCCTACTGATTTCAAGAAATCTTTAATTCCAAAATTTCCTGAATTTTTTTCAGTGAAAGACGTACAAGGAAGACCCCATCTTGAACTGGGAAACTGGGATTCTTCACTTGCGGTAACAGCCCGAGAGGAAAGATATATGCATTCAAGAATCTTGGACACTTCTGGGGACTCAAAACGGGCTCGAATTTCAAAAGATGGAAACTTTCCCGGCCCTTTTGCATTTCACTTGAAATTTCCAGTTGGGTTTAGACCAAACATGAGTTATCTTCAGGAGCTTGAAAAATGGCAGAAAATGGATTTCCCTTCACCTTATCTAAATGCAAAAAGATTTGAAGTTTCTGATCCTAAAGCTAGAAAGAGGGTGGTTGCAGTGCTTCATGAGCTTCTTAGTTTGACTATGGAGAAACGGCTGACTTCTGGTCAACTCGATGCGTTTCATTCAGAACTGAGATTACCAGCCCGTTTGTTGCTTTGCTTAATTAAGCATCATGGTATGTTTTACATTACTAACAAAGGTGCAAAAAGTACTGTTTTTCTTAAAGAAGCTTATGATGGGTCAAAATTGGTTGATAAATGTCCAATTTTGACATTTAGGGATAAGTTTATAGCACTCACTGGTAGGATTGAATCAACATCATGTATTACATGAACATGAAATTCAAGAAATTGAAATCAGAACCTTTTTTTGATATTTATTTTTGGTTCATACGGTCGTAGTTTGCCTTGGTTCTTTATTATCAATTTTTGTTCCCGTTCGTTTCATAATGGATTTTTCATCTGGTAAGCGTGGTTTAAAAAGAATCACTGAAATCTCGAATTATATCAAAGAAGACCATTCGAAATGTGAAGTATTTGCCTTTCATGGTGGATATCAGCTTTAACCAAAGGTACATGTACATGGATGTTGGTTCTCGCAGCCACGGTTCAAGTATAGCTTGTTTGTTCAAGAAACAACACGGAAAACAAAACAAGACGTTCAACGTATATCCATAAACATAGATGAACTTTTTCACTATCAGTACAAGTAAAACAGAGGTCTCACTTTGTTACCTTATGCTGCATGGGTCAAAAACAACACTTTAGTCTTTTCCAGCAATGGGGATGTTGCACGTACCGATTTGACAGTACTTAGGGTCCCAGTACGACTTCGTTTGGTCTTTGAAATCAACCAAACCCCAGGGATGAAAACGTGGAGCAAGGTAGAGGAATGGGTCGGATTCAACCCATGGAATCGGGTGGTTGGATCATAAGTTTTGTTGATGAAAGTCACGAGTTTGATTTTGCAGTTTGGTTGAAGGACACAGTGATGGAGAAAGATGTGGTAAGGAGGATGGATGTTGAAGGGACTGAATTCGATTCTACCACAGGATAACTGAAACGGCAGCAATTTGTTTGATTGATAAGTTTTTTTTGAATGTCATATAATCGGTGGCAGAAATGCCGTCAAGGTGTGACCGAGTCCAAAGTACCAGAAAGCTTATGGACGATGTTTAGATTTTCGAAATCTTTAAGACATGTTCTTGTTAAATGTACATCAATGGTGGTGACTAGTAACTGATGAGATGTGCCGGTAACCACGCCAGTGTATGGTAGAGGAGAGGGGGTGCGTGATCACTATAAGCCAGCCCGCGAACCCAGCCCAAGTTAATCAGATGTTTGTATGAATATGAACATATAGATTTCGATTTATTATATAGACAGAAGCAACTATTTAGCACCACAATATATTACAACACATTCAAATCAACTTACACTATCTACCACAATACACCATATACTTGTACCGATTTGTGTCGTGCTTTGCCTTGACCTATAGGTGTCGGCATGTCTACCCAACTCGAACCATTATATGACACCCACAACAAAGTTACACGATTACTGACATGACTAGACATATATTACAAAAAAAGAACTTTCAAACACCATACTTCTTGTAACTAAAGTTAACTTCTTTTAACGTGTGATGTAATAATCAGTCCTCATGATCCCATACATCCGCCACACTTCGGTACGGTCCATCGTTCTTGTTTACAAAGAGATCTTCACCGTGCAATACTCTTTTCTGCTTCATACATACACAACATTAATACCACCAAAAATCATAAGATGAGACATATGCATGCCACAAACCTGATTTGGGATGTTGCTCAGAACATCGAAATCCTGTTCCGGAAGCACCCAATTGAACACATGCATGTTTTCTTTGATTCTATCAGCGTTTGTCGATTTGGGGATCACACTCGTTCCTCGTTGGATCGCCCACCTCACAAGAACCTGACCGGGAGTCTTGTTTAACTTCTTTGCTATCTTCTCCACCGTTGGGTCGTGGATGAGATCTCGACCATCGTCGCCTTGTGATCCTAAGGGCGAATACGCCTATAAATCAATAGGAAATAGGGTTTTTAGCTATGTTACTATTGATATATGACCCCCCCTAATTAACTTCAATCTAAGTTCAGCTATTTTATAAACATATTCATTACAGTGACATGGATTCCATTCTTCTGGCATGCTTCTAGCATTTTGTCATTCCTCCATCCCGGATGCATTTCCATCTAAAATTCGAACAAAACATGAAACAAATTTAAAACAAACAGAAAAACATACCTAGTATAATTTCACTCATAATCAAATTATTAGTGGGGTGGTATGACTTATGAGACTCAAGAAAACATTTTTTAGAGTATAGTATATTATAGTATGGTAATTCAGATAAGAAAATGAAGTACAACTAATATTGTTGTTACCTGGCACACAGAAGGCATTGTTTGAGCAAAACTTGTGAGCTTATTGAGCTTCTTCAACGTGAAATTGCTTACACCGATATCGCGAACGAGGTTTTGCGCTACAAGTTTCTCCATCTCCCTCCAGACACCTTCCATGTCGAAATCCAAAACGTCCCCAGCTCGTGGTGGCCTGCTGGCACCTTCCTTAAGCCGAAAGGGCCAATGAATCTGTATATTCGAATGTAATTAATCTTTAACATCTACTTATCATTCGAAAGAAACCGTAACATATTCAAAGCTCGCTGTTAGTTAACTTTAAAGATATATAATTACCAGAAAAAGATCAAGATAGTCGAGCTGAAGCTCTTGAAGAGTGTTCATGAGGGCTGGACGAACCCTTTCTGGAGATAGATCACTGCACCATAACTTCGATGTGACGAAGAGATCCTTCCGCTCGATTCCGCCATCCATGGCTGCCTTAAGACCTTCTCCTACCTGCAAGTAAGGTGATCGGGGTGGCTTAACTTATTTTTAGGCTTAAAATGAGCTTTAAAAATAAATGATCTTTGTTTGTATAAAAAAATCATAAACCCATCTATACTGGTGAATGAATGAATTAGTATGTGTAATCATATTATCTACTACTTACAAATATTTTTTTTTTAATTTTAAACCTTTTTTTCTTTAAAGAGTAAAACCATGATGAGCTATCAAGTCTTGACGCCCCTATAAATCGACATTTCTGTCCTATAGAGGGGTCGAATAACGAAAAAAATTTCGTGGATGTCAGCATACAAGTCATATCACATTAAGAAAAACACGATATGAATTCATTAGAAAACCTCATTCAGGTGTATAAAACTTTGTTTTAAAAAAAACGGTCATTTAGCATGCATATCATCGCGAAATGTTATAAAACATGTATGAAATATGGGATCATTATCAAATATATTTTATAGAATAAAATAGCTTCTTTGTTTTTTTCATAACGTATCTTTTCATCAACGTTTCTTCCTCAGTAACATCTCCTTTCTCTAAGAGAGTAAAAACACAAAAAAATACGAATTATCCCATATACTTTTAGCTTAAAATACAAATATAGTTTCTTTTAAAATTTTAAGCATCCTTAAAGCTAGAGAAGCCTGACCACAACCTAATTAATTCTTGGGGATCAGTAAAGTTAATATATATCTTTATGACTTTATATATTGTAATTACCTCTTCTTGAACACCATACTCCCATGCAGTATCAATATGTCGGTAACCAGCCTGCAATTACGACATGAACGTACATAAACAACATTAATGAGTAATGACATAAAATTCATCGGAAAAAGGTTGATCGATCAGATTATGATCTTCGGACCTCGAGAACGGCGGTGGCGACGGAGTAAGAAGCTTCTGAGCCCGATCTCCATGTCCCCAATCCAACTGCAGGGATTCTGTGACCACTCAATAGCACAAACGAGTACTGTTCTTCTTCCTTTGGTCTCAATGTTGATTGCGCCATTATTATTAATATTCTAATTGAAACCTCAAGTTTATTAATTAAAGCTTTGATTTTTGTTATAAAGATTGTTGGTCTCCTGATGTGTTTGACATATATATATATAGCAATCGGTGAACGAGGGGCTGATGAAATCGGGTAGGAAGATGAAATGGAGCAATGGGTAACACGTAGCCCATGAGTTTCAGAGTCAGCAACAGTGTTATATATCTTCTTTGTTTGTGGGTGTTCATTGCTGGCACACACGTGGCTTGTGTAGAGGTATGTGCCTTTCAAAGAATTTGACACCGTTTTTAGGATGTATGATGGGGCGTCAGTGAGTTGAGAGGTATGCGTGTCATATATTATGAAATGAAACATTGTATTTTCTGAGGGCTTCTCTTGAGCAAACTTACGGCGTACGTGAGGGCTCTCCAACCTTTTGCCAATCATATAAAGACACCTTGTATAAGTAGTAATGAAATTTATACTACGTTATGTGAGGTGTAAAACCACTCTTGCCTTACATAGTTACATGACATTGCTTTTTGTTTACACTAACAAATACTTAAATCACGAATGATGGTTAATGCTACTAAATGGTATTTTTTTCTCGTATCAACGTCAAATTGGCATATATTTTAAGCCAAATACTTAAGTAATGGTTAATGTTTCTTCAGTTATTATCTAATCATTTGTTTTATTTTATAATTTCTTTTATTCTATTATTTTCTAATAAAATAAACCATAATAAACAATAATGATAAAAATAACGAGCGGTGAACAAAATTTAATTTTTTAAACCCCTTCAATCATTCTTTCTGCTTTATCAAAATAAAAATCCCTTTTTCATCTTCTCATGGCTGATGACAACCACACTGCTATCATGTCGGTACCGATGATAGACAACCACATCACCAACGGTGCTTATGATGGACAAAGCTAGAATGAGTTTTCTACCGTCTATTTTGATTGATGAAACAAGATATGGAAAATTGGTTTAGAGTTAAAAATATTTTCTGGTTGGTTTCATGATTTGTGTTGTTTCGAATATCTATTAAAACTCCCACCATGTAAAAGACACAAAAGTACCTATAAGAGATTTTTACATTTTGTTCATTTTGCGTTTGAATCTAGCCAACAAGCAATGGACTTTCAAGTTCTTAACGAAATGTAACATTCTCTAAACAAAGACTCATTGTTGCACCTCAGAATATCAATACCTTTATTGATGCAGGCCGAAGTGTGGATGAGCAAGCTTTAGCCTTTTTGAAGGCCCAAGATCGCTTATCAAAAGGGGCTTCACTGAAATGGCTCTAACTTGGGCTAGAAGTCTCCGTTTTGGGCCCACGACCAGTCAAAACGACCGTTGGACCGAGGAGCACGTTTTGACAAACCGCCGTAGGCGGTTTGGGTCATCGTTTCGGCCCAAAAACGGCTTATTTTAGGAGTTATTTCAATTTTTGTCTTATTTTTACATTTTGTTGGACTTTGCTTTAGGCCCAGTTTTCGGCCCGTTTATGTTTTGTGGCCCATTCGAATTTGGTTTTGTTTCTTTATATGATTGTAAGGAATGGGAGAAATATTATTGAAGTTTGATAAAAAAATCTGTTTTTCTCTCTATCACTGTGTGTTAGTGAAAACCCTAATTATCGGTATTCTTTGTGAATCAACGATAGTTGGAAGGATTGTTCCTGGTATTCTTGTTGAATCAACAGGTTCAATTTTCTATCTCTCTGTTTCCGACTGCATCATTTATTCTCCAAATTAACACGGGTAGGGATATGGTCCAAAGAACTCTACATCCCAATAAAGATGAGGTTCTAGCTGGCCCCCATAGGTCAGCATGTATATAGTCTAATATACCCCTTGTTTTATGCATGTTTCTGTTGAAACTCACCCTGTGTGGTTTGCCAAGGACACAGTGTTCACAAAACTCAGACTCAGAGTTACTCAACTCTCCCAACAACCGTTGTTTGTTCAACTCTTTAAGACCTTGACAGCTAATATGGCCTATTATTTTATGCCATATCAAAGCAAGGGAGTCTTCCTTCTCTTCTACAACAGATGCTGACTCTGTGACCACCTCTCCATCTACCAAATATAAGTTGTTGCCTATCCTGGTTCCACTTAAGACCACCATAGAGCCTTTAACCACATTTGCCCTGCCATTCTTTAAGACAACATGATACCCTTCATCCTCAAACGTGCCTAATGATATGAGATTCCTCTTGAGTTCAAGAATGTATCTAACACTCTTGAGGCTAATCACAAACCCACTATCCAACTTTAATGACACAGTTCCCTGACATTTGATTGTGCACTTTCTATCATCACCTAATTGTACAGTGCCATAGTTTTTCAGGGTCAATTCATTAAAGAAGTGTTTATTAGGGATCATATGTGTGACATCCGTCACTTTAAGGTCCGTCAATTGACGTGGTTGCCCGTTATCTCTTCTATATTTGGTCATCCCTCATCATTATTTGACTCTTTATGTGGATATCTTGTGTGCAATATTATCGTTGTGTGTGCATTCGTTATAACCGTGTGAAGACCTTAAAAAGACTTTTTAAACTTTCATTTTTGAAAACGTTAAATATATCATTTTATAAATATAATAAATGATTTAATATAACCATTTCTTAAGTCATGACAACATTAAATATACTTTTACAATTAAAATAAAACACCTAACGAAGTCGTTTTTCAACCGAACAAAATTTGGGAAAACCCGGGGGTTAAGTGCAGGGACTAAACTTGTAATTTTGGAAACTTGGGCTGGGTATAAATACCCCTTTTCCAGCTCTAAACCCCCATTTTTATCATCTTCTTCATCTTCATCTCCTTCACACACCAAATCACCATCTTAGCACCAAATCCGACCCGAGAGGTCTCGTTTTCTTCGTCTTGACACCGTCTACAGCCTACACTACCCCTCTCTAGCAGGTAGTTGTCTTTGGTTGTCCATTTCTTAGCCTTTTCACGGCTGTCCAAACTAGGGTTTCGGGTGTTCAGGTTCAACCCGAACACACAAGGTCGTATGGGTGCGTGTGAGGTCTTTTTGCTTGTGTCTTATGCTTGTGTATGTTTGTTGAGTGTTTCTGGAGGTCCTTGTGGTGTAAAACCCGTGTTTAGAGCGGCTCGGGGGCTGCTCCTCCCGACCACAGTCGCGATTCTGCAGATCAGGCGACTTGGTCATCCATGCGATTGAGCCGTGCGACTGAGTGGGTCGTGCGACTGGATCATGCGTCTGAGTCAATCGCGCGACTGAGTTGTGCGACTAGGCATGTCGTGCGACTGAGTTGTGCGACTGAGTGACTGTGTGCGATTGAGTCATGCGTGCGAATGAGTGTATGCGAATGAGTCATGCGATTGAGTGTTTGTGTGCGATTGAGTCAGGTGACCGACTGAATGTGTGCGAATGAAAGCGATTCGCACGACTGGAGTCCAATCGCACGAATGAAGGTTCAGTCGTACGAAAGTAGCTAATTCGCACGATTGAAGGTTGATTCGTGCGCATGGAAGTTGAGTCGTGCGATTGGGTGTTGTGTGGTACGACTGAAGGCCAATCATACGAATGAAGGCTCAATTGTACGAATGAAGCTGATTCGCACGATTGAGGGTTGATTCGCACGAATGGAGGATGAGTCGTGCGTCTGGCCTTGTAAGCGACTGAATTTGTTGTGTTTGACCCATTGTGTGTGGCGTGAGTATGTCGTGTGGTGTCGAGGTAACACCAACACAATAATGCCATTGTTTGGCCACGAAAATTAAAGTCAACGCGAGAAAGGGCACAGAAACTATTTTGAGCAAATTTAACTAACGCTTTACGAACGACTAAACCGACTTATAACTATTGACACTTATTCAATATTCTTTCGATTAACAACGATACTTTTACCTAAATATCATCATTAGTGGCAACAATGTCTTGTACTTGGATCTACATAAGATCTAGTACGTGTGTCAGTCTGTGTGTGTTGTACGCGACCCATCCGATACGACCCGAACCGACCCATCATTATTGCGCGCTTATACATACATCATATCATTAATGCTATACAATAACTGTCAATAGGTGTTTGACTGTTTATTTGCATTCAACATTTGGGATTACATCGCTCATACATACTTACCACTTAACAAGTGAGTTTCGTGGCCCCTTTTTACGCTTATACAATATTTCAATCATTTACAATTGGGGGAAAAGTATGCTTACACAATTTTTATGTTGTACAACTTACATACATTTTACATACAAGGAATCAACGTGATACTTTGTTGCAAGTACTATTTGATACATGCTTGGGTCTGCTGTGTGGTTCTATCTTTGCAACTATTTAATTCCAGTGTGGGAACCGACGGTTAGGTATTGGTAGTACTACTGGGTTGACACCCCCACCCTCGTTCGATGGTATACTAGTTGGTACCATCAGTGGCCAGGAACGGGCCCTTGGGTGAATATATGCCGACAATTTCTTTGTGTACGTCGCTAGGTTTGGTTGCAAAGCTCATGTCATGTGATATTTACTTGTGTAATAACTGTATTCACGGTATTCCGACGCGCTTATCTATTACAGCATCACTTACATTTTCATTACATAAACCTGCGAGCTCACCAACAATTTTGTTGACCGTTTTAAGCATATCTTTTCAGGTGATCATGCAAGTCCAGGAATCTAGGTGTGCTGCCTTAGTGGAGACCCTAGGATGCATTTTTGGGACTTATCATGTTTTGTTAAACAATCTTTTGAACAATACTATCGCATGTAAACAATTATCAACATTTGAACTTGTTCCCGGGTTGTGGGAATTAACATTTACATTTCATCTTATGTGAATATGTGTTATCATTATCATGTTGCTTATGGCTATGTGTTGTGGATATTGACTAAACACGACACAAGTCCCCTTGTTGTCGGGTGTCGTCATGACACGCATGTCATCATTTATTTATATTGCTCTCTATCGCTTACCATGTGTTATGACGATCCCGGTCTCGTTACATCCCCGTGTTTCCGCCTTTAGCGGGGGTGTGACAATATGGTATGAGCAACCAGAGTCCATGATCCAGGGTTGGTCTTTACCATTCATCTTTGATACCACTAGGACATCAGAGCTCTAATATCCATCATTAAAACTTTCTGGTGAACAATTACCATATCCCTTTTGCTTAGGATATTTGATGTGAGTGTGTTGAAATGCTATTTTAAGTGTTTAAATGTTAAATATTAAGTCTGATTGCTTGTATTTATGCATTTGATCATGTTGAATAGGTTAACTATGAGTTTGAAGTGATTTTGTAGGTAAAGTAACCAAGTTGGAAGCTTCCATGGTGATACAAGGCGTTGGAGGGGTCCAGAAACGAAGATTCAAGATGCAGCAGAAAAGTTTCCACCGTAGCCTACTACAGCCACCGTAGGCTACGCCAGCATCAGCCAAAAAACAGCAGAATACCCTCCAGCATAGGCTACGCTGGCTGGCGTAGCCTACGCCAGAGCCTTTGGGAAACACCTATAAAATCGTATTTTTGTTAGGTTTCACCCACCACTTGCCCCCCATTCGATCTAGGACGATTGGAGACGAATTTTGGGTGTTTCTAGACCTGTGATTCACCATTCTACATCGTTCTAACACCATTCGATCATCCGGGATGCAATTCAACAACAATTTTGAAGATCATTCAAGAACAATGAGCGGCTAAACTTCTCGTGATCTACTTCGGGTAACGGGTTTTGTGTGATTAGGTTCTCGTTTTTGTTAGACTTGCGTTGGGATTGAACTTTAGAACCCTTTAAGTTCTTTTATAAGTTTAACTTGTGTTTTGATTATTTAAACAATTATGTTGGTTGACCTTTATTTGAATGTCGTATGATCTTGCGCAAATCGTATGGTTGTAGAGTTTTGGTTACTAATTGAATTGGTATTGTGTATTAAGACCTATTAAGTCTTGATTATCATTATCACTTAATCATTACACGTATAGAATCCCCGTTAAGGATTTTCCACCAAGTTGAACTAAACGATTACTGAAAACCAAACCTTAACCCTGAAGTGGATTACTCTTTCTTATAATTGTCTTCTTAATCAAGTTTGTTCCTTTGCAAGTTGTTTTCTTAGTTAATTCCTTAATCATTCCAAAATCCAATTTTTACAGCCAAGAGGCAATAGTTAAGTAATTTGATAATTTAGTTAATCGTTTCGTATAAATCAAGTTACAATACACCGACCACTAATTCCACGAGGTTCGACAACCCTACTTACCCTAACTAGTTTAGGTGAATAGGAACACACATTTTAACATCTTATTTGATTGGTACTTCGACATCGATCAAATTTTGGCGCCGTTGCTGGGGAATCGGTGCGCTTGGTGTTTTGCTATTTGATTTGTGTTTAGTTTTTATTATTTGTTTTGCTTTATTTCTTTATTTCCTTGTTACGCTTGGTGTTTTTCAGTGTGTAGGTGACAGATTGCATGCATACTCGTTATTCGGGTAGGAAATCACCATTAGTGTTCGATCCAGAGATAGAGAAATCAGCGAGGTACAATCGTGTTTTACATCGATCAGGGTTACCAGTTACATCAATTTCACGAGATATTGATCAAGCAGCTAACAGTTCATCTGATTCAACCCAAATGGAAAATCCAAATAATCAACCACCTCAAAATCCAAACCCTCCTCCTAATAACCAAAACCCAAATCCACCCCCACCACCAAATAACAACCGCAACAATAACCTGAATCAACCACCACCCAATGATAATATGAATCAAAATAACCTCAATCAAGGAGATGACTTTGATCATGTGAGCATGCATAGTGTCCATACGGGTGATGAAGATTATGAAGATGAATGGAATAACAATGAAGATCCCAATAATGGTGCAAATTATGATGCTTGGGATGGAAACTTCGGTGGAGGTGATAGATATAATGGAAATAACAATTGGGGGAATGATCAGCATGGGTGGAATGCACCACCTATCAATCAACAACGGGGTAGGGTTAACAATAATGCCAATCAACCAAGAAGACCTCAAAGAGCTCAAGTACGAGGTGTGGATAGCCATTTCAGACCTGCTATTTCTGAAAATCCAAATCCTATTGCACCTCCAAATCATAGAGGAAGAGCTTTTGATATACGCCCTCATTATCTCACCATTCTTCCTGCATTTAGAGGCACTGCAACAGAAGAACCATATGTACATCTTGCTGAATTTGATGCCATATGTAGCACCATTGGTGGAAATCACTTCACACAAGATGAGGTGAGATTGCGACTGTTCCAATTCACCTTGAAGGATAGAGCTAAGCAATGGTTTCTCACTTTACCCGACAATAGTATCCACACATGGCATGAAATGCAACAAACCTTTTTGGATGAATATTATTCTATGGGTAAAACTAGTGACGCAAGAGATGCTATTCGATCCTTTCAACAACAAGCAGGAGAACAGTTTCATGAAGCATTCACAAGGTTTAAGGAACTGATCCGTATGTGCCCACATCATGGAATTGCACGTTGGGAGTTGATTAAGGCTTTTTCAGATGGATTGACCAATGAAGAGAGGAAGTATTTATATTCTACAAGCAATGGCACATTCCTTTCTAACCATGAGGATGCAGATTGGGAATTTCTAGAGAGGATGTGTAGGAATTCCAAAGCACAAGCTTCTGCTAGTAGGCGTTCCAAATCAAATTCAACAAGATCAACCATAATTGATCATGAAACCAAAGAGAGAATTGCATCTTTGGAGAAACAATTAGCAAAGCTAGGAAGAACAGGCATGAAGGAGGTTGCAAATGTGGGCTATGATGTATGTGAAGACTGTGGTGAATTGGGTCATAATGGTGAGTCTTGTTCTTTGGTAAGAGGAAGAAGTGAGGAAGTCAATCAAGTTTACGGAGATAGGAAGCAATTCGATATGAGTTCCAATACTTATCATCCTGGATTGAGGAATCATCCTAATTTCAAATATGGTAATGCTTCAAACCAGATGAATCCTAACTTTCAAGGTAACAATCAAGACGGTCAAACATATCAAAATCGAACACAAGGAACTTACAATCCAAGTGGTTATCAAAGAACTTCATATTCTCAAGGAAACAATCAAGGGAGCTATAATCATGGGGGTCAACAAGGGAGTTCATCACGAAGTTATCAAAGAAATCCTCCATCGGGACAAGTTTGTAGCGAAGACTCTACAAATGCAAAGTTAGATGCTTTAATGAACATGATAAAAGAGAATATGCAAGAGAATAAGAGGGAAAATGAAATCAGAGATAAAGCTTATGAAGCCTTAAACAAGCAAGTGGGACAATTAGCTGAGGACGTGGCTCAAATTAAGCGGAACCCTGGAAAGTTACCAAGTGATACCATGATCAATCCTCAACATCAAGGAATCAACACGGAGAACATGAGAAATGTTCACATCAATTCGGTTAGTATCCTTCCTGACTCTAAAATTATTGATAGTAACTTTACTTCTTTTCCACAAGTTGCAGTTAAGGAAGAGAAAGTTGATGCAGTGGAAGATAGTGACTCAGGAGCACCCATCATTCCAATAAAAGTGGGGAAGTTGAAGATAAAAAGAGCACTCTTGGATTATGGAGCAACTGTTAGTATCTTGCCAGGTATGTTATATGATCAGTATGACTTCGGTTCTCTAGAGGAAGTTAACACCACTGTGGTGTTAGCTGACTTGACTCAGAAATGTCCTCGAGGGATGGTAAGGAATGTTATAATCAAGTTGGGAGAATTTTATTACCCGGTGGACTTTATAGTGCTTGATTATGCACCAGTGAGGACAAATGCAACCGAAGGTCATACTGGGTCGACCATTTCTAGCAACTGCCAATGCTCAAATCAATTGTCGGGATGGAACGATTGAAATGACTTACGAAACTCGTAAGTTACGTTTTGATATATTTTCCAAGTCGGTTAATTATTTTGTTAATGATGAAGTTTTTGTGGCAGATATGACTAACGTGTGTGTTCCTACTTATATTCCATATGTAAGCACAGACACCAATTTTGAGAATGATTTTGAGTATGATAGGGTTAAGCATGTGGACTTGAAGGAATTGATGAATTTAAAAGAAGAGAAAGAGCCAATTATGATGATGGAAACAAAAGATGAGAAGCCTAAAATGAAGAAAAAAGTTGGTGATCCACTTGATCATATAAAAGACAGAGTTGAGGCATTAATGTTTGGGCCACAATGCGATCTAGTTGAAGACCCACCAGATCATTTGAAGAATACCGGAGTCAAGCATCCTACTCGACCAGCATGAGTGGTCGCAGGTATGGTCTGGCTGAAGACCTAAAACTTAGCGCTATTCGGGAGGCAACCCGAAATTAAATTTTTATGATTTTATGTTTGATGTGTTTGTTTAAGTATTGTGTGTGTCAAATTGGTGGTGTTATTAGTATTATGTGTTGGGAATGGTTACGTGTGCTTGGGTAGATTGGGTTGAAAAGTCGTTTATGTTGATTGATCGGATAAATTGAAAAACAATTCCTTACATGTAACCTAAATATCATACATTGGGGACAATGTATCCCAAGTGTGGGGATGAGGAAAATGTGAAAACTTTTAAATTTTTTGTTTTGAGCAATCCAATTGGACATGAAAACAACAAGCATACCAATTGTTCCTACCTTGTTTGAAGTAAGGGTTCTTAGTCATAGTCTAATTCCATGATAGCATAAGGAATTGTGTTTAGCAAGGCTTTTAGAAAATGTTAAGAATTACCTAATTGTGGTTAACAAGCTATTGGTGTAATAAATTCATGCACACATCGGCATCCCATATTTCCTAACTTGGTGAGATGTTGAAGCCTACTAGATTGTTAGTTCATAAAACTTATTTTATTTGTTGAGTGTAGGCCGTATGACTCTTTGTTTTAGAACTTGTGTGATTTGATGCATACTAAGACGGTGACTTGATAAATGCACATAGATGATAGAGGCAATCTAGGACCCCCATCTCCTTTCAAACTACTGTTGTGCCTTACCAGTTCCTGAATTTCCCCTAGTAACCGTTTTGAGCCTTAAACCATTTCTTTTGTTACAACCACATAATTAGAACCCGAATCAACCCATTCACCACTGATGATGACATTCCATGTGTATCAGTATTTGATTTTTGGTAATAATTAGTAAAAAAAAAAAAAAAAAAAAAGAAAAAAAAAAGAGAAAAACAAAGAAAAATGCAAAAATACCAAGTATGGGATAAATGTGTGCCCATGATTCTTTTATCTTTAAGTAATAGTTACGTTAATAAGGATGTCAACAGTTGGTATTTACCATGATTTTTATTTTAGCCACTTTCACAGCCAAACATTCCTACCCGAACCTAGCCCAAAACCGATAATCCTTTTGATGTGTGCATTATTAATGTATTACTGTGGAAGTTTGATCATCATTCAAGCATATGATAACAAAGTTTCATACGTGGACCTTTTGAGTGATTTATTGGTGCAATTTTCACCAATCCAGAAATAAACCGAGTGGAGCGAAAATAGTGAGGGGTGTGTTGCATGAAAATAAAAACCAAAAGCCTGTTAGGTTTAATTAGGATGATTCTATTTTGAAATAGATGTAACACGCTTTACTTGCTAACCAAACACGAATGTCGTAATTCTGGAATGGGATATGACTTTGGACCATAGCTAAGACATAGTAAGGAACATGGGTTATATATTGTTGTTTAGTGTTTCAAACGGATTTGCTTGAGGGCAAGCAAAGGTTAAGTGTGGGGATGTGATGTGAGTGTGTTGAAATGCTATTTTAAGTGTTTAAATGTTAAATATTAAGTCTGATTGCTTGTATTTATGCATTTGATCATGTTGAATAGGTTAACTATGAGTTTGAAGTGATTTTGTAGGTAAAGTAACCAAGTTGGAAGCTTCCATGGTGATACAAGGCGTTGGAGGGGTCCAGAAACGAAGATTCAAGATGCAGCAGAAAAGTTTCCACCGTAGCCTACTACAGCCACCGTAGGCTACGCCAGCATCAGCCAAAAAACAGCAGAATACCCTCCAGCGTAGGCTACGCTGGCTGGCGTAGCCTACGCCAGAGCCTTTGGGAAACACCTATAAAATCGTATTTTTGTTAGGTTTCACCCACCACTTGCCCCCCATTCGATCTAGGACGATTGGAGACGAATTTTGAGTGTTTCTAGACCTGTGATTCACCATTCTACATCGTTCTAACACCATTCGATCATCCGGGATGCAATTCAACAACAATTTTGAAGATCATTCAAGAACAATGAGCGGCTAAACTTCTCGTGATCTACTTCGGGTAACGGGTTTTGTGTGATTAGGTTCTCGTTTTTGTTAGACTTGCGTTGGGATTGAACTTTAGAACCCTTTAAGTTCTTTTATAAGTTTAACTTGTGTTTTGATTATTTAAACAATTATGTTGGTTGACCTTTATTTGAATGTCGTATGATCTTGCGCAAATCGTATGGTTGTAGAGTTTTGGTTACTAATTGAATTGGTATTGTGTATTAAGACCTATTAAGTCTTGATTATCATTATCACTTAATCATTACACGTATAGAATCCCCGTTAAGGATTTTCCACCAAGTTGAACTAAACGATTACTGAAAACCAAACCTTAACCCTGAAGTGGATTACTCTTTCTTATAATTGTCTTCTTAATCAAGTTTGTTCCTTTGCAAGTTGTTTTCTTAGTTAATTCCTTAATCATTCCAAAATCCAATTTTTACAGCCAAGAGGCAATAGTTAAGTAATTTGATAATTTAGTTAATCGTTTCGTATAAATCAAGTTACAATACACCGACCACTAATTCCACGAGGTTCGACAACCCTACTTACCCTAACTAGTTTAGGTGAATAGGAACACACATTTTAACATCTTATTTGATTGGTACTTCGACATTGATCAATATTCATGCTTCCTTTTTTTCCACTCAGGACAATCCTTCTTGAGATGTTTGTCTGAGTTGCATACGAAGCATCTACGTTTCCCCTTTGACTTTGATCGGGTCGCACCTTTTTGTTTCATACCCTTGTGTTCTTGCTTGCCTCCAACAGTTAAACCTTCAGAACTCTCTTCTTTGTTCTCAGTTTTCTTTTGAAGTGCTTTCGAGTTCATCGTTGCTAGAACTTCCTCCATCGACAGGGTATCCTTCCCAAACATAAGAGTATAGACAAAATGCTTATATGTTTGAGGGAGTGAAGAGAGGAAGATGATAGCCTTGTCTTCATCTTCTATCTCAACTTCGATGTTCTCCAGATCAAGGATGAGTTTGTTAAATTTATTCGTATGATCCTCCAATGATCTTCCACTTGCCAATTTTTTCTCCTTTCAATGTATCCACCAATCCCTGGTGTACCAGCAGTGCCCTCATCTTCAACCTCCAGAGGCTGAAATCATTTCTTTCTATCGAACTTCTCAAAATCGAATTTTCGTCGTTGACACCATATCTCCACCCGTTTATCGAATTTTTTCTTTGATTTCACCGCCGATCAAGCTCACGAGGCTCTGATACCAATTGTTGTAAAAATCGATTCGTATGACACAAAGAAATTAATAAGATCTTGAAGATAGTATAACAAATCAATCTAATGAAAATTCAGTTCGATTGCATTCTTGAGAGAGTGTTCAATTGTAGAGGATTATCCCTAATCTAAGGACTAATTAACCTTTAACAACCATTAGAAACACAGTGACAGAACTATACCCTCAACTAAACAATATGGTCTAAAATAGTCCCTAACCTTTACATGTTGACACAATACACCAAACTAAAAGTCAACTGACAACTAATTGACTTATATGCTTTGATGTTAACACTAATACTTAACATAAAGTTTAGCCCCTATAACCTTTCAATTCCCGCTTCACTTTTTTCTTGTCTGCCATAACTAAATCCCATTTAATCCAAGAAATCTTCCTTGTACCGCCACACTACCCAAAAAGTATTGTGACTTTAAAGCCTCTAACGTATTCTTTACACTCGTTAGCATTAAGAAAAATGACATGTAATATATACCTAAAGTACGGAGAACATATGGAATAAGCATAGCTCTATCCCTAATTGAGAGCTTGTTTTGCTTCTATTTAGATAGCATATTCTTAAATCTATCTATGATTACTTAAACCATGCTACAAACCAGTAGGATATCCAAGTAAGCAAATGAAAATTTATTAGCTTTACATACTGAAATAATAGCAGAGGCTCTCAACTTCATGGATATCTGCCCACACTCCATAGATTTTATCTTTAAACCTGATAAGATTAAAAAAGTTAAATTTCTTTACTAAGCTTCCAATTTTCTTGACATACAATGCTTAATCACAACCGCATTAATTAAAAGGGATAGGCTAATGTTGTTGTTTCTAGTTTTCACACCATGAAAGAGACGAGTCATAATAGCATCCTTAATTGATTTCTACGTGGAGGTCCCCTTGCTATAATGAATGAAAAAGGAAACAAGGGTCACCATCTTAACCTTCTTAAAATCCAAAACTCTTGAGTAGGACTGCCATTTATCAAACAAAGCTCCCCCAAGCAAAAATGGATCCAACCTATCCATTGGGCACTAAAACCCAAAGATGTCTTATTCATTAAATATTTCCAACTAAGAGACTCACATGCCTTCTCAAATCAATATAAAAACCATCATTTTGTATTTTTGTTATTATGTTCCTTGTGCTTATCCACTATTTCTTTCATGATAACCGAACCATCAAGAATTCGACTACGTGTAATAAACGTTGAATATTCGATACTAATTGTCGAATATTCATGTACTTTAGCTACCAAATTAGCTAATAATTTAGTAATAATTTTGTATTGCTAAGTTTGTAAGGCTAATTGATCCAAACTCCCTCACCAATATAGGACTGAATATCTTTGGGATCAACATGATGAAGAAAACATTACATCTTTTAAATGTATAAAGAAATCCTGCACAAACTTCATAATCTCATCCGGTAACAAATCGTAGAATTTCTTTAGAAGACTATAAGAAAACTCATCTAGACCTGAAGACTTGCACTCCCACAAGACCAAATAACATCCTTAACTTCCTGCTTTATAACGTCCACTTCCAAAAACCTACATTGATCAGTAATAATTCTTTCAAATTTAAGCCCACTATCCCACACTACCGCACCTACACGCCCACTATCCAATACTTCCAAGAGCCTACATTGATCAATTGTGTAATAACAAAACCGTAAACTAATCCGCATTTGTAACTAGAATAAACCAAACCAAACCGAATTATGAATTCAGTTTATATGATTTTTGAATTTAGTTTGTCCAGTTTATTCCGTTAACCAATTTAACTGAATTTAATGTGTTATAATTTATATATTGTTTGTAATTTAAGTTTAGCACAACTAACTAAGCCTTAAACTTTCTAAAGTGGTTTATTTGTGCACAATAACTAAATTTTATATATGTTAGCCCAACCTTAAGTATCAAAAATCAATCTCAAATTTTTACTCTCAATGAGTCAAAATCGAGTAGTTATATTTTTTGAAAACAAGATTCTTAACATTTCAAGAGCTTTGTTGTTTTAAATGTATATTTAGATATATCTATGTAGGATGATTTTGATACAAGTAATATAAATTCGATAACATTTGAAACAAAGAAATAAAGGATGAATTCGGTTTGTTCGGTTGAATTTGATTTTTTATGGTTTTTAACCGAAACCGAACCGAATTGAATTAGGTTCAGATAGGTATATTCTCGATTCGATTCGTTTTGGTTTTCGGTTATGCCTAAAGTTTCAAAACCAAACAAAACAAATTAAACAAACTGATAACTAAACCGATAAACACTCCTAATGAAGTGGTGTTCTTTTGACTTGGGGGCATATGACATGTAATTATTGTTTTGTTCTCCTGTAGCTTTAACTTTTCTATATCCTCTTACTTGCTTTCCAAGTCTTTTCCCATGTATGTATATGTACATTTGTTTAGTTAATGGTATTTCTCTATGCTGGTAAAAAAGTTTCCAAATTCTAACATACCAAAAGCTTGTTTGTATTATTGTTTGAGTTATCATTAATTTATTTTTTTATATTTTAGAAAATGGCGTAATAGTTAAAGACTTAAAGTGGTAAATCTTCTAAAGAATCATATATATCCTAATTATCAACTTTTGTTTGCATTATTGGTAGTACGATATGCTAAGTGGGTTGTACCCATTTTTTTTTTTTTTAATATTTAAATTTTTCGTTTTAACCCAATACTTTTACATATTTGACAATTTAACCCCAACAATTTTCACTTTCTAATTTGGGCGCCTATACTTTTCATATTTACAAATTTTTCGTTTTGCTTTTTCGTCTAAATGTTACGAGTTAACACGCTGGAGCGTATGTGTGTGGTTCAACATTTGTACGCTTATTTTTCTCCATTTAACAGCCCCGTCACAACGCGTTGGTCCTATGTCGACTTACTTATTGTTTTATATGTATTACGTTTCACCTGCGTGGTTCAACGTTTTTACGTCTACTTTTCGTTCAGTTTATTTTTTTTCGTCTTTTATTTCTTTCTCGATACGAGTTTTTTGGTATTGGTGGTCACTAACGGTAGTGTGACATTGATACTACTTGACATAGTTTTACGCTCCCGCCGCAACGCGGTTGCTTAATACTAGTTATTTTACAAAAACCAAAAGAAACTCATCTGAGACATTTACACTGCCACAAGAGCAAAATCGCTTCCTTAACTTCTTGTTTTGTAATGTCTACTTCCAACAGCCTTAGTCAGTAATTAATTTCTTTTATTTTATGCCCAACACTACCGCACCTTTAAATTCTTAAGAATTTTATCCATATAGAGTTAGAAATTAAGAATACCAGTTTGTTCAACTGCAGTCTGATCTTTGATTCATTCTCTTTAGATCTTGATACCTTAAATCGACAATGCCAAATCTTCTTCTTCTTTTTTATTTTATTTTAAGTAAAGCGTGATAAAGCTTAGAGTTTTCATCACCCTCTAAACCCATATATAGTTTATTTCTGGCTGATATCACACAGATCCTTCCTCTCGTTTTTTAGTAGCTCACGTACAACGTTTCTACGATTTTCAACAGCTTGAGCCGAAGCTTTACCTTGATAGTTGACTTGATCCACTTTGTGAAGACTATTCTGTGATTTCGAACAAACCTCATTCTCTTTATCTTTCTTACATTATTCCTATCTCTAATCATTTCTTTAAACCTTTAAATTTATTTTTGAAACATGTTAAATTGTTCAAATTTAACGAATCTCATACTTCCACACATCAGTAATAAGATTATGAAAATCTTCCATGTCCATCTGTTTTGAGTTCATATATCTCTTTTGTGATTGTGATATATAATCATCCCTAGAATAGCTACATAAGTTTTTAAATTTATAACATATCAGAAAATGTTTGCATTATTGTTTAAATCATCATTAATTTAATTTTTTTTAATATTCTAAAACATGGTGTAATAATTAAAGAGGTAAATGTTTTGAAGAAAGTCAAAAGTAACAGAAAGATTAAAAAGTTAAAGTCGTATTAAAGTTAGTGTCCATTTTAACTCTCAAGTACAAATTATATCAAAATAGATTGTAGGGTTAATTATATTGATTCACTCTAGCACGCTTTAATATTGCTGGTTACGTGTCGACGGTGTCGTTTATTTTTAAACTTAATATATGAAGAGTTATCTAGGCATAGTGCTTTGTTTTTTTACCAGTTACAAAATATTATGGGATTAATGAAATAATTGGATGAAATTGTGTTGGGATGAATGAAAAATGCTTATCATGTTGGCATGTTGCAAACAAAAAGCAAATAAGTTGTGTAGGTTTTTAATAAGACAAACAAAGTTAAAAACTTTAACGCTTATCATAAAAGAAGTGTAAGTACTTCACCAACAATTAACAAAAAGAAAGTACATTGGGTTAAATCAATATCAACCCTATATATTGTATAATATACAATAACCTAGAGGTATTATAATCATGATTTTGTTTGTATTATAGCAAATGATTACTGTGTAGCTTAGTTTAGGATTAGATGGTGGATGAACTAGTGCATCATTTATATCTGTATTTAAGTCGATTAATTACCTGATAAAAAGGTTACACTTATATGATCTAAACAAATATATGAGCTAATCGCATGAGTTTGTGTGGTTTACTGATATTGCAACTTTGGTCTCTAAACTTGAAAAATTACAAGTATGATTCAATAATTTGCATGGGCAACCATCAAGTGAAGATGATGAACATGAACTGATGCAGATCGAAGAGAAAAGGGGCCAGGATGGGTGGTGGGACACACTGATTAACTTAAAGTATCGATGAGTTCAAATTTAGTTTTATCAAAAAGATTTTTCTTCTTATAGAATATGAGTGAAGAGTTCACCGAATTACTCACGGGTTTGGAAAAGATTAACCAGTGAAGGAAGAGAACATAATGAGGTTGTTTAGTGTAAGTTAATCATCAATTCAAGTAACTAAATGAAAGATACAAATAGACAGGAGGTGGGGATTGCAATCTGATGGAACACTTTTTGTCCTCTCTCTTAGAAGTTAGAACAACCATGAAGAGTAATATCACATTGAAACGCACGCGGGCTAAAATTTAAGTGGTTAAGATGGATTTAAAAAAAAGGTTTATCTATTTCATGTGAAGAGATATGCAAGACAATCTCAACCACAACAGAGCTGGCGAAACAAGTTTAATCTACCTCACATCTGCTCATTCATTGTCCTATGGCAAAGGAGATATAGGCGCATCTTCTAGCCTCGTGTTATTTATCACTACTTGTTGGATGATGAAAAATAAGGAATGAAAATATATTCAATATTAAAATGCCCAAAGCATAAAGAATTTGAAAGCGTAGTTGTTTCTTTGGTAAAAAAAAAAAAACATAGAGCGAAGTGCGACATTCTTGAGTGTAAAAATTAGTGTAGAATTAATATTATTGTCCTCAATTACTAGCTTAACATGGCTTTTGATGTATGATTTTCGCTGACATCTTGCTAGTTTTTAATAAAATGTTTGTCGTTTAAAAAATAATTTAATTTATAATTTTATTAAAAGTATATGAATTGAAAAAGGGACGAGTCCATAATTAATAATTACATTAATTTTTTGCTTTTAAAGAATTGACAATCTAGTAATTTAATATCTACTTAACTGAGAACTAAACATCCGTTCGCTTCAGAAACCATCAATGTTACATTTGAGTGAATAATAATGACAACCCGTGTAATCTCTTAAACTTGGTTACCTGAAATGACATACCATAGAGCCATTCATGTATATCAGCTCAAGATATATATTGTAATAATCCTTTATAAGTTACAAACCAATCAAGTGAAATTTGTCTTTCCAGTCACCTTATTTGATGTTCTACACTTCTACTCGTTTCAAGGTAGGTTGATACCAAAACTAGTTCACAACTTAATCAACTTACTTTAAAACCAATAACGAGTTATAAGACTAATGATATGAGTTCTTTTATGAATACAATATCCGTATACTCTATTATTGCAGGGAACTCAAGATAATATGTTTGAATTTGTGTATTGAAAATTATACTCATAAATTATTTTAACGTAAGTAGAGGAAATAATTGAGAATTAGATTAGAAGAAAATAGAAATAAAGGAAGAGACAAAGTGATGAAAAGTGGAGGGGTACAAGTGATAATGCATAGGGACAAAAGTGAATTGTTGGATTCAGTTTTCAATGTTGTAAGAAATTCTGGTCTGAAAAGTAGTAGTGGGTATGGACAATTTTTCAAACTTAGGCCTGGACTTTGGTTATGATGGGATTTAAACATATGCCCCACCACACAACATATTATTTTTTTATATTAAGTTTTATGGTTTTAAAAAAATTTAGGTATGAATGTTTTAAAAAATATCTTTCCATAATTAAGACTCTTAAGAAAAAGCATTTAATTTTTTCAAAGTTCTTGTTAATTATATCAACATGAATGAAATGCTCGTATGATAGATTTGTTTGGTAGGAGACTTGATGAGCACAAATGCACCATGTGGAAGATGTGTTTGTTTTGAATGGTTTTTAATAACCGTTTTAGTTTGGTTCAGAAAAAATATTGTTTTTAAAGGTTGAAACCTAGTGGTAACTAGTGAATCTTACCAGTGGCGGAGCTTGAACTATCTCGTAGGGGGACGGGGGCGAAATTAGATTTTTTTAGGAGGGACGAACTCGATATTTATATAAAAATTTACACTACCGGGCCAAAAATTTACACTTTCGGGCCCCTGAATCTTACAACTAAGAGGTTATGAATTATAGTCTTTTTCAATTAATAATTAATCTAAAAGAATATGTGAAAATTTATTATTTGTAACTATACCACCTATACTAATCTATCAATACTAATAAAATAAGATTTTTTTATGCCATTTGTCACAATTTTAACGCTATTAAGTTTTATTTTCCCGCTTTTCTCTCCTAATAAATATTGCATTAACTACAAATGATATTATTTAATTTTTTTCATATTAAAAATATAAATTTTTTTTAAAAAGAGATATTTCTACAAATACAATTCGTAAATAAATATTTTTTAATAATATAAGAAATTTTTTTTGTGGCTTTTAAAAATAAAAATCTTTTGAAACAAAAGTAATTAAATTTCAAAGTTATATAATAAATAAACTATTAAAAATAGCACTTTTTTAAAAACGATTTGTTTTGAAACAATTTGTTTAAAAACCAACTTTAAAAAAACAAAATTTTTTTAAAAAAAGTTTAAAAAATGATATCGTTCTTTTATCACTCATACATAATGTCAATATCTTATATTAAAATACTATTTTATAATTTATTAATTTTTATTAATAACTATTTAATATTTTATTTATTCTATTCGTGTAATACACGAGGTACTAACTTAGTAAAAAATAAACACTTGCTAACTCATAATTAAATAAATAACGAAATATTAAATAATCATGAAAATCCCAAAGTACAATGCTAGCAAGTTTTTGTCCATGTGTAAGATTATATCAGATAATCCAGAACATAATATTATTTTTTAAATGAAAGTAAAGTTCGTTGTTTTTTCTTAAAAAAGTATATGAAAACTAAATAAATTGCTATATTGTATATTGAAAATTATATATTATCCAAACAATAAATAAATTCTATTCTGTCACTTTAAAATAAGTTTCTTTTTTGTCTAATTGGGCTTATTCCTGAAATTTTCAAATTTGGTTATAATCCGCAAGTTGATATTTATTTTAACCAACTTTATTTATTCTTATTAATAATGTTTTAGAAACATTCGTACCTAGCAGCTAGTTTATATAAATGTACTTTACCGTTTACACATATTCACACATGTAAACTAAGTTAATAGACATATTAAAAGTCGATTTTTATTAATTAAACAAAGTTTAAAAAGCCAAAAAACCATTTTAAGGCAATGTTTGAAAAGCCAAAAAACCCATTTTAAGATATTTATCAAATGATTGTAAAGATTTGTTCGAACTTCGAACCAATAATTACAAACGTTAGTGTGACACATATAATACGAAAATAATAATTTGTGTTGTAAAGAAAAAGAAAAGAAAAAGCACCGCAAACATTAATCATGTCACCTCAATTATACAACATACACTGTCCTCTTAACCCCTTTAACCCACCCATCATCTTCACAGACCTGTCATTTTCTTTTTCCCTTTAGTCACGCTACCCTAATTCAAATTGCCCCACAATTTCTTCAAATTCCATCTTTAAAACCCCCAAATCTCCATCAAATCTTCAAAAGATTCAAAATTTTCATCTGGGTGTCTCTCAGATCTTCACAACAACCACCAATGCAACCGCTAATGGACTCCGCCACCACCCCCCACCGTACTCCGTCGTTCAAAGAAGACACCTACCACCTCCACAACCTCAAACCCTCTGAGAAAATAGCCCTTCAAGAACTCAAAGATAAACTCACCACCGCTATCGATACCGATACTGATACTGATACCGATGCTAATAAATCCATGTGGGGTATCCCTTTACTTCCGACCACCGCCTGTACGGAGAAATCCGACGTCATTCTGTTGAAATTTCTTCGTGCGAGAGACTTTAGGGTTCAAGATTCACTCAACATGCTTCTCAAGTGTCTTCAATGGCGGAAGGAGTTCGGTGCAGACTCCATTGTTGATGAGGATTTAGGGTTTAAGGATCTTGAAGGTGTGGTGGCGTATATGAATGGGTATGACAGAGAAGGTCATCCTGTGTGTTATAATGCTTATGGGGTGTTTAAAGATAAAGAAATGTATGAGAAGATCTTTGGGGATAATGACAAGTTGAAGAAGTTTTTGAGATGGAGAGTTCAAGTTCTTGAAAGAGGGATCAAGATGCTGCATTTTAAACCTGGTGGGATTAATTCGATTATTCAAGTTACTGATCTTAAAGATATGCCTAAAAGAGAGCTTAGAGTTGCTTCAAATCATATTCTTTCACTGTTTCAAGATAATTATCCTGAGATGGTTGCTCGCAAGGTATGCATCAATCACTTGTACTGTACAACTCCATAATGCATCATAGACTATGTGTACATCAATTTAACGTGTTTATATCGTAAGGTGTTTAAAGATGCTAATTTTTTGAGAAAAGGTTTTGTGCATGGTGGGTTGTACGGTACAACCTTTGATGCACGCTGTGAAAACAGTTAAAGGTGAGTTTGTGCATTGGAGGTTGTACGGTACAAGCGGGTTGGTAGTTTTGGTTTGTGTATTTTCCATCTTTTATCACTTCCAAGACAATTACCCATAACTTGTTGCTCGTACGGCACTCCGAATATCAAATTTCCCTCCAAAAATTGTTTGTGCATTGGTGTGTTGTACGGTACAAACCCATGTGCGTGTTATACTTGGAGTACGGTACAACTGGTCAATGCATATGGGGATCACATGTGTACAACCTATTGATAGGTACATACGGAAAGGGCATTACATTTTACCTCAAGTAGTCTTTCTTTAAATATTATATACTTTGTGCATTAATTATTTGTACCGTACTATTAGTAGATGCACAAGTTGGTGTATATATCAGTGTATACACGAAAAGAGAGTTCTACACTTTACTAGATTTTGAAATGAAACTTGAAAGCTTGTGCACTGAGGTGTTGTACCGTACAACTAGTATGTGCATATGACAGTGATTCCTCTGCAATGATTGATATTTTGTAGTTTTCAAACAGTAAAAAGTTTTCATTGTGGTATTGTACTGTACAACCAGTTAATGCACATTCGACACGTACTGTACAACCGAATCTTGACTCTCCCTGAAACGGATCATCTACTAAGTTGGATGCATTTGAAAATTGGAACACTGTGCATCAGTGTCTTGTACCTATCAGTTTTCCAAATAAAATAAAACAAAAGTTGAGTGATCACATCGGATCAATGCTTTTGTAGCCACTTGTTCACCATGCATTGATAGTTGTACCTTGTGTGAACCATAGTTGTGGTAAAAAAATACTTATTTATCTTGCTTTTCCTGTATAAAATAACATAAAAAGATTATAATTTAGGATTTGATTTGATGTGGATGTGTGTAGATCTTCATCAATGTACCATGGTACTTCAGCATGTTGTACTCAATGTTCAGTCCATTTTTGACTCAAAGAACCAAGAGCAAGTTTGTGCTTTCTAAGGAAGGAAATGCTGCAGAAACTCTTTACAAGTGAGCATCTTTCTCCACGTACAACTCTTGATGCGCAATGTACAACCATTGATGCACAATGTACCACACATGCACATGGTAGAGTGTGGTGGTATTTTTGTGGATGTAAATGTAACATTGAGTTATTGTACAAAATGTTTTGTTTGCATGTGGGAAGTACTATAAGCATCAACTGTTGTACTTTGATATTACCCCTTTATTGTATAAAATTAACTTTGGTTTTGGGTGATGGGTGTAGGTACATAAGTCCTGAGGATGTACCAGTACAGTATGGTGGACTGAGTCGACCCAGTGATTCGAACACCGGTCCACCCAAACCAGCTTCTGAGTTCGCGGTCAAAGGCGGAGAAAAAGTCAACATTCAAATCGAAGGCATTGAGGTACCACATGCTTTAAAATAAGTACTCTTAAGATTTAAAGATATACACCATTGTCTTGTATGATATAGAATAAGTTGCACTTTGCCCCTTACACTTTGTTAGATGTCTGTAAACAACCCTTAGTTTATGTTAGTAGACTTTGCTGTAGCTGAGTTTTAGTTTTTTAAAGCCAGTTGCAACAAAACTGAGTACTTCTAACTGTTTTTGTAGGCCGGTGCAACGATAACATGGGATATCGTGGTCGGAGGGTGGGATTTGGAATACAGTGCGGAGTATGTCCCGATCGCCTATGGAAGCTACACGATTGCTGTGGAGAAGCCGAGGAAGATGGCCCCTACACAAGAGGCGATCCATAACTCTTTTACAGCAAAAGAAGCGGGAAAGCTAGTGTTATCCGTTGATAATTCGGCTTCAAGGAAACGGAAGGTGGCATCATATCGGTACCTAGTAAGGAAATCGTGAGTTTGTTTGAGATACGGTGGTGTTACCGTCTAATTTTAGTATTTTTGGTTGGATTGAGATTGTAATGAAGTTATGTGTCTATGTAATATGTAACTTGTAAGTGGTAACGACTGTTTTACATTTCCTGTGTAAAATAAGAGTAGGCTAAGGTTACGTGGTTAACGTAGTTGTCATGCTTTATTGTTATTTGTTACAAATATTTTTTATTTTATTTTGGAACTCTGGAGAACATGTAACGTGTGAAGGGTATCATGGGATATGATATGATATGATGATGTTCACATGCTCTCAATGAAGCAGTGGTTTTGCTTTTAAGCACCTCTACTCGTATCGGTTGTGGTTATTATTAGAATGGTGGGGATGGGCATGTCATTAACATCACATACTTCCCATTATATTATACCACATCACATAATAAATACATTTTTAAATTGAAAAAAAATTACTTTATTAATATAAATAAATTACAAATTTAAATAAAAAATTACATTAATAAAATACCCTCTTATAATTAAAAAAATCATTTATGTAATTAACTTTATTTTAATCTCAAGGATCTTTTGTGCAAAAGCTCTTTTTTAAAAGGCACCTTTTATGCAATTAACTCAAAAACTAAAGATTAAAGGGTTGTTTGCCTGTTTGAAAGGACTCACCAAACTTCTGACCATTGTCTGGCTGGCTAACGGTCAGTCAGTCAGCGTGTTTGATGTTACCGAGTTGGCGACTGACCCGGTCTCAATGTACCATTTGATGTTACCGAGCTGGCGACTGACCCGATCCCAATGTACCACAACATCAACATTACTCACACGTATTTCTGTCAAGAAGCCTTTCAACCAAATAGACTCTTTAATAGCCTTAGTTAGAGCAATATACTCAACCTCAATAGTGGATAAAGCCATTACATGTTGAAGGCTAGCTTTCCAACTAACTGTACCACCTAACACCCTGAACACATCCCAACACCCTGAACACATATTCGGTGATTGACCTTGCATAAGTAATCCTTAATATTAACTTTTATTCTTCATCAGACTGGAGAATCTTGTCTAGACAACTTAAAATGCATACCCAAGGGTGTAAGCATAGGCTTGCAGTGACTCGTGGAGAAGTTATTTAACACTTTCATCAGGTATGCCCATAACTTGATAAGGCCCAAATCTCTATCTGTGGTAATCTCCATGCCTAGTATCTTCTTAGCTTCACCTAGCTATTTCATGTCAAATTCAAACATTAATAGAGCCTAAACTTCTAGTTGGACCTTATTTTTACAAGCAATAAGCATGTCATCAACATACAATAGGAGATATGTAAGGATTAAATGTAAAGGCTGATGCAACCCAAACACCCAAAGTCTCTCCTGCATGCATGCACAAGTGTACTGAAGTAGAATGCTTCGGAAGTTTCACACCAACATCAGAAATATTCTAAGTGTGAAATCTTCCGAAGCCAAGACCAACATCTTCCGAAGCCAAAGATAAAGTTTTCCAAAGCTTCAAAGACAAAGTCTTCCGAAGCTTACACTTGAAGACAGATTTCTTCCGAAGACTTTTTCATGCTTTATTTGATGTACTTTTCCATAAAGCTAGACCCCTTTCTGCTGCAACTCTGTAAAGTCACCAACTTTCATAAGTTGGTGAAAAGGTCCATGCTTTTAGTAACTGTACATTAAGGTCTTGAGTCTGTAACTTTCTACTTTATATACTTTATCCTTTTTGTAATATATTAGGATATGAGCTATGGCATGTCATAGTCACTAGTCAAAAGGCAATCTATCTTTTGACTCTACATTTGATTTTGTTTGTTGTCTAGTCAATTGTATCCAGCTGGCCTTCAAAGTATGGCCGGCTGTAGAATGTAGTATATGTATCTCAAGTACTTGTAACTTTCTAAGTATGCTTTGTAACATTTGTAATAGAACTTGAGAAGGCAATATATTGCAATCTTGAAAACCATCTCCTTGTGTATTTTGCTATCTTGTTCTGTCTTATATTTACTTGTGTTCTTAGCATCATTACTAGAGGTTAACCGGTTTCACTGTTTGATCAGTTAAGTGTTCTTAGCAACTCCCCTCATTGTGTTATTGTGTTGTATTTGCATACCCTTCAATGGTCCTGCATTTGGTATCAGAGCATTCCAAGGCTCTTGATATAAGATCTCACCATCTTAAAATCCCTCTCACACATAAAATACTTAACTTATCAAATGGCAGCCATTTCCAAATCTGATATGGAAACTGGAACCATGACAAAGTCTCCACTGATCACTCTTGATGACTTTGACACCTGGTGCCAAAGAATGGAAGGTTTCATCATGTCTCTAGACTCAAGAATGTGGGAGTCTGTTGAAAATGGACCTTACATACCAAGCACCTCTTCTGCTACTAGTGATGGTATGATCCCCAAGGCTGTGGCTGACTACTCAGATGAAGATAGAAAGAGAGTAGAGATTGACCAGAAGGCCATGACAGCCCTTCTGACTGCTCTTTCAAACTCTGTGTACAGAGGTTTCAAGAAATGAAAAACAGCTAAGAAGCTGTGAGATGTATTGAAACTGATGTATGAGGGTTCCTATGAAGCTAAGGAGAACAAGAATGATCTCCTGAAGCAGCAGTTTGAAAATTTCACCTTTAAAGCTGGTGAAACCATGACTCAACAATACTTCAGGTATGTTAAGATTGTGGATACCCTAGTGGATGGAGGAGTTGCTCTTGAAAACAGAGACATTGTAAGGAAGTTCATGTCCTCACTTCCTAGGAAATGGACACACTACTGTGTGGTTATCAAGAGAACTGAGAATCTGAAAACTCTTACTCTAACAGAGTTGTATGGGATTCTCAGTGGCTACCAGATAGAGATGAACATGCAAGGTTCATCTGGAAACTCCAATAATCAAATGGGTTCAGCCCTTCATGTGGTTGAAAGGGATAGCATAGAACCCCAACATCATCTCATATGCTACCCTGACAACTCACAAAAGGGTCCTTTCATCACCTTCCCTGAGACACCAAGGGAGAACTATACTTAGGGAAGCCCATTCCAAGAGATAAGTTCTTCTCAAGCCTTTGTGTCTTCTGATGAAAGTAGTGGCAACTTTCTATTCACCCTTGAAGACCTAGACTGCATCCATCCAGATGATCTGGAGTATATGGAGATAGTCCAGCAAATGGCTCTTCTCACTCACAGAGCCAAAAAGATTTACAAGCGGACATGAAGAAAGTTTCCCAGCAATACAGCTAGTGGAAAGTTTGGTCTGGACAAAAACAAAGTAAAATGTTACAACTGTAACTTGATGGGACACTTTGCCAGGGTGTGCAAGGCACCAAGAACAAATGGTGGCCAAGCACAGTCCAGACCAAACTACACTGATAAAGCTACCCAGAATGACAAGCCAAAGCAGCAAGCTTCAGTTGCTGTTGAAGAAGGAGGCTTTGACTGGAGCTTTCAGGTGGATGATGCTTCTCCAAACCAAGCACTGATGGTAGATCATGATGAAGCCAAGGTATTGGAACATCTCTGTACCCCTGAATGTATTGCTAAAATAAACAGATACAGGTCCTATAACTTAGAAATGGGATCTGATCTTGAGTCCTTAAACATCTTAAAAGCTGATTTTAGAAAGTCTGAAAGTGATTATAAACTAAAGATAGAGAACTTAGAGAAAACCATTTCAGTTCTAAAAGCTGTTTAAGGATCAGTTTAAGTCCTTAAACATCTTAAAAGATGATTATAAACTGAGTGTCAGGTTGAGCTTGTGATCAGCAAGGCCAAGGCAGAAAAATGTGTTCTTGAAGAAGAGACCTTCAAGAACATGATATCCTCATCCCTGCACAACAAGGTGTGTTATCAAAACAAGCAGGGACTGGGATCTAATGAGATAGCTCCTCCACACACAATCTTGTCTGTAAGATCACCTAGGTGTGGAACTTGTGAAGATGAGCTTCCTCTCATAGACCCTTTGAGTGAAGAGGATAAAGAAGTGATAGTGAACAATTTCTCTGAGAATAGTGAAGAAGAGGATTCTAAGAAGGGTCACTATCCTTCTGAGGAGAAGAAGAAGACTGTGATGACCAAGTCTATGAGGAAAAACTTGATCAGAAAGAGCAAAAGAAAAGCTAGGAAATCTCAAGAGATCAAGGCCACTTTTGATTCTAGGCAGAAACAAGTTTTTATCTCTACAAGATTTGAAGTGGTAAAGACTGAAGACATCAACCTAAACTCTTCTGCTAAGATTTCTGGTTCATGTTCAAATCATCTCAGCACCAAGAAGAAGGCTGATCTGTTGTGTACCACAGCTACACAGTCTGGACCATTCAACTCCAAGAACAGTTCTCAGCCCAAAAGGACTGTCTCAGCATCTGCAAAGATGAGGGTGGAGAAGGGATGTGATCAAGATCAGTCTTGTTCTCAGAAGAAGGCTATTGGGAAGAAGAAAATAGAATGGGCGTTATGTGTGAAAGTATCTCTCATCTTGCTAAGGATTGTCCATACAATCCAAGAGGTACTCTCCATATGACCAAGAAAAGGATTTCCAAGAGCTCTAAGAAAATTTCATCTTCGGAAGGAAAACCTGTTTCCTTTAGAAGCTCAAAATCAAAGAATAAGGCAAGTGGAAAACTGCCTTTGGAAGAAAATTTGGTCTCGAAAGAAATGAATACTTCCGAAGCACTGAAGTTTGCTGCAGTGTCTGCAAAATCTTCCAAAGGTCCAGTCATCAAAACTTCTGAAGTCTCAAAAGCTTCCAAAATGTTGAAGGTCAAGTCCAAACTTCCAAAGGTGGTATGGAAGTCGAAGAAATACCAAGTGACTAAATGTTCTTCATCAACAACAGCACAAGATCCTCAAAGCACAACTATAGGATCTATTATTGTTGCATAACCTTCTACTTCTTTTAATAAGCCCAAGACCAATAAGGCTTGGGTTTCCAAATGTAACTAATCATTTTCTTTGAGCAGGAACAACTCAAGACAAACAAGAATGTCTGGATCATTGACAGTGGCTGTTCTAGGCACATGACAGGCAATAGGTCACCGCTCTAGAACTTTGAAAGGATTGATAGAGGGCCAGTTGCTTTTGGAGGAGATGAAGGTGGTCACATTTCTGAAAGGGGCAAGGTCACAAATGGTAAGCTCAATATTGAAAAGGTAAACTTTGTCAAGGAGCTTGGGTACAATCTTCTGAGTGTATCTCAATTTTGTGATCAGAGTCATAACATGCTCTTTACTGAGCGTGAGTGCATTGTTCTCAAGCCCAGGGTGGTCATTCCTCATGAGCATATCCTGCTTAGAGCCCCCAGGAAAGGGAACATGTACAAGATGGACTTGCAAGAAACATCTCCCTCGGGAGAAGTTTCACGCTTTCTGTCTAAAGCCAATAGTGATGAGTCTTTTCTATGGCATAAAAGAATGTGCCATGTAAACTTTAAGAACATGAATAAATTGATTAAGAATGATTTGGTAACTGGAATGTTAAAGAAAGAGTTTACAAGTGATGATCATTGTGTTGCATGCCTAAAAAGGAAGCAACATAAGGTATCTCATAAGCCTAAGGAAAGAAATTCTATCATTACACCCCTACACTTGTTATATATGGATCTCTTTGGCCCCATCAGTGTAATGAGTCTAGGAAGGACCTCTTATTGTTTGGTGATCACAGATGACTTTACAAGATTCACTTGGGTTTTCTTCCTTAGAACTAAGGATGAGACCCCTGAGATTCTAAAGAATTTCATCCTAAAGATTGAGAATCAATCTAATCACAAGGTCAAAAACATAAGATCTGATCAAGGAACTGAATTCAAGAACCAAATCCTTGATACATTTTGTGATAAAAAGGTATTACAAGACAATACTGTGCTCGCAGGACTCCTCAGCAAAATGGTATTGCTGAGAGGAGAAATAGGACACTGATTGAAGCTGCAAGAACCATGTTGTCTGACTCTAAGCTGCCCATCACCTTCTGGGCAAAGGCAGTCAACACTGCCTGCTATGTGCAGAACAGAGTTTTAGTAGTTAAGACTCATGACAAGACTTCTTATGAACTTTGGCACAAGAGCAAACCTTTTATTGATTTTCTCAGGTCATTTGGATGTCCTTGCACCATCTTGAATACCAAAGATCAAATTAGCAAATTTGCTGAGAAATCAGATGATGGACACTTTATTGGATACTCTTCCCAAGCTAAGGCTTATAGAGTATACAATCTCAAAACTAGAATTGTTGAGGAGTCAGCCAATGTGACTTATAATGAACACATACCCTGTGTGGCTGGTTCTGGTCATGATTGGTTGTTTGATCTTGATTTAGTTACCAACTGTTTTAAAAAATCTTGTGAGACTGTTTCAGGATCTGCAGAAATTTTACCTACAGGTGATCCTGACCCAAGATTTGAGCTAAGAAGGCCTTCAAGTAACACATCTTCGGCTCCAGTTGTAACTACCTCTACAAATGAAGTTTCCATCAGTACTACAATGACAAATTCAGTTGATACATCTAGGAGGCCTGCAAATTCCAGCTTAGAGGCTCCACAACCAGATAAGGACACTTCAAATGTAGAAGAAAATGATGGAGGTGGTGATAGTGATCAAGAATTTCTTGATGCTCACAACCACTCCATAGATGACAACATCAATGATGTCACACACTCATTGGATTAAGTCTCTCTTGATAAGTGTGCTGATGTGGTGGTAGAAATATCAATGCTAGATTTAAATTTCTCTAATTTAGATCTCTCTCAGCAACTTGCTGTGATCCCTTAGCTAAGGATCCACAAGTCTCATTCCACTACAAACATCATTAGAGATGTGGACACAGGGGTAAGAACAAGAGGACAAACCCATGAAGCAAATGTTTGTCTTCACTCTTGTTTCTTATCCTAGATAGAGCCAAAGAAAATTGATGAGGCTCTGAAGGATGGAAGTTGGGTTGAAGCTATGCAAGAGAAGCTGCTTCAATTCAAAAGACAGAAAGTTTGGAACATTTGTCCTCTTCCTCATAGGAAGACTACTATTGGAACCAAATGGGTGTTTAGGAATAAGAAGGATGATAGAGGCATTGTCATCAAAAAAAAGCTAGAATAGTTGTTCAAGGATACACACAAAAAGAAGGAACTGACTACACTGATGTCTTTGCTCCTGTAGCAAGACCGGAAGCTGTTAGAATATTCTTAGCATTTGCTGCATCCAAAAACTTCAAGATCTATCAACTTGATGTCAAGTGTGCTTTTCTGTATGGGGTGATGAAAAAGCTCTTTATGGGCTGCATCAGGCACCCAGGAAGTGGTATGAGACTCTATCTCAGTATCTCTGCAAACATGGATACAGAAGGGGTACTATAGATGGAACTCTTTTCATCAAAGAACAGGGAAATGACCTAATGCTAGTTTAAGTATATGTAGATGACATCATCTTTGGTTCAACTAATCCAAAGCTCTGCAAAGACTTTGAGAAGCTGATGAAGGACAGATTTGAAATGAGTGCCATGGGGGAACTTAATTTCTTTCTGGGAATTCAAGTGAAGCAAGTTGAAGATGGCATCTTCATTAGTTAGTCAAAGTATGTTCAAGACATACTTAAGAGATTCAACATGACTGATTGTAAGATTGCTAAGACACTCATACCAAGAAACCACTCCCTTGGACCTGATCTTGAGGGGGAGTGTGTGGATGAACACCTTTACAAGGCTATGATTGGGTCTCTTATGTATCTTACAGCTAGCATGCCTGATATCATGTTTGCTACATGTATTTGTGCAAGATATCAAGCCAACCCTAAGATGTCTCACCTTATCACTATCAAAAGGATTCTAAGATACCTCAAAGGTGCTTCAACACTTGGTCTTTGGTATCCTAAGAATTCTGACTTCCATCTGTATGCTTATACAAAAAGTGATTATGGTGGTTGCAACATGACTGCAAAGTCCACGTCTGGGGGATGTTAGTTTCTTGGTGGAAGGGTTGTCTCATGGCAATGCAAGAAACAATCTTATGTCTCTGCATCAATTGCTGAAGCTGAATACATTGCTGCAAGCTGCTATGCTCAAGTGCTATGGATTCAAAATCAGATGCTTGACTATGGATTAAACTTCAAGGAGACTCACATTCACATAGACAACAATAGTGCTATCTCTATCATAAATAATACTGTACAACACTCAAGGACAAAACACATCAACATCAGGTATCATTTAATTAGAGATAATTTTGAAAAAGGATGAATTAAACTAGTCAAAATTCACACAAATGAACAATATGCTGATCTGTTTACAAAGGCTTTTGATGAATAAAGATTTAAATATCTTATATTAGCTATTGGGATGATAAACTTTGAGTAGGTTTTTCTTAAAACTAATTCTTATTATTTCTTAAAATCTATGTGTCCTAAGTTGTCTAGTTCATCACTTTCATAAGCTCTTATTTTCTTTGGACGAAAACCTTTTGAAGACTTTCCTTAGATTTCTGAAAAATTTTGATCTTTCGGAAGATATATTTTTACCTTCGGAAGAAACTCACGCCTTCAAAACAAATAACTGTCTAAGTAATTTACCTTCGGAAGAAATTTCTGACTATCTTCCGAAGCTTAACACTTGTCTCAGACACTTATATGTTTTCAAGGACCATTTTCTTCCGAAGCAAATTAACTCTAGGAAGCTTTGCTCCTCTGAACAAAGCATCCAAGTTTTAATTCTCTTCCGAAGCAAATTTTTCACAACTCTTAGGAAAATCTTCCGAAGTCATTTTAGCTTCAGAAGCTTTTTCATTAAAACTTTAAAAGATAATTTACCTTCGGAAGCTTTTTGACTTCCAAGAAAACTACTTTTTGAGCAAAAGCAAACTACTTTTTCAGAGGTGGGACTGACATCCGGATTTCAAAGTTTATCCTCTTTCATTAACTTTGTCTTAAATCCTTTTCATATATAAACCCAACGGTTCCCCCTTCTTTTTATCATCTTCTTCTTTCCTCCAAACCTAAACCCTAAATTTCTTTCTTAAATTACTTTCGTTCATCTTTCTTCATCCTGAAGCTTTTTCAAAATGGTCAACCTTAACCGCAGAAATGAACCAAATTTCTCTATGCAGTTACACAGGCAACATAACCAAGTTGCTCTGTTACACTCTGAGAAAGATCCACATTTCTCAGAGGTTTGCCATTTCTTAGCTCTATCCAACTACTTCACCTCTCTTACCATTGATCCTACACTATATGAGGATCATCTGCTTGAATTTTGGAAGACCTGCCAAGAGGTCGTTATGGATGGGGAGAAGGCACTGTCTGCCACAGTGTAGGGGAGAACAGTCTTCATCATTCCGGCCATCATCAATATGCATCTTCAGCTGGATGATGAAGAAGGTGAGGTGTTCTTTCCCAAAGAAGCTGTCAACCACTCCTTTGAGCAGATGGGCTATGAGGCAGATTTTTTCGTAACGACCTTCAGGAAGGGGAAGGTCTCATCCCAATGGAAATTCCTGCTCCATGTGGTTATCCACAGCTTGTCAAATAAGCATGGAGGATGGGACCAGATTCCTGAGGATCTCTCCTTCATTGTTCATGGGATGGTTCAGGGAGTCAAGTTCAGGTACTCTCAGTTTGTTTATACAAATTTGCTTGCAAACTTGGACTCCTTAGAATACTACATGTTCCCTAGATATGTTCAATACATTCTTAACTGTAAACTGGGCTCACAGTTAAGGGGAACATGTAATATTCTTAAACTGGGACAGATGAAGCCTGATATCCTTAAAATCTTGAGAAAGCCCACTATTGGCTTCTCTGGGGTAGAAACAGCCATTGTCCCAAAAATGTTAGAGCTTATTGCTTAAGGTGACAACCTAGCAGCACTAGCTAGTGTTGAACCCACACCTTCTACCTCCCAACCACCACAACATCCACAAATCACCCTTACTTACCAAAGAAAATACGAACGAACCCCTACTCAGACTATTCTGTCTGTGCAGGCCCCCATATACTCATCCACACAGGAAGAAGTGGACACTGGAGCTCCCACTTCTCCTGAGGAGCAGACAACTCCCATTCATTCAAAGATCAGTGCTGAGGTTCCTCATGTATAGCCTGATGAGCTCACAAGCCCAAATGCCTTAAGCCTTCACTCTGAGTCTCAACACTCAAGTGAACAACCTTCAGGGGATAGCTACCATCCCCAGCCTTTGGACTTAAACCAACCAATTCCCAACCTTGACTTCTATACTGATGAAGATTTAGGTTTCAGTGAGTACCATGATTATCTCTTCTTTTCCACTCCTCAAAGAGAGATGAGTGCTCCTGAGTCTCCTATATCTAGCCCACATCAGTCACCCATTACTGAGGTGGATACTTCTGAAATTGTTCAGGATGTCCATATGGAAGAGGCTCTCACTTTTGCAAGTGATTCCATTATTAAGACCTCAATCATGGCAACTCAGCCCATTGACACCTCAACTAAGGCTGCCAGTGCGCAGAGGAAATCCAGCAGCCAAGAACCTGAAGCTGGTGATGAGAGAGAGGACTCTAGTCCAATCATCTCATCCCCCAATGATTCTTCTGATGAAGATGAGGGGAATTTGAGACTAAAGGTGCAAAAAATGTCACAAACATGCACCTATTTAGTCTCCAAGGTCAGTCATCTTGAAACTCAAGTGACTACCTTGCAAACCAGGGTCAATGATCAGCAACTTGAGATTTCTTATCTCAGGGAACAACTAGCTGGGAGACCTTTAAGAGGAGCTCAACCAGGAACACAAGAACCTGTGAGTGTGATTGACCTAACTCCTAGCTCACCTATGCAAGAGGGTGATGCTACCAAAAAGAGGGAGAAAGTCATTACAGTCATAGAACCTGGGAGTTCTTCAGGGAGTATGGACATTGAGGACTCACCATCCTCACTTGCAATTGTGCATACTCAATAACTTCCTCAAGTTCACATTGATGTGGACTCCATAGACTCCTACATTCAGAGTCTATTTGAGGAAGGTATACCAAGGGCAATGTCATCTCCACCAACTTCAAATCACATCATTGGGTGGAGGTATGACAACAACAGAAGAGCCCTCATCATTCTTCGAGTTCAAGGACAGCAAGAGGTCTTCAGTTTTCCGACCTTGAACTTCTATGAAAGCTTGGATTTAGTCAACATGCCACTTGTCAACCAAAGCCAATCAAGACAAGCTGGCTCAAAGAATCCAAGACAGGATCACTACAGAGTTCAGCTTCAGAAGGAGACTAAGGCAATCAGGTAATGCCATCGGTCAATTGGATGTTGAGGCAGACCTTAAGATTAGCTTCATAGGGGAAACCTTGACTGAAGGCCCAATGGTAGAACCTGAGAGCCCTGTCTCATCATCAACTGCTGCAGTGATTCATACCTCTTTTGAGACACCTGCTGGTGAAGGTGCATCTCAACCTCTCTCTGGCCAGAGCTTGGAAGCTACACCAAACAATGAAGGCCAGAGCTCTCTCCACCCTGAGTCACAAAGGTCTGTGAGTGACAAAGGGAAAAGAAAAATGACTTCTGAGGAGATTGAGGAGGAGGAGAGAGAGAGAGAGAGAGAGAGAGAGAGAGGAAAAGGAGGCTAAGGGGAGAAGGTTCTTGTACTAGGTCTGCAAGGCTTATAGAGTCTGCTATCAGGGCTGCCCCCTGACCAAACACTCAAAATGATAAGTTGAGGGCAGTCAGGATCAACTACCTGCAGACCAGGAACTATGACATAGATAATATCATTTCTCTCCCCTTAGATGAGTTGAATGAACTGGCTGACAAGAAATTGTCAAAGGAAAGAAAGGAGGCAGAGGATGCAAAACTACTTCTTCAGATCAAAGAAGATAGAAGAAAGAAAAGACTATACAAGCATATGCCTTCTCTCTCCCCAGTTCAAGAAAGTCCTGTGCAAGAGGATGTGGTGCCACAAGAACCTCAGATAGACAAAGAAAAAGATAGGATCAACATGATCAACTACCTAAGTGCCACAGGCCTCTATCAGGCTGTTGCACTTCTTCCCTTACCCTTTGACTATATTGAGTTTGAGTACCTCAAACAACTTGAACTTGAGATAGTCAAAGAGAGAAAGATCACCAAAAGGAAGTTAAGGGAAGAGGCTGCAAAGTCAAGAGCCATCATCCCGAAAAGTTTGAAGAAGTCTGCTGATAGGCACAGGATGATGAGCTTCTTGAAGCTGTATGGATTCTCCGAAAGGAGACTTGGTCCTATGTCTTTGTCCACTATGGATGAGAATATCAGAGTGATCAAGCAGAAGATTCAAAGAGGTGAACTTGTTGACTTACACTCCCCATCAAGTCAGGTCCCTCAGAAAGTAGAGATTAAGGTTAAACCATTCGAGATAACACAACCTGGAGCTCCTGCTGAATCTCAGCTAGCTTCCATTTCTGATCCATAGCAGGGTTCTGTCCCCTCTCAATCTGACCCTGTGAGAGAGAAAAACCCAACTGAAAAAGACAAAGAAGATCAATCAGGTGCTGCAGGCCAGTCTTCTCAGTTAAAAGGTTCAAAGAGGAGAAAAAGGATGGCTTCCAAACCAAAGCCAATGAAGAAGAAGAAAGAAGCATCCATCTCTAAACCTCTAAATAAGTCAGAACATCCAGAGGATGTGCAAATAGAGGATGCTACACCAACTCCAATTCAAATAGCTCCTCTAGCATCAGGAAGCCTATCTTGTCCTGGACATACACCACAATCCAGAAAGGTGGCATGTCATCAGAGATCAAGGCATTAGGAATGTCTATACATGGTAAGACATGTTTAATCTGCCTCTCCATGATCTCTTTGATATGAGAAGACATTTTGAGAATCTGAGTGATCCTGATCATCTCATGAAGAAATAGATGGTCATTATCCTGATGAGGACTGTCAATATCTGAAGTCTTCAAAGTGTTTTGGTAGCATCAGCCTAGGGGGAGTTTGTAAGGATTAAATGTAAAGGCTGATGCAACCCAAACACCCAAAGTCTCTCCTATATGCATGCACAAGTGTACTGAAGTAGAACGCTTCGGAAGTTTCACACCAGCATCAGAAATATTCTAAGTGTGAAATCTTCCGAAGCTAAGACCAACATCTTCCGAAGCCAAAGATGAAGTCTTCCTAAGCTTCAAAGACAAAGCTTTCCGAAGCTTACACTTGAAGACAGATTTCTTCCGAAGACTTTTGAAGACATGCTTTATCTGATGTACTTTTCCATAAAGCTGGACCCCTTTCCTCTACAACTCTATAAAGTCACCAACTTTCATAAGCTGGTGAAAAGGTCCATGCTTTTAGTAACTGTACATTGAGGTCTTGAGTCTGTAACTTTCTACTTTATGTACTTTATCCTTTTTGTAATATATTAGGATGTGAGCTATGGCATGTCATAGCACTAGTCAAAAAGCAATCTGCCTTTTGACTCTACATTTGATTTTGTTTGTTGTCTAGTCAATTGTATCCAGCTGGCCTTCAAAGTATGGCCGGCTGTAGGATGTAGTATATGTATCTCAAGTACTTGTAACTTTCTAAGTATGTTTTGTAACATTTGTAATAGAACTTGAGAAGGCAATATTGTTGATACATATGTACCTAGTTTAGGAGCTTAATGTAAATGTCTGTCATGTCTTACATATATGTAATGAATGAGGTGAATGAAATACAATATGTGATTGACGCTTATAATGTTTAATGTTTCATTGTTTATTGTGTGATAAAGTATATTGAACTAACTATATAGGTTTGATGTTATTGTGCATAGTTCTTAGTCAATAATGATTGAGAAACGTGTTCAAACTTAATCGTATGAAGTCTTCATGCGAATGGAACATGTTAATGAACCATACGCATGAATACTTCATGCTGATGAACCAGTCGCACGACTGAACCAGACGACTGGATCAGTCGTACGAATGAGACATGAGATTGACTCAGTCGCACGACTGAACCTTCAGTCGTGCGTATGAATCAGTCGCATGAGTCAGTCGCACGACTGAACCATGCTAATGGTTCAGTCACACGAATGAAGACTGCAAACCTATAAATACCACTTAATTCGTGGAAAAACAAAACTTAGACACATACTCATAACCTAGCCGTCCAGAGCGTCCAGAAAGCCTGTTCCAAGTTCATAGATTGCATCTGATCGTTCTCTACTTGTTCTTAATGTTTCTTTAATCGTTAGATTGATCGGGATTGCGTTCTCATTGATTGGATCGCCAATCAAATAGGATTCCGCACTATTTGATCTGGTTTCACGCATTATCAGTTGGTATTCCGTACGTACACGGTCCTGACAAATATACTGCAATCTTGAAAACCATCTCCTTGTGTATTTTGCTATCTTGTTCTGTCTTATATTTACTTGTGTTTTTAGCATCATTACTAGAGGTTAACCAGTTTTATTGTTTGATTAGTTAAGTGTTCTTAGCAACTCTCCTCATTGTGTTATTGTGTTGTATTTGCATACCCTTCAACGGTCCTGCAAGATACACAAACTCTCCTTTTGCATATTTTTTAAAGTAGACACAAGTGTTATACATTTAGAATTTTTTTTAACTAAATTTAATAAAACTATCAAAATAAGAATAAATGAAGTTAATTATTTAAATACTTTGAGTTACACGATATGACAAAAAATACTATGTGATGAGAGTGGGAAAAAAGTTTAGAATGCACAACAAAGGGTAATGTTTTAATCTGATTATTATTCTAATATATAGTAAATATATAAATATATAAACTTTTATTTATTCTTAGTTTATTTCTTAAATTTTATTGACTTTTATGATGATGCATAAAAGACATAGGTAGAAGCATTAAACTAAACATCATTTAAAATTCAAACCTAGATATGAAAACACTGTATGAATGTAGAATCTAAAGCTATAACATTGTATTGAAAAATATAGTATAACATAATGTCAAACACAGTTTTGAGTTACGACCGTCGTCGCCACCTCACACAACACTACACATTTTCTATCCTCCTATGCCAGCTTTGCGATGTCCGGACCACCCCCACCTCCTTCAACAATGTGAAGTTGCTGGATCGGTTGACATCCGAGCGTGTTCTTGACGGAAGGAAAAGAAAAACCAAAAGACAAACAAGATCACAAACAAGAATACAATGGTTTTATTGATAAAACCTAATGATTACAAGCTCGTTAAACATAAAAATCACGACTTTTGGCAAGGGGAGATCGAGCATGATCTCCCCTCTCATTCGGCAGCACCTAGGCCCCGGACACACTCTCAAAAACCCTTCCTTCTCTACACAATGAAACTAGTATTTATAGGCCTCAGCCCATATCAGATGCGACTAGGCCCATTCGTACGATTGGACCATGCGTATGGTTCAATCGTACGACTAGACCATGCGTATGGTTCAATTGTACGACTAGACCATGCGTATGGTTTAATCGTACGACTGGACCATACTTATGGTTCAGTCTTATGAATGGCCCAATAGCATCTCTCAGTCGCAACACTGGTCCATTAGCATGGCTCAGTCGTATGACTGACTCTCATTCGCATATGCTCCTGCGAATGACTCAGTTTCATGTGTTTTTTATAACATATCAGGTGTATTACATTAAGCCTAGACTATTCATCAAGCGAATGACACAGTATGTATGACAATATATGCTCCAACAAATTCCCCCTTGGACGTTGCTTGCGAATAGTAGATAACACCTCTTACAATCTTCAGTCAATCTTTGCTCTGGTTTCCAATAGAATCAAACGAAAAACCATATTAGCCAACGTTGCTTATCCGTCAGGTTGCTACAGTATCCCTGAAAATGAATTTAGGCACAATAGTTTTCGTTTACTTTGCAGAACACCATCATAGCAACAAGATTCCCCATTTGACTGATTTTTTCCAGATAATGACATGAACAGTTTTCTATTGCTCCAATCTTCACACAGACTAACCTGATTAACATTAACACCTGCAGAAATTCCCCCTCAAATTCAGAATATCCCAATATATAAACATTGTGCTCTCCTGGCGTCTTCATACGGTGTATTGGGCAAAAAGTAGAAGGTTCCAATCCACAACTGACAATCTCATAAAAATCAGCATGCACGCAGATTCATCATCAGAAACCGGCTCACATCATCACTTTCTGATTGCGTCTTCAATTTCTCTATACATGGATCCCCCCTAAGAATCAGAATCCTCTTTGTGCGGATAAATATAACTTGATTGGACCATAAATAGTCAGAAGCTCCTAACTACCCCACAAAATCAGCACCGACTGCTGACATCTTCTCTTCTCTTTTTCATGTTCTAACTAATTCATCTATTTTGGAAGTCCAACGAATAATGGGGTATCAATCAAACTTATTTGACAAAAGAACCTCAGGATGAATGTGCTTCGCTCATCCTCAAATCTGTGCAAGAGGCAGTTTCAGACCCTTTTTTTTAGTCTGGAACACCGTTCATTCATATGACATGGAAGACAAACATCACATACGTGTGAATGGATGATACGAATGATATATTCGTGCGATTGGTCATAAGACTAGTCCAGTAGCATGACTTAACATAAGACTGGTCCAGTAGCATGATTGAACATAAGACTAGTCCAGTCGCACGACTGAACATAAGACTGGTCCAGTCGCACGACTGGACATAAGACTGGTCCAGTTGCATGGTCCAGTAGTACGAATGGTCCATAAGCATGGTCCAGTCGTACGAATGGTCCATTAGCATGGTCCAGTCGTGCGAATGGTCCATTAGCATGGTCCAGTCGTGCGAATGGTCCATTAGCATGGTCCAGTCGTGCGAATGGTCCATTAGCATGGTCCAGTTGTACGAATGGTCCATTAGCATGGTCCAGTCGTACGAATGGTCCATTAGCATGGTCTAGTCGCATGAGCGGATCTGCACGTAGATTTTCAGATCTGCAGCCGCCATGGGTGTCAAAAACCCTAATCTGATGAATTTTACGTGAACCGAAACAAAATAGACATCATTAGATTCGCAAGGGTGATAAAAACGTGGTTCCAAGTTTGATTTTAACCACGAAACAACACACGTAACAAGATCTGAGCAAAACACGAAGAACACGAAGTGGGTTTAACGTCAAAGAACATGAAATAGATCCAGAAAGCAAGAGCTCGGGTTGCTAGAATGATTGTTAGATCATTCTAGCAGTAACCGGCTCTGATACCAATTGTGAAGTCGCTGGATCGGTTGACATCCGAGCGTGTTCTTGACGGAAGGAAACAAAAACCAAAACCAAGAGACAAAGAAGATAACGAATAATAATTCAATGGTTTCATTGAAAAAACCTAATGATTACAAGCTCGTTTAAACATAATAATCACGACTCTTGGCAAGGGGAGATCGAGCATGATCTCCCCTATCATCCGGCAGCACCTAGGCCCCGGGCACTCTCTCAAAACCCTTCCTTCTCTACACATTGAAACTGGTATTTATAGGCCTCAGCCCATATTAGATGCGACTGGGCCCATTCATACGATTGGACCATGCGTATAGTTCAATCGTACGACTAGACCATGCGTATGGTTCAATCGTACGACTGGACCATACTTATGGTTCAGTCTTACGAATGGCCCAATAGCATCTCTCAGTCACACGACTGGTCCATTAGCATGGCTCAGTCGTACGACTGACTCTCATTCGCATATGCTCCTACGAATGACTCAGTTTCATGTGTTTACAACATATCAGGTATATTACATTAAGCCTAGACTATTCGTCAAGCGACGGACACACTATATATGACAATATATGCTCCAACAAACCATCTCTGACGCGTCTTCTTCAATCTTAACCAATACGGTTCTCTCCACCACTACAATTTCTTACGACACCTACAACCACTCTTGCACAAACCCACGAATTCATTCTAACAAATGAGAAGTCTTTCAACCAAAGATTTTTCATGTGAATTACACTTCGAAACCTGAAAAATACACAATTAGTTTTTGCTTCTTACAATAACGAAACTATTGTTCAGTTCTATATACTCTAATAGAAAATACTTAGTTTGAGAAAAGTTCTCATACGCAAAATATCAAACACTTGATGTACAACTATGTTCATTATTACATTTGTTAAAGTTAAATAACCAATTGAAGTCATAAAATGATGGAAGCTTACCACACAAACTTGAAAAACGACAATGTATAGGATCTGAATAAATGATTGCTAAAGCAAGTTTCGTAGCTAGTGATTATTACCTTCGCTTCCTGTTATCGATATAACTTGATTAAAAATAATGTGAAATAATGAAGAAAGAAAAAGAATCTCAATATATGTATAGGCTAAAATCTATTACTATGCTATTAAATTTGTACGAAATATCATATTAATTGGAAGTTGAAACCTGTAGTATTTTGTATCATTTTGCTAAAATAGCATTAAACTTGTTCACATATTCAACAACAATATTTAGCTGAAACCTGAAAACTAACACTGACACACAAGATTTAAGACCTATCGCGACGACAATTGTCGTCGCCGTACATGACAAAAGTCGTTGCGATAGGCGCAGTAGCCATAGTGTCGTCGCAATAGGTCAAAATCAAGTCGTCGCGATAGGCGCAGTAGCCATAGTGTCGTCGCAATAGGTCAAAATTGTAACACCCGGATATTTATTTATTATTTAGAAGCCGGCGAAGGAAAGAAAAAGAAATAAAGTCCAAAGTCGAGGGACCAAACTCGCCAACGAAAGAAAGTCGGGTGAGTGGAGTATATAAGGGAGAGGGCAGCCCTTACCCTCTCCCCCATACACAAATTTTCAGCCAACATAGAGAGGAGAAGAGAGAAAGGAGAAGAAAAAGAGAAAAAGGAGTGGTTCGGGTGATTCGGGTGGCCAAACTCGTTGTGTAGCAAGCCAAATCGAAGCCCAAGACGTTGTGCTCGTTTGTGTGAGTTCTAGGACCCCACTTTTACTTGTTATCAACTGATTTTGGGGCTGGAAAATGTTAAAACCCGTTTTTAGTGTGAGTATGTGTTTGACCCATTTGGGTGTGATGTGTGTGAAGCGTTTCGTTTATGTTTCCGGGCTTGTGTGTGCTTGTATGGTGTTATGGTATGCATTCCTAAGGTCCAAGAGGGTTAATTTAGGCTTAGAATGGGTTTGGATGAGCTTGGAGGCCGAAAATGGCAGATTGGGTTCGGGATGAACTCCATTCTGCATCAGCTAGGGCTAGTCGACCGAATGGAGGCCATACGGCCGAATGAGAGGCGATTGAGGGTCATTCGCACGATTGGGATTCATTCGCACGACTGGGAGTCCAATCGCATGGGGAGTCATGCAACTGAGGGTTCAGTCGCATAAGTGCTTAGTCGTATGAGTTCATTCGCATTAGATCAGTCGCATAGGTGCTCATTCGCATTAGTCCTATCCGCATAAGGTCCATACGCACGACTGGATGCTCATTCGCATAGATGTTCATCCGCTTGAGTCCAATCGTATGATGTTCAGTCGCATGAAGGCCATGCGACTGAAGGGTGTCCAAACGCACGAATAGAGCTGTTGCACCCGAAGGAAAGTGTAGTTAGACTTCTGGCTTTTGGGGGAAAGTGCAGATGTAAGTTTTGACGTAAAGGTTCCTAGTGGTTATGGCCTTAGAAAGCATGAAGGGCATAGAGATGATGATGTTGCATGTTTATGTATGAGGCATGTTATGTATGTATGATGTTGCCCTGTATGATGTGATGTTGATGCATGTTAATGTTCCTTGGTATGATGTATGTTTATCTTTCCTATGGCTTTACGTGTTATTATAATGAATGAAATGAAGTATTATGTAACGTAAAGTGGAAAGAAAACGGGTCCTTCTTTGTGATTGACCATTAATGTGGAACCTCTACCGCTTACCCCTAGTACTGTGGCATACGTTTAGCTGTTCATTTATTGACTTCGGCCCAGTAGCTATGACTGATGGTTACTCCTAGTACCGTGGCATACGTTTAGCTGTTCATTTATTGACTTCGGCCCGGTAGCTAAGACTGATCGGGGTGTAGCACATGGTATTGGTATGGATGATGTCCGATGCGCAAGTAAAGTTATATGGAACGAATGAACGAATGAATGAATGAAGAAGATAATAATGATATTATCTATGCGTACGTATGATGTGTGATCATGTAAAAGTAACGAATAGTTTTATGTGAAAGTAAAGTATGTTTTGTAATAAAACTAGAACTCACTCAGCAACGCTGACTTTTTATATGTTTTCCAGTTGGCAGGTAACGTTTGCTGAGGATGGCACCGTGAAGCTACTCAGCTCTTTTTGGGATAGCATTCTTTTGATTAATGTTTTTGCATTGTAATGCGAACAAACTATTTTGTAATGAATGTTGTATTAACTTGCAAAAGCATTTATATAGAAATGAAAGCTTATTTTAATGTTCCGCTGCGATGTTTATGAAGTACAAATGTAAATGTATGTTTTATGTGCGATGAATGACCAACTGTAAGCGTCCCGGGAACGGGGCCTTACAAAAATCAAGTCGTCGCAATGGCAAACTTAACATTATTTGACTCTAACCATCATAATTAATTTTTTTAACATTGTTTGACTCTCACGTATAATAATTAAGCATAAAGAAACTTAACTTACTGTTAATATGAACAACAAGTTTTATACATGTCCGGTGGTCGGGTAGTCCAATGTCATAATGATAAATCTATATTATTTTGAACGGCTAATTGGATCACTAACTAGCACCTCGAATCCTCTTTTCATTTTTGGGATTACTTTGTAAAATATTAATCAACTTTTAAAAATGTTCCAATTAGGTAACTTAAATTTTAAAAATATTCCGATTAGATCACTTGGTTTTTATATATTTTATATAAATTAAAAGTCTTAACATGTTTTGTAGCTTGTTATACTTTTTGTTTCAATTAGAATTTTTTTTTCTATCTTTTGATCCTGATATGGAACGTTAACATAAATTTTAGGTACTTTTTAAATTTTTTTCATAGTTAACATGTTTTTTTAATTTTAATATAATTTTATGTGTTGAAAATTATAATCCCCTCGTCTTCTCCACCGTTACTTTCTTAACATAAGAAAATTCAATGATGAATCGATATGATCGTTTAATGGTTCGATTTGAGGAAAAAAAATACATGAGTGACTAAATTTTAAAACTTTTAAAACTTTGTTACTATTCTGTGATATTTTTCTCTTTATTTTATCATAGTTGAGACTTGAACCCAAAACTCCACCTATTTTTATGATATCTTACGATACATCACTTACCACATGAGCTAAGGATCATTGGTTGATAATCTATCTATATTTGCATCGAAAACATAAGCAAAATATAAAATTATATCTCAGTTAACTTAAAAGGAAAAAAATGATTAACTTTACAAAAAAACACAAATCAACAAAAATAGTAATCGGTGAGCTACCGAAACTTTAGAGTTATACAACGCCGATTGAATGTATAGCTTGACCTACATTGACTACAATTGCAATCTACAGTTTAATTTTCCCATGATGTGAACTCCTGTTGACTTGTTTGCAGATATTTACTTTGGAGACCATACATCCTCTAGGGACTAATTTTGACAATATTATTTTCTTCTTCAAATCATTATTGCAGCTCACAAGAATAAACAAAACATACTTCTTATTCACCATCTGAACATTAAGAATACTTATTTTCAAATGCAACCTAATTTCTACAAACCTCCATGTCCAATATAAGAAATAAATGCTGACACAACAAATGAAAAGAAAGACTAAAGAAATAAGTGACACAATTCTTGAGATTGAGTGTTGTTTATTATATAGGAAAATTTTAAAAATTAAACACAAAAGACTGCAGCATAAAAGTCAACAACTCCCTTGGTAAAATATTTCAAAACCAAAAAGTAGCTAAATCGATTTCTACATTGGTTTCAAATATTGAAAACTAACCCTCCCATATATACATAGTCTAAAAACATATATATACAGGGTAACTCTTAAATGTTAAACAAACAATGACAAAAGCCCAAATAACGTTACACAATCTAGATGCAATAACTCATTTCGTGTTGATTAATTTCACTCATTTCCTTGTAGACTTCTTGAACAACTATTCTTTATTTGAAGTGGATCCTTAGATTTTCTTTGCCATTCAAACAAAGTGTGCAAAAATCATAGCAACATAAACAAAACTTGAATGAATAACACAAGAAAATAGGTGTAATATTTTGATACCTTAAAATGAGCACCTTCACCCATCTCACACTTCTTTCATTTCAGACGCTTTAAATATATATGTTGGCACAATACTCACATTTAACCGAATGCATATCTTATAGAATCGATTAGGATGTGCAAACAAAAGAATAGTTACTTATATCTACAAATTAAACTCTTTTGTATCGTTAGTGAAGTAATAGTCATGTGCAAACACTGTAGTTAACATAATGATTGCAATTTCAGAGTAGATTGCAGATATCATTAAGCAAACAACATCAAATGCTACCAAACAATAATTATGAGAAAACATCAAGTATGTAATAAACCTTACAAAACAAAATGAAGAAGAACAGGTTGCTGAGTTATGAAAACCAAAAATACCAACATATCTCTTTAGAAAGATGGTAAAATTCCAGCAAAAGACTAATCCATGTCTAATGAACAACGTTGACTTAAACCTACTTTGATCCATTTTTTCACCTCTACCTACAAACCTTTAGCAACCAACAATGAGACTTAACTTGTACAAATGATGACACGTGGATAATAATATAAGTTCTCAATTAATTAGTATAAATGTGGCGAATAAAACAGAGACCGATAAAAGATTGAAGGTTTTTGTGATGTTCCATAATAAAATCTGCAACGCAAAGTCTTAAAACATTCTACCCTAGTGTACACAAATGAGTAGACAACATGTGTGAGTTATAGTTTGTAATTATAGGCATAGTTTGGGTTATAATTTATCTCTACCAGGATTTTTTAATCAATTTTCGATATGAGATGCAATTAGTACATAAGTTGAAGATATTCTTACCAAATAAAAATGTGTCTAGGCTTGTGTTGCGCATGTATTCATATCTCAACATGATTCTCTTTTTTTCGCACTAAATCCGCGAAGCTTCATCGTATTTTGACGTTGAAGCATGTGATTACACCAAACAATGTAACTGTTATTCTACATAATAGGTGGCTTACTTGCATATGCTTCAAGTAATTACAATTACAAAAGTCTAATTGATTTCAGATGTTAAACAACACAAAATGCCTATGCTTTTGGTAATTATATATATTGGATCATGTAACATCTTGTAAAATTTCAAATCCATTTCCATTTAAGTCATAATTGAAGTGCAATATGACAAATGTAACTGCGTTTGTTTCAATGTATAATATTTAAACATGAAGCATAATAATTTATTACATAACTTGGGAATTTATTAGCACTTTGGACTCACCAAAAGCACACCTTGAGGAGGGCAAGCACCACGTGTATATTAGTCACGATTCTTGAGAAATTGCAGTTGAATGCCACACCAAAAAGAAAAATTAATGTCTAAACCTATGGGTTATGAACTTACTATAATTTCCTCAAGTTCCACTTTGTTTAGAGACTTTTAACCCACCATGACCACCTGACTTGTTTGTTTTAGTTGATTATGGGCATTCTGTTAAGAGAGTAAACAATCAACCACTCCTTGATATAAATATTTTATCTTTTACAAATTAAGGTATGATATGAGTGTTTAAAACCTTTTCAGATGATAAGAGAGTAAAGATAACTATCTGCAAAATGAAAGTATACCTTAATGAGTCTAGAACTTGCAAATGATGTTTACAATAGAGCTTAGAATCAACATATGTTCCAAAAAAAACAAACTCTATATTATAAAAAATTATAAATTTAAAAGGGTGTTAGGATTGTTTATTTGAACAACTTATGCTTGTAAGCAGCAAGGGGACAACTAGTTGAAAAGCTAAACAAATACCTACAAGATTCATAACAAATACAAAGATGAAACTTAAACTCACAATACCAAAATAGACAAATTGAATTCATGAAACGAAAAGATACATATCACAGCAAAAGAAGACAAATCTAAACAATTTATAAAAATCCATATACATAGAATTTGGACTGCAAAATTAAAACAATCATATGGAAAAAAGTTACCATTTTCGACATTTGTCATCTCTTTGGTCGGTCGTGCTATATCTGCAAATGCATAATCAACTTGAAACGAATCTAAAACAAAACATCATCGGAATAGGATACATAATTACATACACTCTTGCCCTAATCATTCTTTCCCATCCAAAACTTTTCATTAAGGACGTGAAAAGAAAATATTTTCAATGAAATTGAGTTACGGTATGAAGAACAAAAACCTAATTACAAAACAATCTCGAACACACACGATATGAAATTCATAGAATCCATCAACTTACTCATAGTGTAAACAATAATATTGACTCATTCCGGGAAGATCTTGATCTAACGACAACGCCACCCTTTCACTCTTTGGTTGCTTAAGCTTATCATAAACAACATCATCACATTGTAAAGGCGTTTAAGAATGCCGAGGGAATTTCCGATAGGGGTAAGAACATGCTTACATGCCTGAAATTCCGTATGCGTAAAGCTAAAATTAAAAATATGAAATATAGAAACTGAGATGGGAAAGTTGAGAGGCGATGAACTCAACCAAAACACTCTAAAACCAAAACATAAACAAAATGCATCAAAATAAATTGAGATAGTATCATGCCACCTGACTATGTAGATGTAAATCGGCCAAATGATTTGACGATTGCGAACAAACTTGAGATATGGAGGTCGAGGCGAAATTGGGTAACTGCCAAAATCGTTCCAAAACCAAAATCGCACTTGGTCAATGCTTTGAACAAAGATCTAAGTTCCAAATAAGTTCCAACCGATGAAATCGAAGTTCCGGTCGCTTGATAATGAAGTAGCCATGGGGTTGGATCTATGAGCTTTGATGAAGATGAAGAGGGATCTATGGATTCTTTGTAACGTCTGAGTTGCAAATGTGAAAAGAGAGACATCATGATTATATATGCACCCCAGCTCAAGCAGTTGAGGAAATGACCGGAAAGTTGGGAAGAAAAACCGTGGCGACGTGTAGAGGAACAACCGGTAACCCTCTTCATTTCGTAGGCCATCTATAACCACCGGTAACCACTCCAGAACCCTCAAAACTGCCTAATCTAAATGGTTAGGATTGTAAATTATAATATATAATTTCTTGTAAATTATTATCATAGTATATAATTGAATACAAATAATCATAATTGGATCATAACTAACATGTGACGAATATAACTGATGCTAATCATCGTAACCAAACATATTTAGCATTCTTTGATATTCATTGCTGATAATTAAGCATAAATAAATTTAACCTGAAAATTTAACTTGATAATTTAATAAACATAATATTCCTATAAAGTACTATCGACGTGATAATTTAACTTCGATAATCATAATTGGAGTTAACTTTTAACGCATGTCATCGAAACTAACCGTCATAACCGAATATATTTGATTCTAACTGACACAAATGATCTATTATTATAATTAACAAATATAATATTTGTTAATTTTATAATTATGACTTATAATTATAATAATACTTATGATAATAACAATAATACTAAAAATAATAGCAATGATATTTACATAAATTATTATTAATGATGATATTAATAATTATAATTATTATTTGATTTTTTCAACACCTTATGGTGACCTGTCGTCGTAAATGTTTCGTAAAAGGTGGGTTTATTTCCCTCCAAGTTATTTAGAGGGAGAAAATTTTGGTTTTATCTATGGTGACAACATGTCATCGCCATAGGTGGAGTATCATTTTTTTGTATAATTCAAAATAAATCAAAATTAAAATAAACCGACTTATGGCGACGACTTTATGTTGTCGCGATAGGTTGTCCCCAAGGCGACAACTTGTCGTCACCATAGGTGTACATTAGCCAAAAATAAAACTGACCCTATGGCGACGACTTGTCGTCGACGTAGGGTGAGCTATAGCGACAACACCATGTCGTCGCCATAGGTCTAGTCGCAATAGACTATTTTTCTTGTAGTGTGGTGATGCATCTAGCAAAAGACATCCTTCAAATTACCCTTCATGGGTAATACCCCCAAGAAAAAGCGCATGAACTCTCGATAGATCGACAGTGTCATTTTGGTTGATACTGAACGCTACTGCCACCGGCCTCCGCCTCTATCACCTCTCTAGACTTTCTTCCCTCTTAGTGCATAATTTAAGCATGGCTTTTCTTCAATTTGAATATCTCATGTACTATTTGTTGTCTTATCGAGGTCATGCTATAAAACATTTTTTGTTTAGAATGTTAAAGATTTGAAAATGCAGCAACTGTATTTACCCTTTGATGTTATCCATAGGGCTCAAGATATTGATTTTTTAAGCATGGCTTTTCTTCAATTTGAATATCTCATGTACTATTTCTTCCCTCGCATATATGTTTAAGGTATCATAGCTAGCCAATTCCATAATAAAAAGAGTCAATGTCTTAGATCTTCTAATTAGTTCATGGACGCTCGGTAACTATTTACAACATTCTCTTCATCTAATAACTAAGCAACTTACATAATCCATAAAACATAATCGTTGAAAAAGTACCTACAAATGTGTCATTTTTTTTAATTGATAATGTCTTTTATAAAGTATAAAATAGTAAATCGGTCATCGCTGCAATATACTCGACCTAAAATTTGGAAAGATATATATATATTTGTTACAAAAGATTATTTATTTGTGAAATTGTTACACAAACTCAGATAACACTTGTGTTCTCAATGATTGTTCAACTATAACGTGACAACTTTGTTTTTGGGCCTGAAATGTTTTATTTTAGAAATTTTAACACAATGATTGTTAACTGAGTTTGGGCCTTACATATGGTCATCCGAAAATCCTCTACCGCTATTCGTACGTTGTCATGTTAATAGAAACATCTCGGGTACGTCTAGGGCAGGGCGATGATTACAAAGTGAAACATGGCCGATGGTGAAGAGTCACCAATGGCCGATGACATAAACATGAATCGTAGATGGAGAGAGACGCTAAACAACTGTTTCGCAGCCAAATTCTCAAATCGGATGTTTCAGACTTCCAGTTCGTAACTTTGATTCAGTCTCAAATTCTCAATCGGATGTTTTGAAGTCGGTACTTATTCGGTTGGTCACTGCTCAGATTATTTGTCAGTGTCTTATTCTCAATCGGCGAGTGCTCAGGTTCTTGTTTTTTACCCTTTCGAATTCGTTTTTTTGTTTGTTTCACAGACTTTGAATGTTTGATTGTTGTTGATTTAGGCTACTGTTTTGTTTTACATTTTTGAGTTCATCTTTTTAGGCTAATGTTTTGCTGCTAAATGCTGACTTGTTGAATTAGGCTACTCTTGATTTAGTAATACTGATTTTGGGCTAATGATTTGTTGGTTATCTGTTGAATTCAAGTTGATTTTATTGACTCTAGTATTTAAATTAGGCATTTAGCAGGCTACAAATGTGTTCCTTTTGATTTTACTTCACTGAAGTGATATGTTTTTTGAATTTGTGGTCTTGTAGGCTAAGTTAGCTTGACGGCTACTTGATTAGTGTTTGTCTTATAAGAACTAGGGCTTTTCTGATAGAGTAGAGTGAAGTAGGAAGAAGATGCATCTGGTTGTTTTTTTCCTATTGTCCTTACTTTCTGGTTAACATGCATGTTGTCATTGACCCTAATGAGCTTTGGGGTTATGCACGTCAACTGTTCTGATTGTATTCCTCTGACAACAAATCCCTTTTTCTTCCCCCGTATACTGGTCTTTTAAATTGTATATGCTATTGTATATGCAGCTCATGATGTACAATCTTCTATTTTGTTTCCACTTTATGATGTTTTGGAGATCGTAAACATTACTGAAATCGCAATTTAGCTTTCTATAGAGAAGAAAGCACTCTATGTTTTCAAATATGAATCGGGATTCAATCAAGTCGACTCTCAAACTTTAGCATATGGAAATGTAATGGTTGGTAGCCGCTCAAGGCTATCAAAATGTATCTTTTAATTGTGTATGCGATGAACGTAAATTTTGATCTCATTGGATTAGGGTTTGTAGTTGATGTTGAGACGTGCTCCCGTATTTTCATTGTGGCCTTTTAATTCACAGCTAACTGAAAGGTGAATGATTCTGATTTTTTTTTGGCACAAACTTTCTAAAATCTAATTTAGCCGATTAGAGCTGGGCCAAACTTTGTATTAGTGTTGTGTTTTTCCCGTTGCTTACTATTCGATTGGGTCTCAGTTAGCATTTGGGGAAATCGCCTCATGCCGCAGGCGATTTCCGTGAGGGAGTCTTATCTCGAAAGGAGTGATACTGCCTACCTAATGAAATGAATAACAGAGGCGAGCGGAGTGAGGGTGATGGGCGGGCACTGTGGGAAAGAAGACCTACCTCGTGCCATTGAAGACGACGACGCTACGAGTCGTGCTTAACGTGAGGAAACAACGACTCTACGCTCACTGGAATGCTCCTAAAAAGATTATTCCCTAAGAGCTTGTATAGTACTAGTACGATTAGGCGGGGATAAGATCTTTTTTTATAGGTGTGGCCAACACGCTCAACGGCCTTTTATTATACCTGCCATCATGCTTCATTCAATGTAGCAGCAGTACAATCTTCTCATATGCAATTCCCAGGTTTGTACCACCCACCACAACCTATAGTAGTTGCAAACCCACATCATATGGGCCCCACCATGGGTGGGAATGTTGGAGTGGTGTGGGAGCAGGAGCTCGGGAAGCCAACTTTGTTATCAGCAGTCTCATTTGAGTCAACTGAGTTGGACAGGGAACTTTTGAAACACTTACGCTATGATCTTTCTTGTTTGGAGGCTTAAAATTAGTTAGAGAGTTTTATGTATTTGAAGCTACACTTAAGAAAAACAGAGCTTATAAATTTCGCCTAGACCCGATCCCTAAATATTTTGGTCACACACAATAAACAAACTAACGTGCCAGAGTATAATTGCACTCATAACATTGCCATGTGTAGGATTCGGAGAGGGTGTGATGTGGACAATTCTTACCTCTGTCCGTATGGGAAAGAGAAGTTGTCTCCATTAACATCCCCAGGTTACATGAAACAAAGATGACACTAAGTAACAATGCAGCCCAATATGGCAATAATCATTTCTTTATGCTTGTAATAATCACAGTCCTGTCTAAAATGAATAATCAGTCTTTTTAGATTCGATATTAGTCTGTAACAATGAACAAAAACTGTTTTAACATGTTTTTGCGTTAAGAATTGAACTACACTTACATTTCTAATAATAATTAATTTTTGTGCTTGTTTTTGCAGCAATATCAGACGCACCTCGCCGCTTTTGGACATCCTGATGGAAGTGGCTGATATTAGATTATTAGGATACAAATAACCTGTTTGGCCATTACATTCCGGTGAGTTTTAATCCATCTTGAATGTTATCTGGTGATCTAGACTAATTAAGTAATTATTATCTGGGCAAAAGAAGTAACTAATATACTTCTTTTCCTATTTCATGTAATTTAATGTGCTGAATACTCTATAAACTTTGAATTTTACAACACACAAAGAAGGCCAATACAAAAGGATGGAGTTGGATACTAAATATAGAATGCAGGTAGAATATGTCATTTTACTGGATCAACTAAAGCCCCTTATATCAGTGATAATACACGTAGAGGTGCACAAAACCCGTTTTTTGGGCCAACCCAGATCGGTTTAGAAACCTGTTTGGATCGAGTCAACACCAGCTTCGGGGAAAAAAACTTTATCGGTTTGGTATCTGTTCAGATCGATTTTAACCGGTTTCAACGGTTGGGGTCTTGTAGTTATCAATGCATATTAGTGCTTTCGAAGAAAGGTAACATCTTCTTCCCAAAAAACCAATTTTCTTTTGACTGCTTTTGTTATGTTGTTGATCATCATATATGTTGTGTAGGTATGATTGGTCAGAAGAGAATGGAAGATGATGAAGGAGCTGAACATGATGAAAGCAGTTGTAGAACTGTTCGCTTTTATGCAAATCATGATTCCGGCTCGGAATGAAAACGAGTAAATTTATGTATCTCAATTTGATGTTTAATCTAATTTTCCAAGGTTTTCGTTTTGGATTTAGGGAAAACCCAAAAGTGTATGGATATGACTCATAAGCATCGCTTGTACTTTGTTTTAATTAGTATTAAGTTAGGATTTAAGATTTTAAAATAAAATATGAACTCTCATTCTTCATGGCTAAACAAATACGACATGCATCTCATCTTGATATTATATATTCTATTATTATTCCCAGAAAAGTCTAACTCTATGTAACTGCTTTGGACCAGTGATGAAGTTCTTATTGATTTCTCTTCACAAAGTGTGTGTGTGTTTATGAAGTTGTAGCAAAGAACCATCAATGCTTGTATCAGGTACTGATGATTGTAAGGTACTATTAGTACTTATTTTTTCTTGTAAGTTTATTGATTTTAAGCATTATCATCTATCATCTATTAGTTATTCATGAGTGGTATGTATACCATCGTATATTATTTATCTTTCGGTTTTCTAATGTTGTGTATATTATGCACATATGAATTCGGTTATACTTTGCTATGCATATTATGACATTTATGCGATTACATCTTTGTTGCAATATCCTACCTTGCAATTCCTGTTTTAATCATATCTGTGAGAAGGATGGGAGGTTTATAGAAAGAACAAAGTTTACAAGTAGAAGACAGTATCCTGCCTGTTATTGACTTTCAAGATATGAATACTCTTGTCATTTTACTTGCTCAATATAATTTAGAGTTTTATATCTAGTAATCTTTAAAAATATGTTCTTTTCAGAAATAGACAGTTCTATAGGGGAATTAAATATTATTCTGTTAGTTATTGTTACATGTTTTACTAATTATCATTTGATACAGGAATAAAAGAATTAGGTTGTCTTTTATTTTTCGTTGTTATGAAGTAATGATCAGTATACTATGTGTGGGTTAACTTTACTATACGGAGGTTGTATTTTGCCATCAAGTTTCTGTTCTGATTTCTATGATATTTGCATTTACTAAAGTCTTTGTGTTTTGAGATGTGTTTATGAATGATCCTTAGTGGTAATGTGATAATATGTTCCATTGTCTATAGTAAGTGAGTTCTATTCATTTTTTTGCTAAATGCTTTCATTTTCGACGGATTTTATTATTTTTATCTTATAACAGATATTAAAGTTTAATACTGTGATGTTTATCTGAAAGTTTTGTGTTTAGACTTTAGAAGGAACCTACCTTGGCAATTTTTAACGTTGCAAATTTTATCATCATGGTTGCTATGATCAACCTGACTCTCATATTGTATTTGCAGTCGTGGCAACAAGAATCATTCGTGGAGAACTGAATGCAGTTTTAGTGAGCAATATCGGAGACCCTCATATGAATATGTTATAAAATGGGTAGTCTCTCATTACTTTATCCTGTAAAGGTTGTTACTGGACATACATATGAGCAAGAACTTAATTCATTTTCCAGCAGCAGAAAGTCAGGTATTGGTTATTGTTGTTTATGCCTAAGTATTCATATATTTCTTAGACTTTAACAAAGAACAAGTATCAAATCAAGTTAAAATTATTTCAATGGATGATTCACCTATGTTTAATTAGATTTTTATTTATGTTAATGATATTCATTATCCATATGCATCTGAAATACATGCACACATCTAGTGAATATCTTATGTACACATATGAATGTATAGAAAAGAGAAAGAAATCTATTATGACCTGTAAGGTTACTGCCAGACTCACCATTTATTTTCTCCGTAACATCAAAAGTCAGCCTTTACATTCAATTGGAACCAAAAGATCTATAAATGTTCACTTGTGCTTTGTTACAGGCTGCATATATGTGTCAGTTGCGTAAGCCTGTTACGAAGACTTTTTGTAATCAAAGCTTTTCGACATTTGTTTCAACCTATTGCTTATGGCATGAGTTTTTTTATATAAGATGGTGAAAACAGAATCAAAGCTGCCCTTATACAACTCTTTTACTTCAATATAGTATCCACTTAAACCAACTCCCATCACACTATCATCTACAGATTTCTAAAAGTAAAGAAATCAGACTCAATCAAGGTTTAAAAGAACGGAATCACTGCTCTTCCCTCACTGTTTCTAAATATGTTAAACCATCGATACCATTTTAGTTAACTGAGTATGTGGTTTTTGAATGTGCATTTGCTTGACGAATGATGATTTGATGTTTAGATGTAGGACTTAAACAGCTTCAATTACATATATGCTGTCTATATACACAATTGCATTTTATTACAATTTATATGAACTGACATCTTTGTTTCTACCTTATGTAATAGGAAACATACAATGTTGGCTAGAAGAATTTCTGAGGTACAACCAGCAGACGGTGCAGATCTACTGGAAATTATGTAAGCTAAGATTTTCTTAGAAGTATATATTGCTATTCCTGTTTATGCCTACAAACACTATTTTTACATCATTTATACAGATCTCTTGTTTGATTTTTGTCTTTAATAGCCTGTTCGAGAAGCTGCCATTCCTCGTTACGCTTGTCTTTCCAGCTTTGAAGAATTTTCACGTTGAGATCGATCACCCGAAGCATACCCGCATAAGCGCGCCTATAACGGTAATCTAGCCCTGACCTTCTAGAATTTTTTAAAGCTGTGGCACGGCTTGTGGAATTTTCTACAGCCTTGCAACAATGAAGAATTATGTCATTTATTTCATATCCCCTGTTTCTATGATAATTTACATTTTTTATTTTTTCATTTAGCACCCGGAATGCAGTTTTTGGGTCACCCTTAAATCTTTGTATTCTTCCAAAATTCTTTTCGAAAAGCTTCTTCCACAATGATTTTCTTTCTTTTCTTTCAGCCCTAGATGCACTTGACCATCCCAGTGACAAGGCACAAATGTCCTTGTGGTTTAGCTTCCCGGTTTCCACCCCTTTATGCATAATTTTCCCCCAAATTTCTTTTGGTAGGTCTCTAGGGGTTTCATCGGTCCTATAAAAAAATAGAATAAATAAACAAATATAGTTAGTATGTCTTAAATTTAATCTCATGTTATGGAATCAACTGAAGTCAATTGGATCGAACTGATTAACACAAAAATTCCAGAAAACAGAGAACGAACAAGAAGTAGAAAGAAAACAGTCAGCCGATTACTACTTCCAAAAGAATCTAGAAATTACAATTAAAGTTATTGAGATGCTATCCCTATTTTTAATAATCTAACTTAAACCCCAAGCTAGATTAAATAAGAAAAAAACAAAATTAGGAAACAATCTTATAGCATCCTTATTCTAAATAATAAACCACAAAATTTAAACAAATCAAATCAAACTACTAAAATAATAACTTGCCTTTCTCCTAAATTTCAACCCACCAAAAGTAAACTGAAAATTCAAATCAAGATTAAATCAATATTTTCCCCCTTAATCTTGATACGAATCCCACCCTTTTAAAGCAATTTGGTTCATCATCTTCTTGAGCTAGAGCCAAGTTGGCATCTTCTTTTCCATACCAATTGGGACACTCATATGTGAAGTGTCCATACTTCCCACACTCATAGCACTTCAATTCACTTTTGTCTCTAAAATTCCCACGCCTTAAACATCTTCCGCGCCCGTTCTCTTTTCTACCATTCCCTCTTCCACGACCCCTGCAACGATCACGATTGCCAAGCCCACGTCCTCGCCCATATCCATCATAACGAGCTCACCTTGTTTTTGTCTTTTCTTTTCTTCTCCTCTAGACAGCAACAACTTCCCTTGATCTTCCTCCTTTTTATCAAGGTCTTTAATTCTTTCTTCATAAACCTTTAATCTTCCAATAGCTTCTTCAAGTGACATTTTTTCTAAATCTGAATATTGCTCTATGGATGCCACAATTGGTAAATACTCCTTGGAACTGAGTTTAGAAGTTTTCTCACCACCACTTCATCTTCTAAACTTGACCCAAGACTTTTAAACTTTGTAACAATTCCACCAAGTTTTCCTGAAAACTCATCAATGGACTCACCTTCTTTCATCTTCAACATCTCAAATTTAGATCTAAGAGTTTGTAATCTTGCCTTTTGCACTCTTCCAGCTCCTAAATATTTGACTTTAGAGTGCCTTCCATACTTCCTTTGCATCCTTGTATCTTGCCACTTGTAATAATACATCCTCAGGGAGGGTTTGAAACACAAATGCTCTTGCCATCAGATTCTTCTTGGCCTTAACAGGCCCTTCCGTAGCCGGCTCAACAGCTTCCCATAAACCATAGGCTTGCAAGATTGCTTCTACCATAACCGACCAACTCAAATAGTTTGTTTCTGTCAATTTTGGGCAATGCAGTGGCTCGTTTTGCTGCTGCTCTCTAAGAGTAATCGTTCCTTCAGCCATTCTTCTTTAACTATGCGGATCAAACAGGTTGCTGCTCCTTTTTTTCGTCTCTTTTAACCAATCAATTTCTTTGCTGCCTTTTAGCCTCTACCACACAGGTTCTTTGTTTTTTTTCTTGTACCACACAGGTAGTCTCGATCTTCTTCATTTGTTACCACACAGGTGTCGTGATCCACACAGGAATGTTGTCTTGCTGCACCACACAGGTTTCTTTCTCTTGCTGCACCACACAGTTTCTCTTGCTCCGCACAGGTTTCCTTTGAACCACACAGGTGTTCTCTAACTCCTCTGCTTGCAATCCACACAGGTTTGAAACTTCTTAACAATCGTCCCACACAAGCCACGATTGGGTGAGTATGGGTTGGTTCCTTCTTAACAATCGTCCCTTGTTAGAACCACAGCCCCGACCACTTCCCTTTTGGTCTCTTTTCTTTTCCTGCCATTCTTCATAAGAGAGTAGTAGGTGATCACCCTTGGAACCTTGGGATCTACCACCAGGTGTGATCCGTTCTTCATCCGTCCGTAACCTGGCAATAGCCTCTTGAAATGGTATAGTATCAACATCAGCAAACTGTTCAATAGTGTAGAAAACAGCCCCGAGGCTGTTTGCTTTGGACAATAGAAGCTACAATGGGTAGAAAACGATCAGGAACAGAACCGAGGAGCTTTCGGACTAGTTTCTTGTCCTCAAAAACAGCCCTGAGGCTGTTTGCTTTGGACACAATACCGCTGATCCGACCGGCAAACTCTTCAATCGTCTCTGCGTCTTTCATCTTTAAAGAGTCAAATTCAGTCTCTAAAGATCCCAATTTTACCTCCTGTACTCGATCAGCATCCACAAACCTGGCCTTCAGAGCAGCCCAGTCATCCTTGGCTTGCTCGAACTGTGCAACTTGCAGAACCAGTTCTTCTGGTATTGCCTGATACAGATAGGCAATTGCAAGGCTGTTCTTCTTTGGGTCAACAACAACACCTGCACCAGGTTCGATAGCTTCCCATACTCCATGAACGTTGAAGATTGCCTTGATTTTAACTGCCCAAATCATGTAATTTGAGGCAGTCAAAACAGGGCGCTGCATAATAAACAGCCCCCCTATAATCGGAAAACAGGTCCTTTTGTTTTTCCAACAATAGAGGCGCTTGCACCTCAGCCCTTGGAGTATTGTAACCCCTTGTTCAACCAGACCCTCTGTGTAATCGAGCAGTGGTTTAAACCAAGCTCTGATACCAATTGAAGTCGATTGGATCAAACCGATCAACACAAAAATTCCAGAAACCGATTAACACGTGTCATCTTATGACGTATCCTAGGCTTTTCTTTACCGTGTCATATTAAATGAAAATGATTTTAAATTAATAAACTAAATAATTAAATGTCTAAAATATAAATATTCTTGTTCTAATAAATTATTAAAACATTCTAAATTATAAGATTTTAGTTATATCTTATCTTAAAGATAATTTTATAATTCTTGAGTTATATATATTTATTATTTATAGTGTTTTAAAATCTCATTATATATTATTTCATTAATAGGCCAATGACCATGTAAACTACAAAATATTCATAAACCCTAATGATTTTAATATGAATACATGGGTTTCTAACCTAGGAAATATTATATAATTAAGTTTTTCACCGACAATATTTTGGCAAAAAACTCTACTCTCAAATGTGATAGATCTTGAGTTTTCTTTTTCTTTGTATATTCTAATTCTAATTCTAATAATTCTAATAAATAAATGTATAGATTTGAATACATAACTTTCATTGCCCTATACCTAAACAAGTTTCCCAGCCGTTTATTGACCTCATGACTGACTAAACAAGTATCAGAATGAGCACGTAATGACTAAAAAACAGAGATTAATATGCTAGACTTATATTTACCTCATCCTTGGTATGGTGTTTCAGTGCCTCTGCTTGATATTCGTTTGCAATTGAAAAGAAAAAGTAGAAAACTATGAGTTTCCCCTACATATTACAAAAAAAGCAGTTAAAATCCGTGACCAAAACAACCATAAATCCTTTGAATAATCAAAGAATAATTATCTTGACCAAAAAATATGCGAATGCTTACCAAGAACTTGTGAATGCTTACCAAGAACTTGTGATGAACAGGGGTTGAGATGACGAATGAAAACTGTGAATGGTACGATGGTGCGACGGTGATGGTGGGGGTGAGGCTGATGGTGGGGGCGACGGTGACGTGACTATGGTTTACCCAATAACTTTTGATGAACGGTAGTTGAGACGACAAATGACAGTCTTGATCGGTGAACCGTGAATCGTATGATGGTGCGTGACGGTGATGGTGGGGCCGGCGGTGGTTAGTGTTACCCAAGAACTTACTGTGGACTGAATACTGAATAGTTGTGGCAGTGCGAAGGTAATGTGGATTTTGATTTCAATGTTCTTGGTTGTGTTGTGATTGTGAGTTGCGACTGTGTTTTAAGTCTTGAGTGGTGGGGGTTTTCAGCCGCAAATCAAGAACCCAAATTGAGAGCCCATGTTTGTTTTCTTTGGTTAGAATTGTGAATATTACGGTAGAAAATTTCAAAGATTATCCTAACTTATTACGATAATAATAAACAAATATTTTTTTGATGTCGAATGGCATATCCTAAGCTCACTCACACTCCACACCAATGGTGAATTGAAATACCTAAAATGCCCTCATATTACTATTCATCAAACTAATTTTTTCATACAAACTTGTTTTTTTTTTCATATATAAGATGATTGTTTCCTAAATAAGATAAATTTATTTAATTTAAATATTAAAATATGTTTCCTTTTTAATCTCTAAATCAAACCCACAGTTGATTTGATTTTTCAAAATAAACATGAAACTTAATATTTATAAACTCAAATAATTTTATTTCAAACAAACTACTAATAATGAGATTTTATTAAAATATACTGGTTTTTATTTTATGTGCACATATTGAATTATCATTCCCTATTAATATTTTTTGTTGGTGGTCTTCTTTTGAAGTTTTTATAGGGTTTTTTATGTGGGTTTCAGCTTTTAGGTTGAGGTTTTTGTGATGGGTTTTTCGTGTTTAGCCACGTGTCCTTGAATAATGTTGGGGTTATGTTCGTTTATAAGGGTTGTTGGTGTTCTCTTTCTTCGGCTTCCTGCTTCCTTTCCTCTGTTGAGAGCCTATGTTTGTTTTCTTTGGTTAGAATTGTGAATATTACGGTAGAAAATTTCAAAGATTATCCTAACTTATTACGATAATAATAAACAAATATTTTTTTGATGTCGAATGGCATATCCTAAGCTCACTCACACTCCACACCAATGGTGAATTGAAATACCTAAAATGCCCTCATATTACTATTCATCAAACTTATTTTTTCATACAAACTTGTTTTTTTTTTCATATATAAGATGATTGTTTCCTAAATAAGATAAATTTATTTAATTTAAATATTAAAATATGTTTCCTTTTTAATCTCTAAATCAAACCCACAGTTGATTTGATTTTTCAAAATAAACATGAAACTTAATATTTATAAACTCAAATAATTTTATTTCAAACAAACTACTAACAATGAGATTTTATTAAAATATACTGGTTTTTATTTTATGTGCACATATTGAATTATCATTCCCTATTAATATTTTTTGTTGGTGGTCTTCTTTTGAAGTTTTTATAGGGTTTTTTATGTGGGTTTCAGCTTTTAGGTTGAGGTTTTTGTGATGGGTTTTTCGTGTTTAGCCACGTGTCCTTGAATAATGTTGGGGTTATGTTCGTTTATAAGGGTTGTTGGTGTTCTCTTTCTTCGGCTTCCTCCTTCCTTTCCTCTGTTGTCGATATCTAGTCGACTCTCCCTGATAAGATATGAGTTTTCCTTTTCTTTGTTGTTTTTGGAGCTTTGATTGTTGTCGTCTCTCTGTTTTGGCCTTTGTCACTTTTGATATTTGTCTGTTTTATATATGCTGGTGGTTCTGTAAGTTTTGGTGTGTTTTGAATTTGAGGTTTTGGTGACTTTTACTTGGTGCATTTTGCTGATTTTATGGCTTTGAGCCTACATTTCATTTTCCAATTTTGTTTTGGAGTGAGAACCTTCGTTTATTTTGTCACGGGGTTGAGTATGATGTTGTCTGCAATTATGTTGTTAGGTGTATTTTTTTTGTTCTGAATATGTGATATAAGTGTGTCTTACTTAGTGCTTTTTTTTGTTTTCGTTTTTGTTTTGGTGTGAGAACCTTCATTGATTTTGTTTGAGGTTGGGTATTTGAGATGTTGCATGTGATTACGTTATTGGGTGTTTTTTTGTTTTGAATCTGTGATATAGAATGTGTTCATTCAGAAGTTGCATGTTTTAAGACCTATGCTTTTTCTTGATAATCTCTTTTGGCAAGTTGTTGGTTGCTGATTGTTGTTTAGGTGTGTTAAGCGGTTGTTTCTTTTGGGTTTTGGTTTGCAGTCGGCGGGGCTAAAAGTGTGTTTTGGATTCATTGCGTGTGTTGTGCAGAGAGAATGATTAAGTTGTTAGACTTTGCATATGAATTGTGTCTGAAAATCAATAAAATAAGATAAGCCTATAACAAAATTTATTTTACAACATGATCTGAACTACATTTATAGATATTTTATTCACTTTACGAACCTGTAACTATGAAGTAGACTTTGACTTTTACACATTATAAGTTAACTATTGATTCTTACTCTTTTTTTTGTTGATAATTTGTTTTGGCAGGTTGTTGCAGATTTGGGTTTTTCTTGGCATTGCTGTTCGGTTTCTTTGCGTTGGGGGGGGGGGGGGGGGGCTAAAGGTCTGTTTTGGACTGATTACGTGTGTTGTGTAAAGAGGATGATTAAGTTGTTAGAGTTTGCATATGAATTGTGCTTGAAAATCAATAAAATAAGATAGGTCTATAATAAGATTTATTTTACAACCTGATCTGAACTACATTTATAGATATTTTACGAATTTGTACAGTAGGGACTAAAGGTTATGGGGGTTCTCTATGTGCTAAAATTTGACTAAGTTGTTAGAATTTGAATATTATTTACAATAAGTAGACAATGGGTTACATTAAGTTTTTTATTTAGATCAAGTAGACTGATACGTATCCACAAATCAGGCCACCTCGGGTCAATTCAATTGGTCGGTTACTAGAAATAGGGTCAACTACATTAGTCACTTACCCGAGATAGAGGAGCTAATCATGGGTTACCAAAAATAGAGGAGCTAATCGTGGGACAGTTTTACCTTTCTTGTTTTTATAGTACTTTAGAGAGTAGGGAGGGACATAACGATGTATTGTTTATCAACTAGGGTTTTTACCTTGTAATTGGAGATTTAGCCTATCTCGAATCAGGCTTTTTAATCATAAATCTAAACTTTCGATTTCCGAGTTCTATCATTTGGTTTCTTCGCGTTATTCAAATTTTAGGTTAATCGGTTCGGGTTATTTGGATTTTTGAGGTTTGAAAGTTTGATCTAACGACAACGCCACCCTTTCACTCTTTGGTTGCTTAAGCTTATCATAAACAACATCATCACATTGTAAAGGCGTTTAATAATGCCGAGGGAATTTCCGATAGGGGTAAGAACATGCTTACATGCCTGAAATTCCGTATGCGTAAAGCTAAAATTAAAAATATGAAATATAGAAACTGAGATGGGAAAGTTGAGAGGCGATGAACTCAACCAAAACACTCAAAAACCAAAACATAAACAAAATGCATCAAAATAAATTGAGATAGTATCATGCCACCTGACTATGTAGATGTAAATCGGCCAAATGATTTGACGATTGCGAACAAACTTGAGATGTGGAGGTCGAGGCGAAATTGGGTAACTTCCAAAATCGTTCCAAAACCAAAATTGAACTTGGTCAATGCTTTGAACAAAGATCTAAGTTCCAAATAAGTTCCAACCGATGAAATCGAAGTTCCGGTCGCTTGATAATGAAGTAGCCATGGGGTTGGATCTATGAGCTTTGATGAAGATGAAGAGGGATCTATGGATTCTTTGTAACGTCTGAGTTGCAAATGTGAAAAGAGAGACATCATGATATATATGCACCCCAGCTCAAGCGGTTGAGGAAATGACCGGAAAGTTGGGAAGAAAACCGTGGCGACGTGTAGAGGAACAACCGGTAACCTCTTCATTTTTCGTTGGCCATCTATAACCACCGGTAACCACTCCAGAACCCTCAAAACTGCCTAATCTAAATGGTTAGGATTGTAAATTATAATATATAATTTCTTGTAAATTATTATCATAGTATATAATTGAATACAAATAATCATAATTGGATCATAACTAACATGTGACGAATATAACTGATGCTAATCATCGTAACCAAACATATTTAGCATTCTTTGATATTCATTGCTGATAATTAAGCATAAATAAATTTAACCTGAAAATTTAACTTGATAATTTAATAAACATAATATTCCTATAAAGTACTATCGACGTGATAATTTAACTTCGATAATCATAATTGGAGTTAACTTTTAACGCATGTCATCGAAACTAACCGTCATAACCGAATATATTTGATTCTAACTGACACAAATGATCTATTATTATAATTAACAAATATAATATTTGTTAATTTTATAATTATGACTTATAATTATAATAATACTTATGATAATAACAATAATACTAAAAATAATAGCAATGATATTTACATAAATTATTATTAACTAGTAGGTGCCCGCGCGATGCGGCGGGCGTAATGTGGTGGGGTGACATTTTTCATCCAACATGGTTTATGATGTATTATTGTATTATCTATGCAAAAGTATATTAAGTATTTCGTAACCTCTTACGTGAGTATAATTATCGTGGTTGATATACGTGATATGCAATACGCACACCTAGCAAGTAATATATATGCATTGAAATTATTAGTTCAAGAAAATCATTTTTGCAACAAAGTAATACACGAATAAACAAATATAATTTTTAACATTAAAGTTGAAGCAAAGTTATCCGGTACTCATTTTTATTCAGTGGTGAAGTGATCTCATCATGATGATATCATTTTAATCGAAAGGCTCAAACATTTTAATGATCTAAAGTATGTTGGGTAATCACCATTCGTTATCAGGAGCAAGCCCATTTTCAAAGGTACATCTTGTTAATTCACCGTTAAATCTAATGAAGGATGATTTTTTGGAATATAAGGTATTTGTTCTTGATTGTATGACATATCTTATGTAGCTTGGTTATTAGAAATACTCTTCACTTTGACAGATTCATCCTTCGCCACAGCATGTTTGGTATCTGAAAAACAAGTAAATGTTCAGTTTTTACATGTGAATTTATCATAACTTACAATATTAAATAGCATAGATAAGGAAATAAAATTATAGTTTTAGAAGTTAAAATGACACCCGACACATTTTCAAATTATTATTGTTTATATTAGATTCTATATTATGCAAAAGCAAATATGATAAGTTAATATGTAGTAAATTGATCGTATTTTTCATTAGAAACATCACGTGTTTACTTTGATTAAAATTTTATCCGTACAAAAAAGAAAACATTACTACTGAAAAAGACATCACGAACATAAACATAAGCCATTAATTTAATAAAACATAGTGTTAGGTTTTGACAAACGTACATTTCACCTATCACGTAACACTTCCCGGTATACAACATTTGAGGTGTACACTCCGGCTCGTTTGAATTTTTTGGAAGGGTGTACTAACACCTTTGTATTTTCGCGTGATATCCCTCTTGATAAAGCAACATAAAGTTGTCCATGTGAAAAAACAGATTCCGGCAGATAAACACCAACATGCGGAATCGTTTGACCTTGAGCTTTGTTAATTGTCATGGAAAAGCTAAGTCGAATGGGGAACTGTTTTCGCTTCAACTTGAACGGGAACATGTCTTCTTCAGAAAGTGATAGAGGGATTCTAAGCAAAAGTACTCTTTTTCCAGTATGTTGACCGACAGCTATTTCGGCATCAATAACATTTCGTTGGAAGCCTCTACATATCAAGCGTGTGCCATTACATAGACCGTGTGATGGATCGATGTTCCGTAATAATATGATAGGGCATCCAATTTTCAAACGTAGTTTATGAGGCGGCAGACCACTGACAGTCAGTGAGTTTAAAAACTCGACCGGATAAAAGTTGTGGCGATCATCTTCAACTTCGTCAAAACTGTAGTAAAATTTTTCCTCGCCTTGAAAAATATCAATCATCTGATCATTAATCTCATCAACACTCTCATTTCTTGTGGATAATATAGCTCGGTTTATTATATAATCAGAAGAATGTACTTTTTCCTGAATCGATGGAAAAACAGCATTAATCAATTCTGTTACGGAGTTTTCTTTATTAGGGCATAGAATTGTCATGTCATCTGGTATGCGGATGAAGCTTCCTTCGATTGGCTCTTCGGTTCCATCACCTACTCTCAAAAGAAAATCAGAAAACCACGGATCATTCCGCGCCCGCATGTTTATGGTCAACTGCATCTTTTTCGTCACGGACCACAAAGGTGACATTCGTAGGCTAGAGTCTACAAACTGTGCACGGGTGCCCCGTTTAATGACCGGCAACACCTGCCTAAAATCACCTCCCATAACCATTATTTTTCCACCAAACGGAAGACTAACGCCTATAATGTCCCGCATTGTTCGGTCTACGGCCTCTATCGCATGTCGCTTTGCCATAGATGCCTCATCCCATATAATTAGTTTAGCCAACCTAATTACTTCAGCCGCACCGCTTTGTTTTTTGATGTTACACATCGAATTATTGTTAAGGCAAATAGGAATCTTGAATCTTGAGTGCGCGGTTCTACCTCCTGGCATATTATTAGCCGCAGCACCGGATGAAGCAGTCGCGAGAGCAATAAGACCACGTGAACGAACTTGAGCAAGCAAAGCTTTGTATAAAAATGTTTTTCCCGTTCCACCTGGGCCATCTATAAAGAACACACCTGGCTGATGATTATCAACATGGGTCATGATCTCATCAAACACAATTTTTTGGTCTGAATTGAGAAAATGTTTTGCACGTAAGTGTTCAGGTTCGACAACTATCTCGTACTCCTCCTGTACCTCACGGGAACTTGCATGTTGTATGATTTCTTGTGTTATATATGGAAGATCGAAATCACGAATATGTTTACCCATAGATTGTAGAAAGACCCTTATGTCAGTAAGAACCATATTTTGAACTCGTTCTTCACTTTGACAATGTAACCGATGATCTTCAGAAAGCGAATCAAAGTGTTCATCCCACAGCCTACGAATATCACCAGGTTCACAAAAAAATCATTATTGTTGCGAATAACCTTCTTAGAGAACCGGGAAACTGAAATATAGACGCTTCCGTGAGACATTGCGATAAACTATCATCATTCTCTATTAACCCAAGCTCAAGAGCTGCTTTTCTAAATGTGGGGTGCGTTACACAATTAACTGTGCGAAGATGTTCAAAAGAGGTAGGTCCTTTGATATTTAACAAAAGCAAACGCAAGTAGTACCTTTCGCCTTCAGCTGGATTAGCAGAAACAATACGGCCTCGTTGTGGCTTCGCTTTACGAATATTCTATTTGCGTTGGACTCCATTCCATGTAAAGTATTTAGGGAAATCTTTATATAAATGTTGCCTTGCCGTGGCATTCAATCTATTTGTATCAAAAAATGCAGTCAACATGGTTCCTTTATCTAATTCCCTATCCACAATTTCACTCAGTATATCATCATCTCTAAATCTAACCATGCGCATATTTGGGAGATGAAGTTGTAAGGCCAACACCGAAGGATGGATTTGAGAAAGGGGGAATGAAAAAACACGCCACATAGCCTCCGGGGGTGATACGTAACGTGCATCTTGAAATCTTTTAATCTCATTAATAACTTCTGGGCCATCTTCATCGATCTGAATAACCTGCTTGTCATGTCCTTTGTAAACATACTTGAATAAATACTTCACAGACTTTATACTGGAGCAAACCTCCACGTTCATGTGGCAGTTGAACATCATCAAAAGTCTTGGATTATAAGGGACAACCCATCTGTTATCAAGTGTTTCTCCTCGCACATCAACCTGTATTCCGGTGTCTCTCCTTCTATATAATGGATAAGAATCCTGTCCTTGTGTCGTCTGCTCATTGAAATGTCTAGGATAACGAAATCGACATATCTTTGGATCACCCTGCATACAAGGACTGTTTGGTCGTAAAGCACCGCAAGGACCATGAATCATGTGCTTAACAACAATTTCATGCAGATTGGGATGTCTTAATTTGTCAGGAATCTCAGCACATACAACCTTATCATAATGGTCTGGATTACTGATTTTGTCTTGGGCGTGCATGATAAGGAGGAAATGTGCATGCGGCAAACCACGTTTCTGAAATTCGATGACGTAAACGTATGCCTTAACATGACCGAGTATATGTTTCTTGAATAGATGTTCTTTAAGCTCATCTAATCGAGCACGAAACACTCTAGAAACAAGATCGGGACGATCTTGTGGAATTTGACCAGGTTTTAGATTATCACATATTTCTGGCCACTGAGGATTACACGTCATCGTTAGGAATAAATCTGGTTTTCCGTCATCTTGAACTAAAGTCATAGCATCTAAAAAACGACGTCGCATATCACGAGGCCCTCCAATGAAAGACGCAGGCAAAACAACCCGTTGTCCGATTCTAGTTGGATGAACCTCCCCAGCATGAACGCAATCCACAATACCTTGGTATAAGTCAGCTCTTATCCGTCGTTGGTTGTTTTCAAAATATTGTAAACGTGAAGTCTCAATCTTTATGTAAATATCGACGACAAACTGCTGTAGCAATCTACCACCTAACAAAAGCACGTTCTCTGTTGGACGAATTTGAAACCTGTAATAATAGTACTCTCGCATAGCTACGGTTGTCCTAGCATTTTGTGTGTTAGACCCTGGATAAAAAAAATAAAGTTACTAAAACAGTAGACTGCATCGAACTTCATAGTATTTGCTGTTAGAAATTTTAAAACTTAGAACATTCTTGGTACCTTCATTGTCTTCGTCGATGTTGTCCTGACAATTATTAACTTGATTAGTTGACAATACCTCATGTTGTATGTCAGGATGCCAACCCGGTTCTCCATTAGGAAAAAATAGCGGATAACATAATGGATCGTAACATCCAAAGTATGGTTGAATAGTTTGACTACGTTCAGACCTACCATACACCACAATGCTTCTTTTGTAGGCGGTGATATTGTCATTCCCTTCAACCCAGATACCAGCAACCTGAAGAAAACGTGTTTAATAAATAATAAGGATCTTAAATATATTATGGTTCTTAAAAATAAAATAATATTAATTAAACCTCTGATGTCGTTGGTCTGTTGTACACCCTCTGGTCAACGTCAGCTGAAGCGTTCAAAGTGACTTTATAGTTGTCTAGAGGACCTAGCTCCGAAAGACTACGGAATGTAATGACATAAGGATTTGTAGAAAGAACACGTGACAAAATCTCAGTAATCTCCCGATCAAGATTTGGCCATTGGAGCCGGTGTTCTAACTCTATTTCAGGATCATAAAAATATAGCTGTAAGTATCTGGGTGTTCCATCTCTGCTGACCAACTGGTCAATTCTATGATATATCCCTTTATGCGCTCGAAAGGTATACACCCCGTCTCTTATATTGGTAAGTGTATCATCCAACGTGACGCCCATTGAGGTGAAAGAAAAATTAGTGTTATAAGCCCTTATGTTCGCCCTAAAGGTTATGCCAATTTCATTTTGCGACGTGAAAAGCATGTTCAATTCTGTAGGGATTTCTATAGGTGCTAATTTGGTTTGCCCATTCATGCAACAAAAGGTAGGGAATTCTGATGCAAATCGTTTTGCTGAACATTTCTGACAGGGACTCTGTTCCTTTAAGATGAGAGAGTGTTTAGGTACATGGTCATAAACAAATTTATACGGATCATCTTCTATTATCACAACTCGTACAAGTGGTTGATCACCGTCCGGAATCTGCGGAAGTTGACTACCATTTGGAATACGTTTTTTGTTATCTCTCCGTGTAGCATAATATCGTCTATTCGCCTCCCTTCGTCTTTCAGCCAAAGTACAAGAAACACTCTCATTTATCATTTGTATCGTGTGACCGGCATTGGGTTTTAATGTGCTTAAGGGTATCCTTTCGCGTGACTGATTAATCGTAGCCAATACAAATGGAGTGCTTTGAGAGACACTGGCATTACAAACTTTTGTTGCTTTGTTGTTTTCTTTGTTTGAGTAGTATCGTCTGTTGTATTCTTTCCGTTTTGCAGCTCGTGAGTAGATGCAGTTGAGGACGAAATGTCATGACTATCTTTTGGGTGCTCGTTCCTCATAGTAAAAATGATGAACACCTTTTGTAATGAATAATAATATCGTGAATATTCTTACGCAGTTTATATACAACTACAAATATTTATAAGTAACATTTAAGTAACAAACTTAAGCAAACTCAGAATGTAAATACACAATTAATGTACATAAATAAATATATCTCTAATTCTTATGTATTGCAAGCAAACAAACATAATAATAAATGTTAATCTGCCTACCATCTATCTAAAGATTTGTCATAAGTTTTTTTTCTACACTCAAACTGTAATTTTTGATGTGTTTTGAAATTGTGTGGTATGCTAATAATTTTTAGCTCTATATTTGTTTATAGTTCGATTGAATTTTTGTATTGGTTTGAGATCACTGTCATAAAATACCCCTTTGATAATTTCATATTTCCAAAATTAAAAACGTTAACATTAACAGCAAGGTTGTAAGAAATAACAACGTAATTTATTTCTAACATACTAAGAAATAAATATATAAATGTAATGAAAACCGAAACACCAATACAAATTTGGAAAAACGAAGATGTAATGTAATTTAATAAATAAAATATCGCTGAGCACGTGACTAAAGATAAGAACAATCGAAAACTTAAATAGCATGAGCCTCCGGCATGTTTGGTTCAATCACGATCGTAGTTAAATCAGTTGAACGTAAAATATTGCCTACAAATTATAAATAAGATGTATAAGTTTGTAGAACAGAACATGATTTATTTAATGTAAATAATTATTTTGAAAAAAAAGTAAAATGTAACATACTGTCGGGCAAACGAATCAACTTGCATCGAGATACGTAGACAATAGATTTGTTTAACATTGCACGAAACATGGTCATCATACGAATCCCCGGAGGATCGTATAAAGATAATTGTATGTTGTAACCGCTGTCGCATATAATTTATGTATTAGAAAAATAGTACAATTGAATATATTAGGCAATTAAAAAGTAATTTCGTTATTTTTATATTTGGATAATGCTTACGTATAATCTTGAAGAGTGATATGAAACTCTCGAAATCGACGCTCACCCTTTATAATCTTTCCGAGAACATCTACAACCAATAACATTTCTTTATAAATTGTAGGAAAAATAAATAGCATAATAAAAAATTATCTATCAATTAAAAGTTATGCTTACCGGTAAATATTTTTTCACATCTTCTGTCTTCCAAAAGATTTTTAGTAGAAGGCAATAATGGATACACACGGAACCGTGTCGGTCTGTCACTTGAAAATCGCTCAAGTTTAGTGTGCTCGTTAAAAACAATTTTGAACTCACTCCAAACCAATAGGTAGTTTTCGTGTTTTGGCCACTCCTGGTAATTGAATCTCTCTCTTTGGAAATGGTGTAGCACAAACATGTTACCCACCAATTCCTATGTTTGTATAAATGCATGATAGGTGCCGGACAAAACCAACAATTTTTTGTCTCTAAAAAAATAAAGATTGTGATTTAATAACAAACTACATTGTAATATTAAAATCTTAAATATATGAAAAAGGCTCTTACGTTTTGGTCAAGGAAAACCACCAAAAGTTTGTTTTCAGACACGATGTGCAAAACAAAATCGATCCAGACGAAACAGACAGTATACCAAAGAGAGTACTGTGTCACGGATGAAAAATCATCAACAATGGTATGCAAATCCATGATAAATGATACCTTCAATTTTAAAAGAAAACAAAAGTTGAAAACTTTAATACTAAACGAAACAAAATTAAGTTGCTATTGTCTTCGATTTAATGTTCAACTTTTTATGGTTTGTATATATATATTAAGAATGGATAATACGTTATTAATATGCATTATAATATTTAAAAGGTGCATATTATTAAATTAAAATAATTACCATATCATAAATACAACAATTATGTATTGACATATTAATATATTGGAATTAGGCAAATCGAACTTAGATAATAAAATACTAAGACAATACTTATGATACTTATGAATGAAGCTATGGTAAAACATCCCAAGAAGTTGAAATTTAATTTCCAAAACATACCAAAAGTATTTGGCAGTAACTATAAAAGGTAAACATTGATAACATAAACATAACGTCTAAAAACAGAACATGCATGATAGAAGGTCATGTAGCTAAAAGCCAGGTGAAAGTATAGTCTCGGAGTAGATCGCACCACGCTTAATATCACTAAAAGTAGAAGGGATAAAGTTAGTCGCTTCGTTGAAGCTTAACTTGATTTCAAATACATGTCCCCAACCTGTGATCATAAGAGTTGTGCCACTAATATTGTAATGTGTTAAGGATGTAAATGGTGGTAATGGAAGACATAGGCCGTAACGAAAAGTATGCAACTTCATCCAGGAACCATTGTGTAGCTTCCACAATTCCAAAGCCCTTTCGTAGCTACCACGTGAAACATAACAATGAAGTTCTGAGTGTATGCTAACCAAAGAAAATTGAGGCCCCAAACCCCACGTATTTGGATATGCTAATTCAGAAAACCTATGTGTGTTGACTTCAAAACGAACAAGCATCTTTTGAGCGCCAAGCCAGTTTTGGGACACCCTGAAGTACAAAGCATCTCCACAGAAGGTTGCCATAGACCAATCGTAGGTATCACCATTGTATGGCCTCTTTTTCAAGAATGGTATGCATTTCCACGACGCACGACGCAATGAATACACGTATACAACAAGAGTACCCCGCCTACGCTTAATGTGAATAACATTGTAATCGAATGTTGCGTCAACATAGAAACCAACCACATCAATATATGCCTTGAAGAAGCCCTGCTTATTATTGTTGGATAACATTTTGCAGGCACCGGTTAATGGATTCCATAAAACCAAATCCCACGTGTTTTTAAGGCTAATACAGAGCATGCCGTCCAAGCTCGCTAAAAATAAAAGATTTTTTGGATGAACATTAAATGGGGGATTTAATTCGGTACCTACCAAATAGTTAGGTTCCTCATAATTCAAAGACCGAGATACACAAGATTTCTTATGGCTCCTCGTGGTGATGATTTTCTGTTCGGGAGAGTCTCGCATGTATAGGGAATGCGTCCTTAGAAAATCTATACTTGAGATGTAGGTTAACCATTCTTTACTAACACACTTGCATTTAAAGATAACCTTTGGGGGTAACCGTGCAACTATCTCAAGCATTAGTATTAAAAACATTTCTGGAGGCATACTGAATATATTAGAAAAACAAAGAATGTGTTAAAATGTATACATGCTATTGTGTATATAAATAGTCTGGTTGTTTAAAAGTAAAGGGAAAGACAATTGTACATAAATATGTTTTAAACAATTACAATACCATTAATATATGTACATTTTTTAGTCAAAACACATGTGTATATAATAATCATTTAATAAGTTAATTTGTACATAAATGAATAAACTTGTAATATATATTTTTAGAAAGTAAAAAATATGTAAATAGTTATTGTTGATGTTAGTTTTGTATATTTGATTCAAGAGTTTGTTTTGTTGATTTGGGACATGAGGTTTGTGGATTAAGGTTTATGGTTTGTGAATGGTATGTGAACAACCAAACAGTGAATGGTTTGTGAATTAGTGAATGGTTTATGAACAATGACTGGTTGATGTTTGTGGTTTGTGAATGGTTGATGTTTGTGGTTTGTGAATGGTTGATGTTTTGCTTGTTATCATGTGATTTGTGAATGTTTATACACTTTAGAATTAGTGTGTTATGTGTATGGGTTTAAGACTTTAAGGTTTATATACTAAGTTTATGAATTGTGAATGTGAATGTAGCAAAATGGATCTGATTTGTGAATGTTTATATACTTGAGTCTCATGTTACTTTACAATTAAATGTAATCTTGTATGAATTATGATTTTGATTTTAAAAGATTGAAGATTTGTATGCTACTTTACATGCAGAGCAGAGCTGAGGCTCTTCACAATGTTGAGTCAACTATTCATGAATTAGGCACTATTTTTACACAGTTGGCAACCATGGTTTCTCTACAATGGGAGCTTGCAATAAGGTATGTCCTATACAGTTATATATGCACCTAATTCCATTATAATAATTTTGAGTTTTGTTAATTTCATGATATTATGATACACACTGATTAAATAGTATAGACGTTACACACTAAATTAGTTAAATCCATCGGGCAGTTTCATGACAACACAAAAAAAACACACTGATTTACAATCAAACACGATAACAATTAAAATTTTTAATAGTTAAATACTTATATGTTTAAAAGAAGACATACCTTTATGGAGAAACGAAAGCCACAAAAAATTAAATCAATAGCTTAAAGTGTAACACCCGGAAATTTATTATTTTGAAGCCGACGAAGAAAGAAAAGAAATAAAGTCCAAAGTCGAGGGACCAAACTCGCCAACGAAGAAAAGTCGGGAAATGAGGTGGTATTAGTGGGGAAAGGGCAGCCAACCCTCCCCATTTCCCCCACATTTCAGCCACCTTAGAGAAGAGAAGAGGAGAAAAAGGAGAAAAAGTGGTGTTTCGGGTGATTCGAGTGTCCAAATCCGTCGAGTAGCAAGCCAAATCGAAGCTCTTGTCTTTGTGCTCGATTGTGTGAGTTCTAGGACCCCACTTTTACTCGTTTTCAACTGATTTCGGGGCTGGAAAGTGTTCAAAACCCGTTTTTATGTGTGTGTGTGTTTGACCCATTTGGGTGTGATGTGTATGATGTGTTTAGAGTATGATTTCGGGCTTGGGTGTGCTTGTATGGTGTTGGGGTATGCATTCCTAAAGTCCAGGAGGGTTAATTTAGGCTTAGAATGGGTTTGGATGAGCTTGGAGGCCGAAAATGGCAGATTGGGTTCGGGATGAACTCCATTCTGCATCAGCTAGGGCTAGGCGACCGAATGAAGGCCATACGGCCGAATGAGGGCGATTGAAGGTCATTCGCACGATTGGGATTCAGTCGCACGACTGGGAGTCCAGTCGCATGAGGGTTGTACGACTGAGGGTTCAGTCGCATAGATGCTTAATCGCATGAGTCCATTCGCATGAGGTTAGTCGCATAGGTGCCCATTCGCAGTAATCCCATTCGCACAAGGTTCATACGCACGATTGGGTGTTCATTCGCATAGATGTTCATCCGCATGAGTCCAGTCGCATGATGTTCAGTCGCATGGAGGCCATGCGACTGAAGAGTGTCCATACGCCCGAACAGGGCTGTTGCACTCGAAGGAATGTGTAGTGTGACTTCTGGCCTTCGGGGAAAGGTGCAGATGTAAGTGTTGACGTAAGGTAACCCGTAAGAGCATGTAAGAGGATGGTTATGGCCTTAGAGAGCATGTAGGGCATGATGATGAGGATGTTGCATGTTTATGCATATTATGAATGTATGATATTGCCCTGTATGATGATGATGAATGTGTATGATATGTTCCTTATTATGATGAATGCTTATCTTTCTTGTGGCTTTACATATCATGCTAATGAATGAATGAAGTATTATATAATGTAAAGCGAAGATAATGAAAGAGGAACATGAAGTAAGAATGCATGCATTAATGAATGATGAATGAACGAAAGAAAGGCTTGCAAGCATATATATTGGGTGAGCGACTTTGTGTTGCAAAAGACTCGGATGAAGTTCAATCATTTAGATTGCCTATGAGGTGAGCAACCTCGTCGTTGCAAAGACTCGAGTAAAGTGCTATCGTAATGTTGCCTTGGGGTGAGCAACCTTGTTGTTGCAAAAGACTCGGATAGCTTGCTATCGTGATGGGCAATTGGGGTGAGCAACCTTAGGGGTGCAAAGACTCGGATAGCGAGCAATCATTGAGATTGCCATTGAGGTGAGCGACCATGTTGTCGCAAAAGACTCGGAAGACAGAATGAACGAAAAGAATGGAAGATAATGAATGAGATGAAAGATAATAATGATATTATCTGTATATACGTATGTTGCATGATCGCATGATAAAGGAATGGTTTTTAATGAAAGTAAAGTATGTTTTATTATTAAAACTAGAACTCACTCAGCAACGCTGACTTTTATTGCATTTTCCAGTTGGCAGGTAAATGATTGCTGAGGATGGCACGGCGAAGCTACTCGGCTCTTTTGGGATGGCATCCAATTATATAGCTTTTGTGATGTAATGCAAACATGAATTTTTGTAACCGGATAATGATGTATTATTTGGCAAAAGTAATTATAATGAAACATGATGTCATTTTTGAATGTTTCCGCTGCAATGATTTCTTAATGTAATGTAATTATATGTTTTATGTGCGATGAATGACCAACTGTAAGCGTCCCGGGAACGGGGCCTTACATAAAGGAACAAAAGGCTAGCTTCCAAGAAGTTGACCACAACCTACTGAAAAAATTAAATAGCTTAAGGTTAGAAACATGTTATGGATAATACCATGTTTGTCTATATTGTAGCTTCAGAGAAATTTTATTTATAAAACACTAAAATAAATTAAGTTGATGTTTAACTAACTTTTAGTTTTATAATTATGCTAAATAATGATGTTTAACTATGGTAAAATTAAAATAAATACACAAACAACTGAAAAATGAATTAGCTTTTGATTAGGAATCTACATACACAAACAAATCAAACATATACATAATATACAAGGCTGAAAAGTTTCAAACTTTCATAAGAAACACAACCTGCAAGTGTTATTTATTGTGATGCGGTTGATGTGAATGTGCAAACTTGGAACAAAAAACCTAATTTCCGAGAACTTGGACCACAAACAACTGAAAAATTAATTAGCTTTTGGTTAGGAATCTAAATACACAAACAAAGCAAAAATATACATAATATATCAGGCTGAAAAGTTTCAAACTTTCATAAGAATATCAACCTGCAAGTGATCTTTCTTGTGATGCGGTTAATGTGAATGTCGACTTTTGGTAATATATAGTATATAAAACAGGGGATGTTTATCCCTAAAAAGCTGCAACAACTTCAATTTTAGGAGCATATAAGGTCTAAAGTCACTAAAAAGCTGCAACAACCTAGATCGTAGGATAAAGTTAGGCCTAAAGTCAGCTACATGTTGCTAATATCAAGCATTCGTTTTTTTTAAAATTGAAATGTATAGGATAAAATTTTGAACTGAACTTTATCACCATAAAGTTGCAACAAATTAATTAACCCCATAAAGTTGCAACAAATGAATATTTAATAAAACGCAGAAGCACACCATCTACAATTTGGTTTCAGCCTTTTAGTTTTTATTATTAAAAAAACAAACAAATGGAACATACACAGCAGGTTATGTTTTTTTGGCATAAGCACACCAAACTTAATATGCTTTTGGTTGTATGTATTTTTTTATTTTATATAAGCTTTCTTAGTTTTTACTTTTAAAAAACAATTAATATGCTATCAGGTCTAAAGTCATTCTGAGCTGCTACAACAACCTAGATTGTAGGATAAATTTAGGTCTAAAGTCAAGCCTGCTTTTTTTTTTAAATTGAAATTTATAGGATAAGACACTTCTATCTTGAAGTTAGTTTGTATGTTCTTTTTAACTTAATTGCTAGAAAATAGGTTATAGAAAAACTGAAAGGAAGAAGCTGTTTATAATGACTGAATAGATTTTTGAATCAAGTGTATAATATCTTCCAATTAAAGTATATTGCACGTATACATAATCTTCAATCAGATGTCATAACACTTAGTTGTGTTTGGTAGGATGGTTATGAAATGCATGATAATTTGTTCCAATTTTGATTTAGATATACCTAAAAGCTAATTCTTTCTGTAAGGCTAGATCTTTTTATAAAACTTTTAGTTTTATAATTATGCTAAATGATGATGTTTAAGTATAGTAAAATTAAAACAAATGTATGTTGAGAGAGAGAGAGAAACTGAGTTTCTAGGGGAGTGGAGCTCTGGTAGTTATTTGTTACTGTTAGTTAAAAAAAACGATTTACATGAGAATGTATGTTTGATAAATATTTCAAAGTAAGGTAAACTTTTTTCTATTATAAATGTGTGTCTGGTGTTGAAAGCTTTAGAAATATAGGTTTGGTTATAAATTCGTGTAAAATTATTAATTAGGTGTTCCATAATTAATTTGGAAGTTAGTTAAATGTTTATTTCTTAGCTCGTACTTGTTCTAAGATAAATGCTAATACAATTTTCATTCTCACACCGACATTCATAAAGTAAAAAAAAGTCAACTTTTTAAGTACTAACAAAAAGATAAATCTTTTATTTCAAACATAAAGATGACGAATTCATTTACGTAGAATAAAATGCATAGAAAAGGCAAAACATAATTATTTAGTGGTGGGTTGAAAATTAAACTAAATGTGGTCTAGTTCGCTTCTGAATTGATGCCCGGGGAATCTTAATCGGATTTTTTAAGCTTTTGGCTTGAATCCGCAGTATCAAGTAACTTGTCATCTTTCTCTTCTTCATCTGAACTCTCTATAATAATACCGTCATCCCATTTCCATTCAGCCATTCGTTTGCGTCTATTCGCTTGAGTTTCCCGCTTTTGGTCATCAAAATGCATAAGAACACAAGTAAAACATAAATATGAATGTAAGTATAATTGAAAAATTATTTTAGCCAACGTAAATATATACATAAGATCAAGAAAACAAACCTTAGAAGCGTCCCCATTTTTTTGACTCAAGTCACCACACCAGTCTTTTTTTTTGTATGTTCAATTCACACTGAAACAAATAATTACATTTATCAGTAACATATGAATCAAAGTAAACTTCTATTAAGGTCACATGACTAACCTGGAATGGTTGGTCTTTCAACATCTTTGAACCCTGCTCCATACCTAAATACACAATCAAATCAGAAATCAAGTTATTTAAATTCTCAAAGCCATGAACAAAGGATTGTATTAGCAGATTAATTCCCTACCTAATATAATACTTACCTTACCTTAATGGAAACCAAAATCCTCAAAATTTTCTAATCTGCCGTGAACTATAGGAACTGTAATATTCTGCAGTGTATTTTACCAACATTCAAGTGAACATATAATATGATTTGGTTCCAGAAATGTTTATATAGAAGATGATTCTGGCTTTCATCCCTAAAAAGATGCAAAAGATTAAAATTTGAACTGAATTTTATCCCCATAAAGTTGCAACAAATTAATTATCCCCATAAAGTTGTAACAAACTAATATGGAATAAAACGCAAGGTAGTTTTTTATTGTATATTATCGTGAGTTGTACTATTCTACCCTTATAATTCATGCAATTGCAAATTATTAATGCCTATAGTGGTTTCTAATGTCATTTGTCAGAACAAGTCTTTGAGCACAACTTGATTTGGTTGGTTATAGATCCCAAACAACATGCTATACTCCATTTCCTAATTTGCAGATCTAAAACTACATTTTATCTTTAAATCCATTTAGCTTAGAATGATAAGCTTGCAACTTGAAATCTTCAATGCCTAATCCCCAGAACCGTGGTGTGACATTTCATATTTTCGTTAAATTAAAAGTAAACTTTGTTAAGTTTTAAAAGGATCTTTTACGTCAATCTTGAAACTTTGTGGAATTAGTATACTTAATAATTAATTTGGGATTAACAAATTAATATAATAATAATAACATTATAAGTTTATCAATATAAAATTTGAAGTGTTGATAATCTTAAGTAAAATAATCACTATTATTATTATTGTAATAATGACACTAATAATAATAATAATATTAGTGATAATACTATTAAAAACAATAATAATAATAACAACAAGATTAATAATAATAATCATAATAAGTGTTAACCTTTGAAATAAATAAAAAATAATATAAGTTTTATTATTTTAAAACTTGTATTTAACTAGTTTTAGCATAAAATAATACCATTTTAAACTTCAGGGTTTAAAGTGTAAATTGTTTACAACTAAACCAAAACTTTAAGTTCTTGTTGTTAATTTTAAAACTACAGGGACTATAATTGTAAAGTTCATAAAACCTTATTGTTTCCCCCCCTTTTGACCCCGGCTTTCCGGCGGCCGGCCGGCATAACTCCGGCGCGGCGCCGGCGGGTCCAAACCCTTTGAAAATAACTCGGAATTCAATCCAAACCGATGCCATTCACTTCGGGAAACCGTTTCAAACCTTAGTGATGAATTAATTCGACATTACAAGCTGTGATTAGTGCAAATCAATTCGAATAACCGAAGCTTTAAACATCATATCCGTTCAGGCATTAACACACAATAATAATCCAATTAATCACACCTACACGATCGTTTAACTGTACCTAAACTACTACACATCGAAATTTTAGCTGAAAAACACAGAATCATCATCATCAATCAACATCTTCATTTCGAACCAACAGCTTAGTCGAACTCCATCTTCTGGGCAACTGAAATCGCAATTGATAAAGGGCTATTACTCCTTATTACCTAAGAATGCTACACTCGAGTTTAATTTGGTTGTCACTAACGTTTGCACATCGAACGGATCAAGTCTCTGGTCGCGGCTGTCCTTCAAGCTTTGTCATCGAAATCAAACAACATCCGGGTAATTAATCATACATAATAACTCGAAATCACATAGGGAACAAAAGCCCTAATGTTAATTGGGTTAAATCGCACGATTTGATGTTCAATTGGAGGCAAATCGATTCTAGGGTTCTTGAGGAATTGGGGGTTTTCTTTGGTTATTGGATTTATTAATTAATTTCCAAAACTAAACAGATTCTGGGCTTCAGCCCAACCGGTTACCATCTCACATTACTATGCAAGGGGTCACGGGTTCGAACCCGACCTCCTGCATTATTTTTTTAAGGGGTTTTTAAGCCCAAAATAAATTACTGAAAATTCATAATAAATATAAAAATTCTTTTTATAAACTTCAAATATTTTTAAACCACTTAACGATTTTTCTAATAATATCTTAATATTTTTATTAATTGTTTTTAAACAAATGATATAATTTCTTATAAAATTGACTTAAAATATTGTTTTAATTTACTAATCATTATTCGTTCAAATAATACATTTTTATTATTTTCTTATAAGTTAGACTAAAAATATTGTTTTAACTTACTAATCATTATTAGTTCAAATAATATATTTAAATTATTATACTTATAAGATAGACATTGAATATCGTTATAACTCACTAAATCCTTATTTGTTCAAATAACAAGTATAAATTATTGTTTGAAACGTGCTTATTTTATTTAGCTATGAGACTTTATTTTTATATAAATATTACAAACTTTATTATAAATGTTATTCGTATTTCACATCTTTATATAAAATACAAATATATTGTTATCAAGAAAATATAATTACTTATTGAACATCAACTTTGATAATATTTAGATTCATTTCTAAAATATTTATATATATAATTCTTCTAATGAATTAAAAGTGTAAAATAACTACTTTGTAAATTGTTACTTATCAAAAAACCCCTTAAAACTATTGAAACCCTAATCATTATTTGAACGTTAATCATATTATTAATCTACATCTTGTATGACATATTTAGGTGCCTTGTAATGAATACTTGGGATTACTTTGGATCATCCTTTAAATCTTTATTTATCATCTTGTAATGCTTATATCCATGTGAGTATTTCCATACCCCTTTTGCTTATTTTCATACTTTGGGGTGAAACATGTTAACTTATACTTTGCATTGTAAACTTATTTGAGACTTGTAAACTTTATGGCAATTCATCATGTTAAGTTGTGGTTAGTTGAACTTTTGTGGTTACCATGTTATGGCGTTATATGTACAATCATTAACTATTGCTAGCCCAGCGAAGTCATAGATCTATGGGTAAGACAAGCCTGCTTGGTTGATCCAAGTACACTTAGCTGATCGTATATACTTTTAACGTTTGAGACTTGTAAAACTATTGTCAAGGTTTGATTGTTGCATTGTTCATAACATCCCTAATCACTTTATTCACTAACTTATGACTTGAATTGCCATCTTTTATATACTTATGTATTGAAACTATGGAATGCTCACCAACATTTTTATGTTGACCTTTTATTTTTAACATGTTTCAGGAATACCCCAAGTTTGTGATCTACACTTTGAAGCTTGCACATCTAGGAATGGACCTAGTTAAATAAATGAAATAAGAATGATTGTTACATTCTATGTTATGCTTTTAAATTCTTTGAGACATATGTTGTAACGTTACAATTGAAACTTATGTTTAAATTATATTTGTATTTATTAATAGCGTTATGTGGCTGTGAACAATCGTAACCCTCACATCTCGACGTTTCCGCCGTCAAGGTTGGGGTGTGACAGATTGGTATCAGAGCCCATAACTATAGGGATTTAGGTTATTGGAAATGGTGACCTAGACTATAGTTGCATGAACCTCATAGAAAGATTCTTATACCTTTGTGATTACATGTTGTTTGCATGCTACATAATGCTATGCCTTTTGTGCAACTTGATGCCTTAGCATAAGATTGCTTTATGTATGCTTAAACCTTAGTTACTTGTCTCCCTAAACTTAACTTTGACTCTTTGACTCTCCCCGACAAACGAACTTCCTAAACCTATTCTTAACGACACGTGGAATCTACACTTATCATATAGGTTCAATTCCTTAGACTCTATGTCTAATCTATGAAAATCTCATCAAGGTTTTGATTTCATAAACCAAAGAAATTTGTGCGACACATAGACACCTGTATTCTGGATTTCCTGGCAAAAGGCCTTCGGGCTAAGGCAAGCATATCGTATAAATCTCATTGTGAGACCAGTTATGCTTACCTGGGGATTTCTGGGATGAGTGATAAACTATGGTCAACATACACAAGTCTCTATGGCAAATGGGTCAATTTACCTTGACGTGTCAACGATTCCAAATGGTAATGCGTTACCAAATGGAACCATCCCCTTCGTATCTTAAAAATATTTGATTCCTTGAACTGGTATTACTTCATTCTTATCATACATAATGTTCGTGTTAATATTGAACCTAACCGACATTTCAACTCCTACGTTTAAACACCGTTACACGTTGAGCGTTTCGTGAAACTATTTCTATATCTTGACCAACGTGAACATGGATCTTAATATACCCAAAGATATTGGGAATCTAAACCGAATGGTCATCAAAAACTTTAAGCCGTTACTTATGGTTCTCAAGTCTTCTTAAGGATGTGTCCCATAACTAAGAACATGAAATACTATAGGTGGAATTCCTACATCTCGAGATACTTTGTCTCGGCAAGGTGTAAACGGTGATTTGACTCGATCATTGAATCCATTTTCTTGACTCGAAACTCTTGAGATGAGTGATCACTTATAAGTACGCGTGTCTTCAATAAAGCTAGGGTTGACCTCATATCTTGAGAAGTCCATGTACTCCTTTCGATTGTGAATCGAATGTTCACATCTCATTGTGGCGTTGAATAATTTCCTGCCCTTAATTTCGTCTTCCCGATTGAAACCATCCAAGATTTGAACATCACAACAACTTCTGTTATCTTGAAACTTTGATCTTAAGCTTGTAAGCATGATTTTTCCTTTTGTTACATTGATGTAACTTGAAAATTTCCGAATTTCTAATTGATATTATTTTTCTTTTCGTCGTTAAGTCGAACTCCGTACCGTCTGCACCGTGAGAGATACAAGTGTTTGAAAGTCAACCTATGACTAAGAACACCCGTATCTCCTAAATGATTCTAACTCATCAAAACAGGGGTGATTCCCTTACTTTGATGATTCTCTTTTCGTTTCGATAAATGGTTTCCAATTGTGATTTATAAAAATTTCATCCTCTGGATCGGGGTGATTTCCTTATCCCGAGGATTGACTTCAATTATTTTCTTTGGAATGGAATTTCACAAACGACATGATCTCACTAAAATAGGATTGAAACCCGTACTTTGGTGACAAATGTCAATCTTCGATTGTTTTCTTGCTATGAAATTCAATCATCAAGATAGGCGTGACTTCCGTACCTTGATGATAATATCATCTTTATGAATTGTATTTGTTTAAATGTGACGGCTGCATCAAAGTAGGAGTGAATTCTGGATTTTGATGAAGAAGTTCATTTTGTTATATTTTGATTTTGTAAAACTTCACCGTTAAGATAGGAGTGATTTCCCTTACCTTAATGGTGAGTTACCTCGTTTTATTTCTGTGGATCCTCAACAATGAGTTGGGATCGAGCTTTTTGATTGGTAAGTTAGTGATCATATCTTGGGAATGCACCATCAAGCTAGGAGTGAAAACCACACCTTGATGACTATTCTCATTTCTTGATCTCCAACTTACCAAGGTTTTAATCAAGTGACAAGAAACATGTAGTAACTTGAAGGGTGAACCAATATTAGTGTTTGGACCTATCAAGCCAAAGCATGACTTCTGAACTTGTGAGGAGACCCGATCGCTCTAGGTTGATTTTGATTCCAAGCTTGGAGCATTTAAATTCTTGAATCGATTTCTTTCCCTTTATCTTCATGTTTTGACTCGATCTAGCTACATCGAACCATTTATTTCTTACCTATCAACTTTCATTTTGAGTTATCATCAACGCATGATTGTGTGATGGTAGCCTTCTTAAACAACCTTTCTACTAAATAAAGACATTATCAACTTGTGGTTATGTCTTTCTGGTTATACGAATGTTCTCGACTGTACTTATGGGTTTGATGAATTACGTATGCAATCTATACTTGGAAACTTGCTATCTTGCAAAACATGTTTACAAATATTTTTCTTAATGTTTGCGTCATTTCTTGAATCTCTTTTGAACCCTTAACCTTGAAAATCATTGAAATTTTATCTTGGTTTTGAATAACAAGACTCGTTATTATCCTCATTGCAAGATGTGGATATAAGGGTTCATAAAATTTCGTAATTTGTAGTCATGTGTGTGGCATAAAAGAAAAGACATAACTTGGCATGTGTCTAAGTGCCTTACTTTCACATATGACAAAACCTAACATCCGTGTTCCTGTGAATCTCCTGTTTAACTTTTCATCACTAAGTGCCTTTTAGCTTAGATGCCATGATGGCAAATGAGGCATTATAGACCGATTAACTGATTTCATATTGACTCATGTGGGTTAACGGGTCGAGAAATTGGTTCGTATCTATCTCAAATAGTCGTATACCGTGGTATGTTGTTGAACATCGATCATTAATTTGGATGATCAATTCATTTTCTACTTTTAATAATGTTCCTAACCATCGTCGTGAACTTATTCCAAAATCTTCGCATATTGTATCATTCTTAGACCGATGATTGGTCAAAGGAGGGATACATATTCACAAGATATGCGTTAAGATCGTTTCATATAGTGACGTTTGGGATTCTTAAACCCTGACGGTTAACCTTTCTTATCATTGTTGGTCCTTTATTGATTTCTAGACATCAATTTAATACGAAATTACATTCTAGAAGTTGTGACTTATGAATCTAAGGTACCACGGAAGTCGTTATCGTTTTTCAATGCTTTATCTCAAAACGTTTCGCGTTCGAATCTTGTAAGATTGCATAAAGTGAAGCGTTCCACCTGTAATCAAACGTCAAACACTGTTCGTTGAACACTTACCTTTCATTATAAATCCTTTGTTCTTCTAAGTTCATTTTTTTAATTTCGGGACGAAATTCACTTAAGTTGGGGAGACTGTGACATTTCATATTTTCGTTAAATTAAAAGTAAACTTTGTTAAGTTTTAAAAGGATCTTTTACGTCAATCTTGAAACTTTGTGGAATTAGTATACTTAATAATTAATTTGGGATTAACAAATTAATATAATAATAATAACATTATAAGTTTATCAATATAAAAATTTGAAGTGTTGATAATCTTAAGTAAAATAATCACTATTATTATTATTGTAATAATGACACTAATAATAATAATAATATTAGTGATAATACTATTAAAAACAATAATAATAATAACAACAAGATTAATAATAATAATCATAATAAGTGTTAACCTTTGAAATAAATAAAAAATAATATAAGTTTTATTATCTTAAAACTTGTATTTAACTAGTTTTAGCATAAAATAATACCATTTTAAACTTCAGGGTTTAAAGTGTAAATTGTTTACAACTAAACCAAAACTTTAAGTTCTTGTTGTTAATTTTAAAACTACAGGGACTATAATTGTAAAGTTCATAAAACCTTATTGTTTCCCCCCCTTTTGACCCCGGCTTTCCGGCGGCCGGCCGACATAACTCCTGCGCGGCGCCGGCGGGTCCAAACCCTTTGAAAATAACTCGGAATTCAATCCAAACCGATGCCATTCACTTCGGGAAACCGTTTCAAACCTTAGTGATGAATTAATTCGACATTACAAGCTGTGATTAGTGCAAATCAATTCGAATAACCGAAGCTTTAAACATCATATCCGTTCAGGCATTAACACACAATAATAATCCAATTAATCACACCTACACGATCGTTTAACTGTACCTAAACTACTACACATCGAAATTTTAGCTGAAAAACACAGAATCATCATCATCAATCAACATCTTCATTTCGAACCAACAGCTTAGTCGAACTCCATCTTCTGGGCAACTGAAATCGCAATTGATAAAGGGCTATTACTCCTTATTACCTAAGAATGCTACACTCGAGTTTAATTTGGTTGTCACTAACGTTTGCACATCGAACGGATCAAGTCTCTGGTCGCGGCTGTCCTTCAAGCTTTGTCATCGAAATCAAACAACATTCGGGTAATTAATCATACATAATAACTCGAAATCACATAGGGAACAAAAGCCCTAATGTTAATTGGGTTAAATCGCACGATTTGATGTTCAATTGGAGGCAAATCGATTCTAGGGTTCTTGAGGAATTGGGGGTTTTCTTTGGTTATTGGATTTATTAATTAATTTCCAAAACTAAACAGATTCTGGGCTTCAGCCCAACCGGTTACCATCTCACATTACTATGCAAGGGGTCACGGGTTCGAACCCGACCTCCTGCATTATTTTTTTAAGGGGTTTTTAAGCCCAAAATAAATTACTGAAAATTCATAATAAATATAAAAATTCTTTTTATAAACTTCAAATATTTTTAAACCACTTAACGATTTTTCTAATAATATCTTAATATTTTTATTAATTGTTTTTAAACAAATGATATAATTTCTTATAAAATTGACTTAAAATATTGTTTTAATTTACTAATCATTATTCGTTCAAATAATACATTTTTATTATTTTCTTATAAGTTAGACTAAAAATATTGTTTTAACTTACTAATCATTATTAGTTCAAATAATATATTTAAATTATTATACTTATAAGATAGACATTGAATATCGTTATAACTCACTAAATCCTTATTTGTTCAAATAACAAGTATAAATTATTGTTTGAAACGTGCTTATTTTATTTAGCTATGAGACTTTATTTTTATATAAATATTACAAACTTTATTATAAATGTTATTCGTATTTCACATCTTTATATAAAATACAAATATATTGTTATCAAGAAAATATAATTACTTATTGAACATCAACTTTGATAATATTTAGATTCATTTCTAAAATATTTATATATATAATTCTTCTAATGAATTAAAAGTGTAAAATAACTACTTTGTAAATTGTTACTTATCAAAAAACCCCTTAAAACTATTGAAACCCTAATCATTATTTGAACGTTAATCATATTATTAATCTACATCTTGTATGACATATTTAGGTGCCTTGTAATGAATACTTGGGATTACTTTGGATCATCCTTTAAATCTTTATTTATCATCTTGTAATGCTTATATCCATGTGAGTATTTCCATACCCCTTTTGCTTATTTTCATACTTTGGGGTGAAACATGTTAACTTATACTTTGCATTGTAAACTTATTTGAGACTTGTAAACTTTATGGCAATTCATCATGTTAAGTTGTGGTTAGTTGAACTTTTGTGGTTACCATGTTATGGCGTTATATGTACAATCATTAACTATTGCTAGCCCAGCGAAGTCATAGATCTATGGGTAAGACAAGCCTGCTTGGTTGATCCAAGTACACTTAGCTGATCGTATATACTTTTAACGTTTGAGACTTGTAAAACTATTGTCAAGGTTTGATTGTTGCATTGTTCATAACATCCCTAATCACTTTATTCACTAACTTATGACTTGAATTGCCATCTTTTATATACTTATGTATTGAAACTATGGAATGCTCACCAACATTTTTATGTTGACCTTTTATTTTTAACATGTTTCAGGAATACCCCAAGTTTGTGATCTACACTTTGAAGCTTGCACATCTAGGAATGGACCTAGTTAAATAAATGAAATAAGAATGATTGTTACATTCTATGTTATGCTTTTAAATTCTTTGAGACATATGTTGTAACGTTACAATTGAAACTTATGTTTAAATTATATTTGTATTTATTAATAGCGTTATGTGGCTGTGAACAATCGTAACCCTCACATCTCGACGTTTCCGCCGTCAAGGTTGGGGTGTGACACGTGGCAACTTGATTTGATTGGTTATAGATCCCAAACAACATGCTATATTCCATTTCCAAATTTGCAGGTCTAAAACTAAATTTGATCTTTAAATCCATTTAGCTAAGAATGATAAGCTTGCAACTTGAAACCTTCAATGCCTAATCCCCAGAATTCTTTAGCCATCAATAGTTTTTCCCAAACAATTCATAATAACTTTTTGCTTTAACCCAAAAAGTATGGATTTGATTGTACACAGCAGGATTTTCGTATACTAATTTTTCCAGGTAGTTTTTTATTGTATTTAACCGTGAGTTTATGTGAATAAAGGTAACAACTTTAATGTGTAGGGATATTATGGAAATTAACATAGGGGTTATTTTGTAAATAATCTATTAAGTACTATTTTACCCTTATAAATGCTTATATCCTATGCATTGATTGTTGTATATGTTCTTAAATTTAAGGTATCTTAAAATACCCCTCCCATATACTTTATATATAGTATAGATAATGATATTAATAATTATAATTATTATTTGATTTTTTCAACACCTTATGGTGACCTGTCGTCGTAAATGTTTCGTAAAAGGTGGGTTTATTTCCCTCCAAGTTATTTAGAGGGAGAAAATTTTGGTTTTATCTATGGTGACAACATGTCATCGCCATAGGAGGAGTATCATTTTTTTGTATAATTCAAAATAAATCAAAATTAAAATAAACCGACTTATGGCGACGACTTTATGTTGTCGCGATAGGTTGTCCCCAAGGCGACAACTTGTCGTCACCATAGGTGTACATTAGCCAAAAATAAAACTGTCGACGTAGGGTGAGCTATAGCGACAACACCATGTCGTCGCCATAGGTCTAGTCGCAATAGACTATTTTTCTTGTAGTGTGGTGATGCATCTAGCAAAAGACATCCTTCAAATTACCCTTCATGGGTAATACCCCCAAGAAAAAGCGCATGAACTCTCGATAGATCGACAGTGTCATTTTGGTTGATACTGAACGCTACTGCCACCGGCCTCCGCCTCTATCACCTCTCTAGACTTTCTTCCCTCTTAGTGCATAATTTAAGCATGGCTTTTCTTCAATTTGAATATCTCATGTACTATTTGTTGTCTTATCGAGGTCATGCTATAAAACATTTTTTGTTTAGAATGTTAAAGATTTGAAAATGCAGCAACTGTATTTACCCTTTGATGTTATCCATAGGGCTCAAGATATTGATTTTTTAAGCATGGCTTTTCTTCAATTTGAATATCTCATGTACTATTTCTTCCCTCGCATATATGTTTAAGGTATCATAGCTAGCCAATTCCATAATAAAAAGAGTCAATGTCTTAGATCTTCTAATTAGTTGATGGACGCTCGGTAACTATTTACAACATTCTCTTCATCTAATAACTAAGCAACTTACATAATCCATAAAACATAATCGTTGAAAAAGTACCTACAAATGTGACATTTTTTTTTAATTGATAATGTCTTTTATAAAGTATAAAATAGTAAATCGGTCATCGCTGCAATATACTCGACCTAAAATTTGGAAAGATATATATATTTGTTACAAAAGATTATTTATTTGTGAAATTGTTACACAAACTCAGATAACACTTCTGTTCTTAATGATTGTTCAACTATAACGTGACAACTTTGTTTTTGGGCCTGAAAGGTTTTATTTTAGAAATTTTAACACAATGATTGTTAACTGAGTTTGGGCCTTACATATGGTCATCCGAAAATCCTCTACCGCTATTCGTACGTTGTCATGTTAATAGAAACATCTCGGGTACGTCTAGGGCAGGGCGATGATTACAAAGTGAAACATGGCCGATGGTGAAGAGTCACCAATGGCCGATGACATAAACATGAATCGTAGATGGAGAGAGACGCTAAACAACTGTTTCGCAGCCAAATTCTCAAATCGGATGTTTCAGACTTCCAGTTCGTAACTTTGATTCAGTCTCAAATTCTCAATCGGATGTTTTGAAGTCGGTACTTATTCGGTTGGTCACTGCTCAGATTATTTGTCAGTGTCTTATTCTCAATCGGCGAGTGCTCAGGTTCTTGTTTTTTACCCTTTCGAATTCGTTTTTTTGTTTGTTTCACAGACTTTGAATGTTTGATTGTTGTTGATTTAGGCTACTGTTTTGTTTTACATTTTTGAGTTCATCTTTTTAGGCTAATGTTTTGTTGCTAAATGCTGACTTGTTGAATTAGGCTACTCTTGATTTAGTAATACTGATTTTGGGCTAATGATTTGTTGGTTATCTGTTGAATTCAAGTTGATTTTATTGACTCTAGTATTTAAATTAGGCATTTAGCAGGCTACAAATGTGTTCCTTTTGATTTTACTTCACTGAAGTGATATGTTTTTTGAATTTGTGGTCTTGTAGGCTAAGTTAGCTTGACGGCTACTTGATTAGTGTTTGTCTTATAAGAACTAGGGCTTTTCTGATAGAGTAGAGTGAAGTAGGAAGAAGATGCATCTGGTTGTTTTTTTCCTATTGTCCTTACTTTCTGGTTAACATGCATGTTGTCATTGACCCTAATGAGCTTTGGGGTTATGCACGTCAACTGTTCTGATTGTATTCCTCTGACAACAAATCCCTTTTTCTTCCCCCGTATACTGGTCTTTTAAATTGTATATGCTATTGTATATGCAGCTCATGATGTACAATCTTCTATTTTGTTTCCACTTTATGATGTTTTGGAGACCGTAAACATTACTGAAATCGCAATTTAGCTTTCTATAGAGAAGAAAGCACTCTATGTTTTCAAATATGAATCGGGATTCAATCAAGTCGACTCTCAAACTTTAGCATATGGAAATGTAATGGTTGGTAGCCGCTCAAGGCTATCAAAATGTATCTTTTAATTGTGTATGCGATGAACGTAAATTTTGATCTCATTGGATTAGGGTTTGTAGTTGATGTTGAGACGTGCTCCCGTATTTTCATTGTGGCCTTTTAATTCACAGCTAACTGAAAGGTGAATGATTCTGATTTTTTTTTGGCACAAACTTTCTAAAATCTAATTTAGCCGATTAGAGCTGGGCCAAACTTTGTATTAGTGTTGTGTTTTTCCCGTTGCTTACTATTCGATTGGGTCTCAGTTAGCATTTGGGGAAATCGCCTCATGCCGCAGGCGATTTCCGTGAGGGAGTCTTATCTCGAAAGGAGTGATACTGCCTACCTAATGAAATGAATAACAGAGGCGAGCGGAGTGAGGGTGATGGGCGGGCACTGTGGGAAAGAAGACCTACCTCGTGCCATTGAAGACGACGACGCTACGAGTCGTGCTTAACGTGAGGAAACAACGACTCTACGCTCACTGGAATGCTCCTAAAAAGATTATTCCCTAAGAGCTTGTATAGTACTAGTACGATTAGGCGGGGATAAGATCTTTTTTTATAGGTGTGGCCAACACGCTCAACGGCCTTTTATTATACCTGCCATCATGCTTCATTCAATGTAGCAGCAGTACAATCTTCTCATATGCAATTCCCAGGTTTGTACCACCCACCACAACCTATAGTAGTTGCAAACCCACATCATATGGGCCCCACCATGGGTGGGAATGTTGGAGTGGTGTGGGAGCAGGAGCTCGGGAAGCCAACTTTGTTATCAGCAGTCTCATTTGAGTCAACTGAGTTGGACAGGGAACTTTTGAAACACTTACACTATGATCTTTCTTGTTTGGAGGCTTAAAATTAGTTAGAGAGTTTTATGTATTTGAAGCTACACTTAAGAAAAACAGAGCTTATAAATTTCGACTAGACCCGATCCCTAAATATTTTGGTCACACACAATAAACAAACTAACGTGCCAGAGTATAATTGCACTCATAACATTGCCATGTGTAGGATTCGGAGAGGGTGTGATGTGGACAATTCTTACCTCTGTCCGTATGGGAAAGAGAAGTTGTCTCCATTAACATCCCCAGGTTACATGAAACAAAGATGACACTAAGTAACAATGCAGCCCAATATGGCAATAATCATTTCCTTATGCTTGTAATAATCACAGTCCTGTCTAAAATGAATAATCAGTCTTTTTAGATTCGATATTAGTCTGTAACAATTAACAAAAACTGATTTAACATGTTTTTGCGTTAAGAATTGAACTACACTTACATTTCTAATAATAATTAATTTTTGTGCTTGTTTTTGCAGCAATATCAGACGCACCTCGCCGCTTTTGGACATCCTGATGGAAGTGGCTGATATTAGATTATTAGGATACAAATAACCTGTTTGGCCATTACATTCCGGTGAGTTTTAATCCATCTTGAATGTTATCTGGTGATCTAGACTAATTAAGTAATTATTATCTGGGCAAAAGAAGTAACTAATATACTTCTTTTCCTATTTCATGTAATTTAATGTGCTGAATACTCTATAAACTTTGAATTTTACAACACACAAAGAAGGCCAATACAAAAGGATGGAGTTGGATACTAAATATAGAATGCAGGTAGAATATGTCATTTTACTGGATCAACTAAAGCCCCTTATATCAGTGATAATACACGTAGAGGTGCACAAAACCCGTTTTTTGGGCCAACCCAGATCGGTTTAGAAACCTGTTTGGATCGAGTCAACACCAGCTTCGGGGAAAAAAACTTTATCGGTTTGGTATCTGTTCAGATCGATTTTAACCGGTTTCAACGGTTGGGGTCTTGTAGTTATCAATGCATATTAGTGCTTTCGAAGAAAGGTAACATCTTCTTCCCAAAAAACCAATTTTCTTTTGACTGCTTTTGTTATGTTGTTGATCATCATATATGTTGTGTAGGTATGATTGGTCAGAAGAGAATGGAAGATGATGAAGGAGCCGAACATGATGAAAGCAGTTGTAGAACTGTTCGCTTTTATGCAAATCATGATTCCGGCTCGGAATGAAAACGAGTAAATTTATGTATCTCAATTTGATGTTTAATGTAATTTTCCAAGGTTTTCGTTTTGGATTTAGGGAAAACCCAAAAGTGTATGGATATGACTCATAAGCATCGCTTGTACTTTGTTTTAATTAGTATTAAGTTAGGATTTAAGATTTTAAAATAAAATATGAACTCTCATTTCTCATGGCTAAACAAATACGACATGCATCTCATCTTGATATTATATATTCTATTATTATTCCCAGAAAAGTCTAACTCTATGTAACTGCTTTGGACCAGTGATGAAGTTCTTATTGATTTCTCTTCACAAAGTGTGTGTGTGTTTATGAAGTTGTAGCAAAGAACCATCAATGCTTGTATCAGGTACTGATGATTGTAAGGTACTATTAGTACTTATTTTTTCTTGTAAGTTTATTGATTTTAAGCATTATCATCTATCATCTATTAGTTATTCATGAGTGGTATGTATACCATCGTATATTATTTATCTTTCGGTTTTCTATTGTTGTGTATATTATGCACATATGAATTCGGTTATACTTTGCTATGCATATTATGACATTTATGCGATTACATCTTTGTTGCAATATCCTACCTTGCAATTCCTGTTTTAATCATATCTGTGAGAAGGATGGGAGGTTTATAGAAAGAACAAAGTTTACAAGTAGAAGACAGTATCCTGCCTGTTATTGACTTTCAAGATATGAATACTCTTGTCATTTTACTTGCTCAATATAATTTAGAGTTTTATATCTAGTAATCTTTAAAAATATGTTCTTTTCAGAAATAGACAGTTCTATAGGGGAATTAAATATTATTCTGTTAGTTATTGTTACATGTTTTACTAATTATCATTTGATACAGGAATAAAAGAATTAGGTTGTCTTTTATTTTTCGTTGTTATGAAGTAATGATCAGTATACTATGTGTGGGTTAACTTTACTATACGGAGGTTGTATTTTGCCATCAAGTTTCTGTTCTGATTTCTATGATATTTGCATTTACTAAAGTCTTTGTGTTTTGAGATGTGTTTATGAATGATCCTTAGTGGTAATGTGATAATATGTTCCATTGTCTATAGTAAGTGTGTTCTATTCATTTTTTTGCTAAATGCTTTCATTTTCGACGGATTTTATTATTTTTATCTTATAACAGATATTAAAGTTTAATACTGTGATGTTTATCTGAAAGTTTTGTGTTTAGACTTTAGAAGGAACCTACCTTGGCAATTTTTAACGTTGCAAATTTTATCATCATGGTTGCTATGATCAACCTGACTCTCATATTGTATTTGCAGTCGTGGCAACAAGAATCATTCGTGGAGAACTTAATGCAGTTTTAGTGAGCAATATCGGAGACCCTCATATGAATATGTTATAAAATGGGTAGTCTCTCATTACTTTATCCTGTAAAGGTTGTTACTGGACATACATATGAGCAAGAACTTAATTCATTTTCCAGCAGCAGAAAGTCAGGTATTGGTTATTGTTGTTTATGCCTAAGTATTCATATATTTCTTAGACTTTAACAAAGAACAAGTATCAAATCAAGTTAAAATTATTTCAATGGATGATTCACCTATGTTTAATTAGATTTTTATTTATGTTAATGATATTCATTATCCATATGCATCTGAAATACATGCACACATCTAGTGAATATCTTATGTACACATATGAATGTATAGAAAAGAGAAAAATCTATTATGACCTGTAAGGTTACTGCCAGACTCAACATTTATTTTCTCCGTAACATCAAAAGTCAGCCTTTACATTCAATTGGAACCAAAAGATCTATAAATGTTCACTTGTGCTTTGTTACAGGCTGCATATATGTGTTAGTTGCGTAAGCCTGTTACGAAGACTTTTTGTAATCAAAGCTTTTCGACATTTGTTTCAACCTATTGCTTATGGCATGAGTTTTTTATATAAGATGGTGAAAACAGAATCAAAGCTGCCCTTATACAACTCTTTTACTTCAATATAGTATCCCCACTTAAACCAACTCCCATCACACTATCATCTACAGATTTCTAAAAGTAAAGAAATCAGACTCAATCAAGGTTTAAAAGAACGGAATCACTGCTCTTCCCTCACTGTTTCTAAATATGTTAAACCATCGATACCATTTTAGTTAACTGAGTATGTGGTTTTTGAATGTGCATTTGCTTGACGAATGATGATTTGATGTTTAGATGTAGGACTTAAACAGCTTCAATTACATATATGCTGTCTATATACACAATTGCATTTTATTACAATTTATATGAACTGACATCTTTGTTTCTACCTTATGTAATAGGAAACATACAATGTTGGCTAGAAGAATTTCTGAGGTACAACCAGCAGACGGTGCAGATCTACTGGAAATTATGTAAGCTAAGATTTTCTTAGAAGTATATATTGCTATTCCTGTTTATGCCTACAAACACTATTTTTACATCATTTATACAGATCTCTTGTTTGATTTTTGTCTTTAATAGCCTGTTCGAGAAGCTGCCATTCCTCGTTACGCTTGTCTTTCCAGCTTTGAAGAATTTTCACGTTGAGATCGATCACCCGAAGCATACCCGCATAAGCGCGCCTATAACGGTAATCTAGCCCTGACCTTCTAGAATTTTTTAAAGCTGTGGCACGGCTTGTGGAATTTTCTACATCCTTGCAACAATGAAGAATTATGTCATTTATTTCATATCCCCTGTTTCTATGATAATTTACATTTTTTATTTTTTCATTTAGCACCCGGAATGCAGTTTTTGGGTCACCCTTAAATCTTTGTATTCTTCCAAAATTCTTTTCGAAAAGCTTCTTCCACAATGATTTTCTTTCTTTTCTTTCAGCCCTAGATGCACTTGACCATCCCAGTGACAAGGCACAAATGTCCTTGTGGTTTAGCTTCCCGGTTTCCACCCCTTTATGCATAATTTTCCCCCAAATTTCTTTTGGTAGGTCTCTAGGGGTTTCATCGGTCCTATAAAAAAATAGAATAAATAAACAAATATAGTTAGTATGTCTTAAATTTAATCTCATGTTATGGAATCAACTGAAGTCAATTGGATCGAACTGATTAACACAAAAATTCCAGAAAACAGAGAACGAACAAGAAGTAGAAAGAAAACAGTCAGCCGATTACTACTTCCAAAAGAATCTAGAAATTACAATTAAAGTTATTGAGATGCTATCCCTATTTTTAATAATCTAACTTAAACCCCAAGCTAGATTAAATAAGAAAAAAAACAAAATTAGGAAACAATCTTATAGCATCCTTATTCTAAATAATAAACCACAAAATTTAAACAAATCAAATCAAACTACTAAAATAATAACTTGCCTTTCTCCTAAATTTCAACCCACCAAAAGTAAACTGAAAATTCAAATCAAGATTAAATCAATATTTTCCCCCTTAATCTTGATACGAATCCCACCCTTTTAAAGCACTGTTGGTTCATCATCTTCTTGAGCTAGAGCCAAGTTGGCATCTTCTTTTCCATACCAATTGGGACACTCATATGTGAAGTGTCCATACTTCCCACACTCATAGCACTTCAATTCACTTTTGTCTCTAAAATTCCCACGCCTTAAACATCTTCCGCGCCCGTTCTCTTTTCTACCATTCCCTCTTCCACGACCCCTGCAACGATCACGATTGCCAAGCCCACGTCCTCGCCCATATCCATCATAACGAGCTCACCTTGTTTTTGTCTTTTCTTTTCTTCTCCTCTAGACAGCAACAACTTCCCTTGATCTTCCTCCTTTTTATCAAGGTCTTTAATTCTTTCTTCATAAACCTTTAATCTTCCAATAGCTTCTTCAAGTGACATTTTTTCTAAATCTGAATATTGCTCTATGGATGCCACAATTGGTAAATACTTCCTTGGAACTGAGTTTAGAAGTTTTCTCACCACCACTTCATCTTCTAAACTTGACCCAAGACTTTTAAACTTTGTAACAATTCCACCAAGTTTTCCTGAAAACTCATCAATGGACTCACCTTCTTTCATCTTCAACATCTCAAATTTAGATCTAAGAGTTTGTAATCTTGCCTTTTGCACTCTTCCAGCTCCTAAATATTTGACTTTAGAGTGCCTTCCATACTTCCTTTGCATCCTTGTATCTTGCCACTTGTAATAATACATCCTCAGGGAGGGTTTGAAACACAAATGCTCTTGCCATCAGATTCTTCTTGGCCTTAACAGGCCCTTCCGTAGCCGGGTCAACAGCTTCCCATAAACCATAGGCTTGCAAGATTGCTTCTACCATAACCGAACAACTCAAATAGTTTGTTTCTGTCAATTTTGGGCAATGCAGTGGCTCGTTTTGCTGCTGCTCTCTAAGAGTAATCGTTCCTTCAGCCATTCTTCTTTAACTATGCGGATCAAACAGGTTGCTGCTCCTTTTTTTCGTCTCTTTTAACCAATCAATTTTTTTGCTGCCTTTTAGCCTCTACCACACAGGTTCTTTGTTTTTTTCTTGTACCACACAGGTAGTCTCGATCTTCTTCATTTGTTACCACACAGGTGTCGTGATCCACACAGGAATGTTGTCTTGCTGCACCACACAGGTTTCTTTCTCTTGCTGCACCACACAGTTTCTCTTGCTCCGCACAGGTTTCCTTTGAACCACACAGGTGTTCTCTAACTCCTCTGCTTGCAATCCACACAGGTTTGAAACTTCTTAACAATCGTCCCACACAAGCCACGATTGGGTGAGTATGGGTTGGTTCCTTCTTAACAATCGTCCCTTGTTAGAACCACAGCCCCGACCACTTCCCTTTTGGTCTCTTTTCTTTTCCTGCCATTCTTCATAAGAGAGTAGTAGGTGATCACCCTTGGAACCTTGGGATCTACCACCAAGTGTGATCCGTTCTTCATCCGTCCGTAACCTGGCAATAGCCTCTTGAAATGGTATAGTATCAACATCAGCAAACTGTTCAATAGTGTAGAAAACAGCCCCGAGGCTGTTTGCTTTGGACAATAGAAGCTACAATGGGTAGAAAACGATCAGGAACAGAACCGAGGAGCTTTCGGACTAGTTTCTTGTCCTCAAAAACAGCCCTGAGGCTGTTTGCTTTGGACACAATACCGCTGATCCGACCGGCAAACTCTTCAATCGTCTCTGCGTCTTTCATCTTTAAAGAGTCAAATTCAGTCTCTAAAGATCCCAATTTTACCTCCTGTACTCGATCAGCATCCACAAACCTGGCAATTGCTCGAACTGTGCAACTTGCAGAACCAGTTCTTCTGGTATTGCCTGATACAGATAGGCAATTGCAAGGCTGTTCTTCTTTGGGTCAACAACAACACCTGCACCAGGTTCGATAGCTTCCCATACTCCATGAACGTTGAAGATTGCCTTGATTTTAACTGCCCAAATCATGTAATTTAAGGCAGTCAAAACAGGGCGCTGCATAATAAACAGCCCCCCTATAATCAGAAAACAGGTCCTTTTGTTTTTCCAACAATAGAGGCGCTTGCACCTCAGCCCTTGGAGTATTGTAACCCCTTGTTCAACCAGACCCTCTGTGTAATCGAGCAGTGGTTTAAACCAAGCTCTGATACCAATTGAAGTCGATTGGATCAAACCGATCAACACAAAAATTCCAGAAACCGATTAACACGTGTCATCTTATGATGTATCCTAGGCTTTTCTTTACCGTGTCATATTAAATGAAAATGATTTTAAATTAATAAACTAAATAATTAAATGTCTAAAATATAAATATTCTTGTTCTAATACATTATTAAAACATTCTAAATTATAAGATTTTAGTTATATCTTATCTTAAAGATAATTTTATAATTCTTGAGTTATATATATTTATTATTTATAGTGTTTTAAAATCTCATTATATATTATTTCATTAATAGGCCAATGACCATGTAAACTACAAAATATTCATAAACCCTAATGATTTTAATATGAATACATGGGTTTCTAACCTAGGAAATATTATATAATTAAGTTTTTCACCGACAATATTTTGGCAAAAAACTCTACTCTCAAATGTGATAGATCTTGAGTTTTCTTTTTCTTTGTATATTCTAATAATTCTAATAAATAAATGTATAGATTTGAATACATAACTTTCATTGCCCTATACCTAAACAAGTTTCCCAGCCGTTTATTGACCTCATGACTGACTAAACAAGTATCAGAATGAGCACGTAATGACTAAAAAACAGAGATTAATATGCTAGACTTATATTTACCTCATCCTTGGTATGGTGTTTCAGTGCCTCTGCTTGATATTCGTTTGCAATTGAAAAGAAAAAGTAGAAAACTATGAGTTTCCCCTACATATTACAAAAAAAGCAGTTAAAATCCGTGACCAAAACAACCATAAATCCTTTGAATAATCAAAGAATAATTATCTTGACCAAAAAATATGCGAATGCTTACCAAGAACTTGTGAATGCTTACCAAGAACTTGTGATGAACAGGGGTTGAGATGACGAATGAAAACTGTGAATGGTACGATGGTGCGACGGTGATGGTGGGGGTGAGGCTGATGGTGGGGGCGACGGTGACGTGACTATGGTTTACCCAATAACTTTTGATGAACGGTAGTTGAGACGACAAATGACAGTCTTGATCGGTGAACCGTGAATCGTATGATGGTGCGTGACGGTGATGGTGGGGCCGGCGGTGGTTAGTGTTACCCAAGAACTTACTGTGGACTGAATACTGAATAGTTGTGGCAGTGCGAAGGTAATGTGGATTTTGATTTCAATGTTCTTGGTTGTGTTGTGATTGTGAGTTGCGACTGTGTTTTAAGTCTTGAGTGGTGGGGGTTTTCAGCCGCAAATCAAGAACCCAAATTGAGAGCCCATGTTTGTTTTCTTTGGTTAGAATTGTGAATATTACGGTAGAAAATTTCAAAGATTATCCTAACTTATTACGATAATAATAAACAAATATTTTTTTGATGTCGAATGGCATATCCTAAGCTCACTCACACTCCACACCAATGGTGAATTGAAATACCTAAAAGGCCCTCATATTACTATTCATCAAACTTATTTTTTCATACAAACTTGTTTTTTTTTTCATATATAAGATGATTGTTTCCTAAATAAGATAAATTTATTTAATTTAAATATTAAAATATGTTTCCTTTTTAATCTCTAAATCAAACCCACAGTTGATTTGATTTTTCAAAATAAACATGAAACTTAATATTTATAAACTCAAATAATTTTATTTCAAACAAACTACTAATAATGAGATTTTATTAAAATATACTGGTTTTTATTTTATGTGCACATATTGAATTATCATTCCCTATTAATATTTTTTGTTGGTGGTCTTCTTTTGAAGTTTTTATAGGGTTTTTTATGTGGGTTTCAGCTTTTAGGTTGAGGTTTTTGTGATGGGTTTTTCGTGTTTAGCCACGTGTCCTTGAATAATGTTGGGGTTATGTTCGTTTATAAGGGTTGTTGGTGTTCTCTTTCTTCGGCTTCCTCCTTCCTTTCCTCTGTTGTCGATATCTAGTCGACTCTCCCTGATAAGATATGAGTTTTCCTTTTCTTTGTTGTTTTTGGAGCTTTGATTGTTGTCGTCTCTCTGTTTTGGCCTTTGTCACTTTTGATATTTGTCTGTTTTATATATGCTGGTGGTTCTGTAAGTTTTGGTGTGTTTTGAATTTGAGGTTTTGGTGACTTTTACTTGGTGCATTTTGCTGATTTTATGGCTTTGAGCCTACATTTCATTTTCCAATTTTGTTTTGGAGTGAGAACCTTCGTTTATTTTATCACGGGGTTGAGTATGATGTTGTCTGCAATTATGTTGTTAGGTGTATTTTTTTTGTTCTGAATATGTGATATAAGTGTCTTACTTAGTGCTTTTTTTTGTTTTCGTTTTTGTTTTGGTGTGAGAACCTTCATTGATTTTGTTTGAGGTTGGGTATTTGAGATGTTGCATGCGATCACGTTATTGGGTGTTTTTTTGTTTTGAATCTGTGATATAGAATGTGTTCATTCAGAAGTTGCATGTTTTAAGACCTATGCTTTTTCTTGATAATCTCTTTTGGCAAGTTGTTGGTTGCTCATTGTTGTTTAGGTGTGTTAAGCGGTTGTTTCTTTTGGGTTTTGGTTTGCAGTCGGCGGGGCTAAAAGTGTGTTTTGGATTCATTGCGTGTGTTGTGCAGAGAGAATGATTAAGTTGTTCGACTTTGCATATGAATTTTGCTTGAAAATCAATAAAATAAGATAAGCCTATAACAAAATTTATTTTACAACCTGATCTGAACTACATTTATAGATATTTTATCACTTTACGAACCTGTAACTACGAAGTAGATAGTGACTTTTACACATTATAAGTTAACTATTGATTCTTACTCTTTTTTTTGTTGATAATTTGTTTTGGTAGGTTGCTGCAGATTTGGGTTTTTCTTGGCGTTGCTGTTCGGTTTCTTTCCGTTGGGGGGGGGGGGGGGGGGGGGCGCTAAAGGTCTGTTTTGGACTGATTACGTGTGTTGTGTAAAGAGGATGATTAAGTTGTTAGAGTTTGCATATGAATTGTGCTTGAAAATCAATAAACTAAGATAGGCCTATAATAAGATTTATTTTACAACCTGATCTGAACTACATTTATAGATATTTTATTCACTTTACGAATTTGTACAGTAGGGACTAAAGGTTATGGGGGTTCTCTATGTGCTAAAATTTGACTAAGTTGTTAGAATTTGAATATTATTTACAATAAGTAGACAATGGGTTACATTAAGTTTTTTATTTAGATCAAGTAGACCCTGTTGGTTTTTTGGATCATGTATGGGTATCTAGAGTTCATTATTTTATTGTAACTTCTATGAAGACAATAATAGTATATATAAAAGCTACTGATGCTTATAATAAGTGAGAAAACCTTAAATCAACAAAATGAGATATGCCTAAAACAAATTTGTTTTGTGATCTGATCTTAACTATATTTAAAGCTTGAGGAAAGAAAAATGATAATAAAGAGTTTAGAGATCCACACACATCTGAAACTTATTTTGAATGATTATTGTTAGATCAATAGTTGTAGTCAAATACTAGTGGACTTAAATTAGCTTACGTCTATAATTTATAAAATATGCTTAAATATATATTTATATACAAATAATTTGATCAGCTTAGACAACCTAAACAAGTGTATACATATAATTTACTTAATTATAATATGGGTTAATCGCGTTATTCAAATTTCAGGTTAATCGGTTCGGGTTATTTGGATTTTTGAGGTTTGAAAGTTTATCTGAAACCCGACCCGAATAATAATCGGTTTTCGGGTTGTTCGGGTAACGGGTTGTTTGGGTCGGGTTTCTTCGGGTAACGGGTTGTTTGGGTCGGGTTTCTTCGCGTTATTCAAATTTCAGGTTAATCGGTTCGGGTTATTTGGATTTTTGAGGTTTGAAAGTTTGATCTAACGACAACGCCACCCTTTCACTCTTTGGTTGCTTAAGCTTATCATAAACAACATCATCACATTGTAAAGGCGTTTAATAATGCCGAGGGAATTTCCGATAGGGGTAAGAACATGCTTACATGCCTGAAATTCCGTATGCGTAAAGCTAAAATTAAAGATATGAAATATAGAAACTGAGATGGGAAAGTTGAGAGGCGATGAACTCAACCAAAACACTCAAAAACCAAAACATAAACAAAATGCATCAAAATAAATTGAGATAGTATCATGCCACCTGACTATGTAGATGTAAATCGGCCAAATGATTTGACGATTGCGAACAAACTTGAGATGTGGAGGTCGAGGCGAAATTGGGTAACTTCCAAAATCGTTCCAAAACCAAAATTGCACTTGGTCAATGCTTTGAACAAAGATCTAAGTTCCAAATAAGTTCCAACCGATGAAATCGAAGTTTCGGTCGCTTGATAATGAAGTAGCCATGGGGTTGGATCTATGAGCTTTGATGAAGATGAAGAGGGATCTATGGATTCTTTGTAACGTCTGAGTTGCAAATGTGAAAAGAGAGACATCATGATATATATGCACCCCAGCTCAAGCGGTTGAGGAAATGACCGGAAAGTTGGGAAGAAAACCGTGGCGACGTGTAGAGGAACAACCGGTAACCTCTTCATTTTTCGTTGGCCATCTATAACCACCGGTAACCACTCCAGAACCCTCAAAACTACCTAATCTAAATGGTTAGGATTGTAAATTATAATATATAATTTCTTGTAAATTATTATCATAGTATATAATTGAATACAAATAATCATAATTGGATCATAACTAACATGTGACGAATATAACTGATACTAATCATCGTAACCAAACATATTTAGCATTCTTTGATATTCATTGCTGATAATTAAGCATAAATAAATTTAACCTGAAAATTTAACTTGATAATTTAATAAACATAATATTCCTATAAAGTACTATCGACGCAGGGCCGGCTTAATGTTTTTGGAGGCCCAAAGCGAACAAAAAATATGAGGCCTTCAAAATAATATTGATATAAACCCTCCTCCTTTATCCGGGCTTGGGACCGGCAATAATAAACTATTAAGTTTATAATTGGCGGAGTTAAAAAATTTTTTTAAAGTTATTTATTGTGCTTGTATAATTATATTTAGATTATGTTTATTTTTCTAGCTTTTTTTGATGCAAAATCTTTAATAAATTCTTCGTAATCAAAATCGTTTAAAAATTCTTTTTCAATCGACAAAAGAGCTAAACCGTTTAATCTTTCTTGTGACATAGTAGATCGTAAATAATTTTTTATAAGTTTTAATTTGGAAAAACTACGTTCCGCAGAAGCAACGGTTACGGGAATTGTTAAAATAACTCGGTAGACAATAAATGCATTTGGAAAAGAGTTAAAGTTTTTAATATAATTTAGTATATCAATCATCGTGTCAAATTCTATGTGTATAATTTCTCTTAACATTTTTAGTTCTTGAAATAGATCCACACCATCAACATCTACATTATCATTATGTTTCAAAGTATTTTCAAGAAAAATACATTTCTTTTTTAAATTTTCTTCGTCGACGGATTTTAACTTTTTTATACTAAACAAAAAACCAAACGTAGTTTCAAACTCTTTAAATTGTTCAAATCTACTTTTAAGTGAAGAACTAGCTTGATCTACTATGTATAAGAAGTAATCCGTTCTAAAACTTTCAATTGGTGTTTTTATAGTTTCATTATCAACATTTTCATCAAACTTTTTATTTCTACGAATAAGTCATTTATCACGAAAAACAGGTTCTATATTCATCTCTAAAGCAATTTCTTTAGCTACAATCATAGCTTTTTCAAATCCATCGTCTCTATACTTCTTAAAAAAACAAATGAGTCCATCTAGTTGATTTATAGCATCATCAATACGCATGTCTTTTGCTTGTAAGGTTTTACTAACTATGTTAATAGCATATAAAATGTCATACCAAATAACCATTCCTAATAAAAATCCAAAACTATCAAACTCATTCATAATTAATGTCTTAACCTCACTTTGAAGTCTAGCATCATCAATCTCATCATATAATTCCAATAAAGCTTCTCTTAATTGTGGAGCTTGAAATCGAATTGCTTTAACACTTTCTATTCGACTTTCCCAACGTGTTTGAGATAATGATTTTAGAGTTAGCTTAGGTATATGATTTTGTAATATATCCCACCTTTTAGTGGATGATGAAAACATTGAATAAATACGTTGTGTTATTCCAAAAAAATCCTTAGCATATCTACAACAACTAGCCATATCACTAATTACTAAATTTAAACTATGACAACCACATGGTGTGTAAAAGGCTCTAGGGTTAACATCCAATAATCGTCTTTGCACTCCTTGGTGTTTTCCTTTCATATTTGATCCATTATCGTAACCTTGTCCTCTAATGTCATCTACATCAAGTCCTATCTTATTAATTTCTTCAATAATAACATCAAAAAGACCCTTACCTGTTGTATCATTTACTATTAAAAATTCTAGAAAATATTCTTTAACTTGTATTGGGGTTGATGACATATCTAAACATCGTAAGACAATGGACATTTGTTCTTTGTGACTCGTATCGGGAGTGCAATCTAATATAATTGAAAAATATTTTGCTTCCTTAACTTTATTAATAATTTTTGTTTTGATTTCATTTGCTAATAAGCTAATTAGTTCATTTTGCATATTGTGTCCAAGATAATGATTATGAATTTCATTATTTTTTATACGCCGAATATGTTCTTGCATTACCGGATCAAATTCGGCAATCATCTCAATATCACCTAAAAAGTTACCATTGTTTTCTTCAAAAAGTTTTTCTTTACTCCCACGAAATGATTCATTTTTCTTACCAAGTTTCTTTACAATGGCAATAATTCTTTTTAATACATTTTTCCAATGTTCCTTATCTTTATTTATTTGATCTTGAATATTTTTATCAATTGTCTTATTTTTCGCCAATCTTATCTCTAGATCCATCCATGTTCTCATATTCATAACATGTATATTACTTCTTTCATGTTCTTTTAGTTTAGAATAAAAATTTCTCCAATCGTTACTACCTTCGTTTGCTAACTTACTTGTACATTGATTTACATTAAATAACTTACAACAAAAACAAAATGCTCTATCAAGCTCTATAGAGTATATCAACCATTTTCTTTCATGTTTTTCTCCATTAGGCAATTTTTGCATATAAAATGAATTATTAAAACTTCTTGAAAATTCATCTTTTGGAAAATTATCATTATAAATTTTAACCGGACCTTTTTCTATAAGTAGATCTCTAAAATTATTATTAATATTTTTCCATTGACTAGGATCAACATAATTTAGAGGTTTTTTAGTTTGATTATCATTTGTATGTTCATCACTAGTTGTAGGTTCATCTAGATTTTCAAAGTTTGCATCATTATTTGTTGGTTTATAAAGGTTTTCATTAAGGTTTTCATCAAGATTTTCAAAGTTTTCATCGGTATTTGTTGGTTTATCAAGGTTTTCATTAATGTTTTCAAAGTTTTCATCATTATTTGTTGGTTTATCAAGGTTTTCATCAAGATTTTCATCATTATTTGTAGGTTTATCAAGGTTTTTATCAAGATTTTCAACGTTTTCATCACTATTTGAAGGTTTATCAAGGTTTTCATTATTAATAGACGTTGTGGTTACAAATTTGAACATTGATCCTTTTAATGATTCATTTAAAGCTTCTCTTTTGGCCTTTTTATCCCTTTTTGATGCACCACATTCAAACTTACGGATTCGGTTTGACATTGTTATAAATTCTAATATCTAAGCAACCTACAATTCCTAGTTATAATATGCAATGTTACTAGTGTAAGCTAATCAGATTCAGATAATCAAATAAACTAATCTAAAAACAGAGCACTAATAACCAATTCAAATACAAAACAATAAACCAAATCAGAAATCAGAAACAAATCTATAAATCACTTGAATAAAAAACTAGAAAACTAACCTGGTGATTAAAGAGAGAGTAAGAGAAGCAGTCCCCGTAACCACAGAATCGCAATATCACAAATTCAAGTCGGCAGAGCCACGAAATCACAATTCACAAATTAATACACAACCCTTTGGCCTTCTTAGTTCTTAATCACAATATCCAGAAATCTGGTTATTCGGTGAACCATAAAATCACAACCCTTCTGGCCTTCTTATCCAAAGTAGTAAATCGTAGTTTCGCAAGTTGAATAGTTGATTTGTAGTTTGAATTGAAAGGGGCGACTGGGTGAGCGAAAATTTATTCAACAACTGGAACATAATATTACCGTTAATACTCTTGAAACATCGCAGCTCTTGGAAGGGCAAGGGGCGTCTGCTAATCGCAACCATTCTTGAAGGCCGAAGCGTGAATGTGTGATGATTACCGAGAAAACTTGAATGCTTGATGATCTCGAACTTCGAAGGGACTGAACTTTTAAGGGTTGTCAGTTGTGTATGAATTGGTCCGGTCGAACTTCGAAGACCTTCCTGGAAGAAGATTAGAAGAAGAAGCCGCTGATTTTTATTTTCTAGGGTTGTAAAAATCTTGTGTAGTTGTGGGCTTGAGGCTACATATACTATAATACTATTAGACCACTAAATTTGGAGGCCCTACAATTTAGGGAGGCCCAAAGCCCTAGTATGGGCCAACAATACCTTTGGGCCGGCCCTGTATCGACGTGATAATTTAACTTCGTTAATCATAATTGGAGTTAACTTTTAACGCATGTCATCGAAACTAACCGTAATAACCGAATATATTTGATTCTAACCGACACAAATGATCTATTATTATAATTAACAAATATAATATTTGTTAATTTTATAATTATGACTTATAATTATAATAATACTTATGATAATAACAATAATACTAAAAATAATAGCAATGATATTTACATAAATTATTATTAATAATGATATTAATAATTATAATTATTATTTGATTTTTTCAACACCTTATGGTGACCTGTCGTCGTAAATGTTTCGTAAAAGGTGGGTTTATTTCCCTCCAAGTTATTTAGAGGGAGAAAATTTTGGTTTTATCTATGGTGACAACATGTCATCGCCATAGGTGGAGTATCATTTTTTTGTATAATTCAAAATAAATCAAAATTAAAATAAACCGACTTATGGCGACGACTTTATGTTGTCGCGATAGGTTGTCACCAAGGCGACAACTTGTCGTCACCATAGGTGTACATTAGCCAAAAATAAAACTGACCCTATGGCGACGACTTGTCGTCGACGTAGGGTGAGCTATAGCGACAACACCATGTCGTCGCCATAGGTCTAGTCGCAATAGACTATTTTTCTTGTAGTGTGGTGATGCATCTAGCAAAAGACATCCTTCAAATTACCCTTCATGGGTAATACCCCCAAGAAAAAGCGCATGAACTCTCGATAGATCGACAGTGTCATTTTGGTTGATACTGAACGCTACTGCCACCGGCCTCCGCCTCTATCACCTCTCTAGACTTTCTTCCCTCTTGGTGCATAATTTAAGCATGGCTTTTCTTCAATTTGAATATCTCATGTACTATTTGTTGTCTTATCGAGGTCATGCTATAAAACATTTTTGTTTAGAATGTTAAAGATTTGAAAATGCAGCAACTGTATTTACCCTTTGATGTTATCCATAGGGCTCAAGATATTGATTTTTTAAGCATGGCTTTTCTTCAATTTGAATATCTCATGTACTATTTCTTCCCTCGCATATATGTTTAAGGTATCATAGCTAGCCAATTCCATAATAAAAAGAGTCAATGTCTTAGATCTTCTAATTAGTTGATGGACGCTCGGTAACTATTTACAACATTCTCTTCATCTAATAACTAAGCAACTTACATAATCCATAAAACATAATCGTTGAAAAAGTACCTACAAATGTGACATTTTTTTTTAATTGATAATGTCTTTTATAAAGTATAAAATAGTAAATCGGTCATCGCTGCAATATACTCGACCTAAAATTTGGAAAGATATATATATTTGTTACAAAAGATTATTTATTTGTGAAATTGTTACACAAACTCAGATAACACTTCTGTTCTTAATGATTGTTCAACTATAACGTGACAACTTTGTTTTTGGGCCTGAAAGGTTTTATTTTAGAAATTTTAACACAATGATTGTTAACTGAGTTTGGGCCTTACATATGGTCATCCGAAAATCCTCTACCGCTATTCGTACGTTGTCATGTTAATAGAAACATCTCGGGTACGTCTAGGGCAGGGCGATGATTACAAAGTGAAACATGGCCGATGGTGAAGAGTCACCAATGGCCGATGACATAAACATGAATCGTAGATGGAGAGAGACGCTAAACAACTGTTTCGCAGCCAAATTCTCAAATCGGATGTTTCAGACTTCCAGTTCGTAACTTTGATTCAGTCTCAAATTCTCAATCGGATGTTTTGAAGTCGGTACTTATTCGGTTGGTCACTGCTCAGATTATTTGTCAGTGTCTTATTCTCAATCGGCGAGTGCTCAGGTTCTTGTTTTTTACCCTTTCGAATTCGTTTTTTTGTTTGTTTCACAGACTTTGAATGTTTGATTGTTGTTGATTTAGGCTACTGTTTTGTTTTACATTTTTGAGTTCATCTTTTTAGGCTAATGTTTTGTTGCTAAATGCTGACTTGTTGAATTAGGCTACTCTTGATTTAGTAATACTGATTTTGGGCTAATGATTTGTTGGTTATCTGTTGAATTCAAGTTGATTTTATTGACTCTAGTATTTAAATTAGGCATTTAGCAGGCTACAAATGTGTTCCTTTTGATTTTACTTCACTGAAGTGATATGTTTTTTGAATTTGTGGTCTTGTAGGCTAAGTTAGCTTGACGGCTACTTGATTAGTGTTTGTCTTATAAGAACTAGGGCTTTTCTGATAGAGTAGAGTGAAGTAGGAAGAAGATGCATCTGGTTGTTTTTTTCCTATTGTCCTTACTTTCTGGTTAACATGCATGTTGTCATTGACCCTAATGAGCTTTGGGGTTATGCACGTCAACTGTTCTGATTGTATTCCTCTGACAACAAATCCCTTTTTCTTCCCCCGTATACTGGTCTTTTAAATTGTATATGCTATTGTATATGCAGCTCATGATGTACAATCTTCTATTTTGTTTCCACTTTATGATGTTTTGGAGATCGTAAACATTACTGAAATCGCAATTTAGCTTTCTATAGAGAAGAAAGCACTCTATGTTTTCAAATATGAATCGGGATTCAATCAAGTCGACTCTCAAACTTTAGCATATGGAAATGTAATGGTTGGTAGCCGCTCAAGGCTATCAAAATGTATCTTTTAATTGTGTATGCGATGAACGTAAATTTTGATCTCATTGGATTAGGGTTTGTAGTTGATGTTGAGACGTGCTCCCGTATTTTCATTGTGGCCTTTTAATTCACAGCTAACTGAAAGGTGAATGATTCTGATTTTTTTTTGGCACAAACTTTCTAAAATCTAATTTAGCCGATTAGAGCTGGGCCAAACTTTGTATTAGTGTTGTGTTTTTCCCGTTGCTTACTATTCGATTGGGTCTCAGTTAGCATTTGGGGAAATCGCCTCATGCCGCAGGCGATTTCCGTGAGGGAGTCTTATCTCGAAAGGAGTGATACTGCCTACCTAATGAAATGAATAACAGAGGCGAGCGGAGTGAGGGTGATGGGCGGGCACTGTGGGAAAGAAGACCTACCTCGTGCCATTGAAGACGACGACGCTACGAGTCGTGCTTAACGTGAGGAAACAACGACTCTACGCTCACTGGAATGCTCCTGAAAAGATTATTCCCTAAGAGCTTGTATAGTACTAGTACGATTAGGCGGGGATAAGATCTTTTTTTATAGGTGTGGCCAACACGCTCAACGGCCTTTTATTATACCTGCCATCATGCTTCATTCAATGTAGCAGCAGTACAATCTTCTCATATGCAATTCCCAGGTTTGTACCACCCACCACAACCTATAGTAGTTGCAAACCCACATCATATGGGCCCCACCATGGGTGGGAATGTTGGAGTGGTGTGGGAGCAGGAGCTCGGGAAGCCAACTTTGTTATCAGCAGTCTCATTTGAGTCAACTGAGTTGGACAGGGAACTTTTGAAACACTTACGCTATGATCTTTCTTGTTTGGAGGCTTAAAATTAGTTAGAGAGTTTTATGTATTTGAAGCTACACTTAAGAAAAACAGAGCTTATAAATTTCGCCTAGACCCGATCCCTAAATATTTTGGTCACACACAATAAACAAACTAACGTGCCAGAGTATAATTGCACTCATAACACTGCCATGTGTAGGATTCGGAGAGGGTGTGATGTGGACAATTCTTACCTCTGTCCGTATGGGAAAGAGAAGTTGTCTCCATTAACATCCCCAGGTTACATGAAACAAAGATGACACTAAGTAACAATGCAGCCCAATATGGCAATAATCATTTCCTTATGCTTGTAATAATCACAGTCCTGTCTAAAATGAATAATCAGTCTTTTTAGATTCGATATTAGTCTGTAACAATTAACAAAAACTGATTTAACATGTTTTTGCGTTAAGAATTGAACTACACTTACATTTCTAATAATAATTAATTTTTGTGCTTGTTTTTGCAGCAATATCAGACGCACCTCGCCGCTTTTGGACATCCTGATGGAAGTGGCTGATATTAGATTATTAGGATACAAATAACCTGTTTGGCCATTACATTCCGGTGAGTTTTAATCCATCTTGAATGTTATCTGGTGATCTAGACTAATTAAGTAATTATTATCTGGGCAAAAGAAGTAACTAATATACTTCTTTTCCTATTTCATGTAATTTAATGTGCTGAATACTCTATAAACTTTGAATTTTACAACACACAAAGAAGGCCAATACAAAAGGATGGAGTTGGATACTAAATATAGAATGCAGGTAGAATATGTCATTTTACTGGATCAACTAAAGCCCCTTATATCAGTGATAATACACGTAGAGGTGCACAAAACCCGTTTTTTGGGCCAACCCAGATCGGTTTAGAAACCTGTTTGGATCGAGTCAACACCAGCTTCGGGGAAAAAAACTTTATCGGTTTGGTATCTGTTCAGATCGATTTTAACCGGTTTCAACGGTTGGGGTCTTGTAGTTATCAATGCATATTAGTGCTTTCGAAGAAAGGTAACATCTTCTTCCCAAAAAACCAATTTTCTTTTGACTGCTTTTGTTATGTTGTTGATCATCATATATGTTGTGTAGGTATGATTGGTCAGAAGAGAATGGAAGATGATGAAGGAGCTGAACATGATGAAAGCAGTTGTAGAACTGTTCGCTTTTATGCAAATCATGATTCCGGCTCGGAATGAAAACGAGTAAATTTATGTATCTCAATTTGATGTTTAATGTAATTTTCCAAGGTTTTCGTTTTGGATTTAGGGAAAACCCAAAAGTGTATGGATATGACTCATAAGCATCGGTTGTACTTTGTTTTAATTAGTATTAAGTTAGGATTTAAGATTTTAAAATAAAATATGAACTCTCATTCTTCATGGCTAAACAAATACGACATGCATCTCATCTTGATATTATATATTCTATTATTATTCCCAGAAAAGTCTAACTCTATGTAACTGCTTTGGACCAGTGATGAAGTTCTTATTGATTTCTCTTCACAAAGTGTGTGTGTGTTTATGAAGTTGTAGCAAAGAACCATCAATGCTTGTATCAGGTACTGATGATTGTAAGGTACTATTAGTACTTATTTTTTCTTGTAAGTTTATTGATTTTAAGCATTATCATCTATCATCTATTAGTTATTCATGAGTGGTATGTATACCATCGTATATTATTTATCTTTCGGTTTTCTATTGTTGTGTATATTATGCACATATGAATTCGGTTATACTTTGCTATGCATATTATGACATTTATGCGATTACATCTTTGTTGCAATATCCTACCTTGCAATTCCTGTTTTAATCATATCTGTGAGAAGGATGGGAGGTTTATAGAAAGAACAAAGTTTACAAGTAGAAGACAGTATCCTGCCTGTTATTGACTTTCAAGATATGAATACTCTTGTCATTTTACTTGCTCAATATAATTTAGAGTTTTATATCTAGTAATCTTTAAAAATATGTTCTTTTCAGAAATAGACAGTTCTATAGGGGAATTAAATATTATTCTGTTAGTTATTGTTACATGTTTTACTAATTATCATTTGATACAGGAATAAAAGAATTAGGTTGTCTTTTATTTTTCGTTGTTATGAAGTAATGATCAGTATACTATGTGTGGGTTAACTTTACTATACGGAGGTTGTATTTTGCCATCAAGTTTCTGTTCTGATTTCTATGATATTTGCATTTACTAAAGTCTTTGTGTTTTGAGATGTGTTTATGAATGATCCTTAGTGGTAATGTGATAATATGTTCCATTGTCTATAGTAAGTGTGTTCTATTCATTTTTTTGCTAAATGCTTTCATTTTCGACGGATTTTATTATTTTTATCTTATAACAGATATTAAAGTTTAATACTGTGATGTTTATCTGAAAGTTTTGTGTTTAGACTTTAGAAGGAACCTACCTTGGCAATTTTTAACGTTGCAAATTTTATCATCATGGTTGCTATGATCAACCTGACTCTCATATTGTATTTGCAGTCGTGGCAACAAGAATCATTCGTGGAGAACTGAATGCAGTTTTAGTGAGCAATATCGGAGACCCTCATATGAATATGTTATAAAATGGGTAGTCTCTCATTACTTTATCCTGTAAAGGTTGTTACTACTGGACATACATATGAGCAAGAACTTAATTCATTTTCCAGCAGCAGAAAGTCAGGTATTGGTTATTGTTGTTTATGCCTAAGTATTCATATATTTCTTAGACTTTAACAAAGAACAAGTATCAAATCAAGTTAAAATTATTTCAATGGATGATTCACCTATGTTTAATTAGATTTTTATTTATGTTAATGATATTCATTATCCATATGCATCTGAAATACATGCACACATCTAGTGAATATCTTATGTACACATATGAATGTATAGAAAAGAGAAAGAAATCTATTATGACCTGTAAGGTTACTGCCAGACTCACCATTTATTTTCTCCGTAACATCAAAAGTCAGCCTTTACATTCAATTGGAACCAAAAGATCTATAAATGTTCACTTGTGCTTTGTTACAGGCTGCATATATGTGTCAGTTGCGTAAGCCTGTTACGAAGACTTTTTGTAATCAAAGCTTTTCGACATTTGTTTCAACCTATTGCTTATGGCATGAGTTTTTTTATATAAGATGGTGAAAACAGAATCAAAGCTGCCCTTATACAACTCTTTTACTTCAATATAGTATCCCCACTTAAACCAACTCCCATCACACTATCATCTACAGATTTCTAAAAGTAAAGAAATCAGACTCAATCAAGGTTTAAAAGAACGGAATCACTGCTCTTCCCTCACTGTTTCTAAATATGTTAAACCATCGATACCATTTTAGTTAACTGAGTATGTGGTTTTTGAATGTGCATTTGCTTGACGAATGATGATTTGATGTTTAGATGTAGGACTTAAACAGCTTCAATTACATATATGCTGTCTATATACACAATTGCATTTTATTACAATTTATATGAACTGACATCTTTGTTTCTACCTTATGTAATAGGAAACATACAATGTTGGCTAGAAGAATTTCTGAGGTACAACCAGCAGACGGTGCAGATCTACTGGAAATTATGTAAGCTAAGATTTTCTTAGAAGTATATATTGCTATTCCTGTTTATGCCTACAAACACTATTTTTACATCATTTATACAGATCTCTTGTTTGATTTTTGTCTTTAATAGCCTGTTCGAGAAGCTGCCATTCCTCGTTACGCTTGTCTTTCCAGCTTTGAAGAATTTTCACGTTGAGATCGATCACCCGAAGCATACCCGCATAAGCGCGCCTATAACGGTAATCTAGCCCTGATCTTCTAGAATTTTTTAAAGCTGTGGCACGGCTTGTGGAATTTTCTACAGCCTTGCAACAATGAAGAATTATGTCATTTATTTCATATCCCCTGTTTCTATGATAATTTACATTTTTATTTTTTCATTTAGCACCCGGAATGCAGTTTTTGGGTCACCCTTAAATCTTTGTATTCTTCCAAAATTCTTTTCGAAAAGCTTCTTCCACAATGATTTTCTTTCTTTTCTTTCAGCCCTAGATGCACTTGACCATCCCAGTGACAAGGCACAAATGTCCTTGTGGTTTAGCTTCCCGGTTTCCACCCCTTTATGCATAATTTTCCCCCAAATTTCTTTTGGTAGGTCTCTAGGGGTTTCATCGGTCCTATAAAAAAATAGAATAAATAAACAAATATAGTTAGTATGTCTTAAATTTAATCTCATGTTATGGAATCAACTGAAGTCAATTGGATCGAACTGATTAACACAAAAATTCCAGAAAACAGAGAACGAACAAGAAGTAGAAAGAAAACAATCAGCCGATCTACTGGAAATTATGTAAGCTAAGATTTTCTTAGAAGTATATATTGCTATTCCTGTTTATGCCTACAAACACTATTTTTACATCATTTATACAGATCTCTTGTTTGATTTTTGTCTTTAATAGCCTGTTCGAGAAGCTGCCATTCCTCGTTACGCTTGTCTTTCCAGCTTTGAAGAATTTTCACGTTGAGATCGATCACCCGAAGCATACCCGCATAAGCGCGCCTATAACGGTAATCTAGCCCTGACCTTCTAGAATTTTTTAAAGCTGTGGCACGGCTTGTGGAATTTTCTACAGCCTTGCAACAATGAAGAATTATGTCACTTATTTCATATCCCCTGTTTCTATGATAATTTACATTTTTTATTTTTTCATTTAGCACCCGGAATGCAGTTTTTGGGTCACCCTTAAATCTTTGTATTCTTCCAAATTCTTTTCGAAAAGCTTCTTCCACAATGATTTTCTTTCTTTTCTTTCAGCCCTAGATGCACTTGACCATCCCAGTGACAAGGCACAAATGTCCTTGTGGTTTAGCTTCCCGGTTTCCACCCCTTTATGCATAATTTTCCCCCAAATTTCTTTTGGTAGGTCTCTAGGGGTTTCATCGGTCCTATAAAAAAATAGAATAAATAAACAAATATAGTTAGTATGTCTTAAATTTAATCTCATGTTATGGAATCAACTGAAGTCAATTGGATCGAACTGATTAACACAAAAATTCCAGAAAACAGAGAACGAACAAGAAGTAGAAAGAAAACAATCAGCCGATCTACTGGAAATTATGTAAGCTAAGATTTTCTTAGAAGTATATATTGCTATTCCTGTTTATGCCTACAAACACTATTTTTACATCATTTATACAGATCTCTTGTTTGATTTTTGTCTTTAATAGCCTGTTCGAGAAGCTGCCATTCCTCGTTACGCTTGTCTTTCCAGCTTTGAAGAATTTTCACGTTGAGATCGATCACCCGAAGCATACCCGCATAAGCGCGCCTATAACGGTAATCTAGCCCTGACCTTCTAGAATTTTTAAAGCTGTGGCACGGCTTGTGGAATTTTCTACAGCCTTGCAACAATGAAGAATTATGTCATTTATTTCATATCCCCTGTTTCTATGATAATTTACATTTTTTATTTTTTCATTTAGCACCCGGAATGCAGTTTTTGGGTCACCCTTAAATCTTTGTATTCTTCCAAAATTCTTTTCGAAAAGCTTCTTCCACAATGATTTTCTTTCTTTTCTTTCAGCCCTAGATGCACTTGACCATCCCAGTGACAAGGCACAAATGTCCTTGTGGTTTAGCTTCCCGGTTTCCACCCCTTTATGCATAATTTTCCCCCAAATTTCTTTTGGTAGGTCTCTAGGGGTTTCATCGGTCCTATAAAAAAATAGAATAAATAAACAAATATAGTTAGTATGTCTTAAATTTAATCTCATGTTATGGAATCAACTGAAGTCAATTGGATCGAACTGATTAACACAAAAATTCCAGAAAACAGAGAACGAGCAAGAAGTAGAAAGAAAACAATCAGCCGATCTACTGGAAATTATGTAAGCTAAGATTTTCTTAGAAGTATATATTGCTATTCCTGTTTATGCCTACAAACACTATTTTTACATCATTTATACAGATCTCTTGTTTGATTTTTGTCTTTAATAGCCTGTTCGAGAAGCTGCCATTCCTCGTTACGCTTGTCTTTCCAGCTTTGAAGAATTTTCACGTTGAGATCGATCACCCGAAGCATACCCGCATAAGCGCGCCTATAACGGTAATCTAGCCCTGACCTTCTAGAATTTTTTAAAGCTGTGGCACGGCTTGTGGAATTTTCTACAGCCTTGCAACAATGAAGAATTATGTCATTTATTTCATATCCCCTGTTTCTATGATAATTTACATTTTTTATTTTTTCATTTAGCACCCGGAATGCAGTTTTTGGGTCACCCTTAAATCTTTGTATTCTTCCAAAATTCTTTTCGAAAAGCTTCTTCCACAATGATTTTCTTTCTTTTCTTTCAGCCCTAGATGCACTTGACCATCCCAGTGACAAGGCACAAATGTCCTTGTGGTTTAGCTTCCCGGTTTCCACCCCTTTATGCATAATTTTCCCCCAAATTTCTTTTGGTAGGTCTCTAGGGGTTTCATCGGTCCTATAAAAAAATAGAATAAATAAACAAATATAGTTAGTATGTCTTAAATTTAATCTCATGTTATGGAATCAACTGAAGTCAATTGGATCGAACTGATTAACACAAAAATTCCAGAAAACAGAGAACGAGCAAGAAGTAGAAAGAAAACAATCAGCCGATCTACTGGAAATTATGTAAGCTAAGATTTTCTTAGAAGTATATATTGCTATTCCTGTTTATGCCTACAAACACTATTTTTACATCATTTATACAGATCTCTTGTTTGATTTTTGTCTTTAATAGCCTGTTCGAGAAGCTGCCATTCCTCGTTACGCTTGTCTTTCCAGCTTTGAAGAATTTTCACGTTGAGATCGATCACCCGAAGCATACCCGCATAAGCGCGCCTATAACGGTAATCTAGCCCTGACCTTCTAGAATTTTTTAAAGCTGTGGCACGGCTTGTGGAATTTTCTACAGCCTTGCAACAATGAAGAATTATGTCATTTATTTCATATCCCCTGTTTCTATGATAATTTACATTTTTTATTTTTTCATTTAGCACCCGGAATGCAGTTTTTGGGTCACCCTTAAATCTTTGTATTCTTCCAAAATTCTTTTCGAAAAGCTTCTTCCACAATGATTTTCTTTCTTTTCTTTCAGCCCTAGATGCACTTGACCATCCCAGTGACAAGGCACAAATGTCCTTGTGGTTTAGCTTCCCGGTTTCCACCCCTTTATGCATAATTTTCCCCCAAATTTCTTTTGGTAGGTCTCTAGGGGTTTCATCGGTCCTATAAAAAAATAGAATAAATAAACAAATATAGTTAGTATGTCTTAAATTTAATCTCATGTTATGGAATCAACTGAAGTCAATTGGATCGAACTGATTAACACAAAAATTCCAGAAAACAGAGAACGAACAAGAAGTAGAAAGAAAACAATCAGCCGATCTACTGGAAATTATGTAAGCTAAGATTTTCTTAGAAGTATATATTGCTATTCCTGTTTATGCCTACAAACACTATTTTTACATCATTTATACAGATCTCTTGTTTGATTTTTGTCTTTAATAGCCTGTTCGAGAAGCTGCCATTCCTCGTTACGCTTGTCTTTCCAGCTTTGAAGAATTTTCACGTTGAGATCGATCACCCGAAGCATACCCGCATAAGCGCGCCTATAACGGTAATCTAGCCCTGACCTTCTAGAATTTTTTAAAGCTGTGGCACGGCTTGTGGAATTTTCTACAGCCTTGCAACAATGAAGAATTATGTCATTTATTTCATATCCCCTGTTTCTATGATAATTTACATTTTTTATTTTTTCATTTAGCACCCGGAATGCAGTTTTTGGGTCACCCTTAAATCTTTGTATTCTTCCAAAATTCTTTTCGAAAAGCTTCTTCCACAATGATTTTCTTTCTTTTCTTTCAGCCCTAGATGCACTTGACCATCCCAGTGACAAGGCACAAATGTCCTTGTGGTTTAGCTTCCCGGTTTCCACCCCTTTATGCATAATTTTCCCCCAAATTTCTTTTGGTAGGTCTCTAGGGGTTTCATCGGTCCTATAAAAAAATAGAATAAATAAACAAATATAGTTAGTATGTCTTAAATTTAATCTCATGTTATGGAATCAACTGAAGTCAATTGGATCGAACTGATTAACACAAAAATTCCAGAAAACAGAGAACGAACAAGAAGTAGAAAGAAAACAATCAGCCGATCTACTGGAAATTATGTAAGCTAAGATTTTCTTAGAAGTATATATTGCTATTCCTGTTTATGCCTACAAACACTATTTTTACATCATTTATACAGATCTCTTGTTTGATTTTTGTCTTTAATAGCCTGTTCGAGAAGCTGCCATTCCTCGTTACGCTTGTCTTTCCAGCTTTGAAGAATTTTCACGTTGAGATCGATCACCCGAAGCATACCCGCATAAGCGCGCCTATAACGGTAATCTAGCCCTGACCTTCTAGAATTTTTTAAAGCTGTGGCACGGCTTGTGGAATTTTCTACAGCCTTGCAACAATGAAGAATTATGTCATTTATTTCATATCCCCTGTTTCTATGATAATTTACATTTTTTATTTTTTCATTTAGCACCCGGAATGCAGTTTTTGGGTCACCCTTAAATCTTTGTATTCTTCCAAAATTCTTTTCGAAAAGCTTCTTCCACAATGATTTTCTTTCTTTTCTTTCAGCCCTAGATGCACTTGACCATCCCAGTGACAAGGCACAAATGTCCTTGTGGTTTAGCTTCCCGGTTTCCACCCCTTTATGCATAATTTTCCCCCAAATTTCTTTTGGTAGGTCTCTAGGGGTTTCATCGGTCCTATAAAAAAATAGAATAAATAAACAAATATAGTTAGTATGTCTTAAATTTAATCTCATGTTATGGAATCAACTGAAGTCAATTGGATCGAACTGATTAACACAAAAATTCCAGAAAACAGAGAACGAGCAAGAAGTAGAAAGAAAACAATCAGCCGATCTACTGGAAATTATGTAAGCTAAGATTTTCTTAGAAGTATATATTGCTATTCCTGTTTATGCCTACAAACACTATTTTTACATCATTTATACAGATCTCTTGTTTGATTTTTGTCTTTAATAGCCTGTTCGAGAAGCTGCCATTCCTCGTTACGCTTGTCTTTCCAGCTTTGAAGAATTTTCACGTTGAGATCGATCACCCGAAGCATACCCGCATAAGCGCGCCTATAACGGTAATCTAGCCCTGACCTTCTAGAATTTTTTAAAGCTGTGGCACGGCTTGTGGAATTTTCTACAGCCTTGCAACAATGAAGAATTATGTCATTTATTTCATATCCCCTGTTTCTATGATAATTTACATTTTTTATTTTTTCATTTAGCACCCGGAATGCAGTTTTTGGGTCACCCTTAAATCTTTGTATTCTTCCAAAATTCTTTTCGAAAAGCTTCTTCCACAATGATTTTCTTTCTTTTCTTTCAGCCCTAGATGCACTTGACCATCCCAGTGACAAGGCACAAATGTCCTTGTGGTTTAGCTTCCCGGTTTCCACCCCTTTATGCATAATTTTCCCCCAAATTTCTTTTGGTAGGTCTCTAGGGGTTTCATCGGTCCTATAAAAAAATAGAATAAATAAACAAATATAGTTAGTATGTCTTAAATTTAATCTCATGTTATGGAATCAACTGAAGTCAATTGGATCGAACTGATTAACACAAAAATTCCAGAAAACAGAGAACGAACAAGAAGTAGAAAGAAAACAATCAGCCGATCTACTGGAAATTATGTAAGCTAAGATTTTCTTAGAAGTATATATTGCTATTCCTGTTTATGCCTACAAACACTATTTTTACATCATTTATACAGATCTCTTGTTTGATTTTTGTCTTTAATAGCCTGTTCGAGAAACTGCCATTCCTCGTTACGCTTGTCTTTCCAGCTTTGAAGAATTTTCACGTTGAGATCGATCACCCGAAGCATACCCGCATAAGCGCGCCTATAACGGTAATCTAGCCCTGACCTTCTAGAATTTTTTAAAGCTGTGGCACGGCTTGTGGAATTTTCTACAGCCTTGCAACAATGAAGAATTATGTCATTTATTTCATATCCCCTGTTTCTATGATAATTTACATTTTTTATTTTTTCATTTAGCACCCGGAATGCAGTTTTTGGGTCACCCTTAAATCTTTGTATTCTTCCAAAATTCTTTTCGAAAAGCTTCTTCCACAATGATTTTCTTTCTTTTCTTTCAGCCCTAGATGCACTTGACCATCCCAGTGACAAGGCACAAATGTCCTTGTGGTTTAGCTTCCCGGTTTCCACCCCTTTATGCATAATTTTCCCCCAAATTTCTTTTGGTAGGTCTCTAGGGGTTTCATCGGTCCTATAAAAAAATAGAATAAATAAACAAATATAGTTAGTATGTCTTAAATTTAATCTCATGTTATGGAATCAACTGAAGTCAATTGGATCGAACTGATTAACACAAAAATTCCAGAAAACAGAGAACGAACAAGAAGTAGAAAGAAAACAATCAGCCGATCTACTGGAAATTATGTAAGCTAAGATTTTCTTAGAAGTATATATTGCTATTCCTGTTTATGCCTACAAACACTATTTTTACATCATTTATACAGATCTCTTGTTTGATTTTTGTCTTTAATAGCCTGTTCGAGAAGCTGCCATTCCTCGTTACGCTTGTCTTTCCAGCTTTGAAGAATTTTCACGTTGAGATCGATCACCCGAAGCATACCCGCATAAGCGCGCCTATAACGGTAATCTAGCCCTGACCTTCTAGAATTTTTTAAAGCTGTGGCACGGCTTGTGGAATTTTCTACAGCCTTGCAACAATGAAGAATTATGTCATTTATTTCATATCCCCTGTTTCTATGATAATTTACATTTTTTATTTTTTCATTTAGCACCCGGAATGCAGTTTTTGGGTCACCCTTAAATCTTTGTATTCTTCCAAAATTCTTTTCGAAAAGCTTCTTCCACAATGATTTTCTTTCTTTTCTTTCAGCCCTAGATGCACTTGACCATCCCAGTGACAAGGCACAAATGTCCTTGTGGTTTAGCTTCCCGGTTTCCACCCCTTTATGCATAATTTTCCCCCAAATTTCTTTTGGTAGGTCTCTAGGGGTTTCATCGGTCCTATAAAAAAATAGAATAAATAAACAAATATAGTTAGTATGTCTTAAATTTAATCTCATGTTATGGAATCAACTGAAGTCAATTGGATCGAACTGATTAACACAAAAATTCCAGAAAACAGAGAACGAGCAAGAAGTAGAAAGAAAACAATCAGCCGATCTACTGGAAATTATGTAAGCTAAGATTTTCTTAGAAGTATATATTGCTATTCCTGTTTATGCCTACAAACACTATTTTTACATCATTTATACAGATCTCTTGTTTGATTTTTGTCTTTAATAGCCTGTTCGAGAAGCTGCCATTCCTCGTTACGCTTGTCTTTCCAGCTTTGAAGAATTTTCACGTTGAGATCGATCACCCGAAGCATACCCGCATAAGCGCGCCTATAACGGTAATCTAGCCCTGACCTTCTAGAATTTTTTAAAGCTGTGGCACGGCTTGTGGAATTTTCTACAGCCTTGCAACAATGAAGAATTATGTCATTTATTTCATATCCCCTGTTTCTATGATAATTTACATTTTTTATTTTTTCATTTAGCACCCGGAATGCAGTTTTTGGGTCACCCTTAAATCTTTGTATTCTTCCAAAATTCTTTTCGAAAAGCTTCTTCCACAATGATTTTCTTTCTTTTCTTTCAGCCCTAGATGCACTTGACCATCCCAGTGACAAGGCACAAATGTCCTTGTGGTTTAGCTTCCCGGTTTCCACCCCTTTATGCATAATTTTCCCCCAAATTTCTTTTGGTAGGTCTCTAGGGGTTTCATCGGTCCTATAAAAAAATAGAATAAATAAACAAATATAGTTAGTATGTCTTAAATTTAATCTCATGTTATGGAATCAACTGAAGTCAATTGGATCGAACTGATTAACACAAAAATTCCAGAAAACAGAGAACGAACAAGAAGTAGAAAGAAAACAATCAGCCGATCTACTGGAAATTATGTAAGCTAAGATTTTCTTAGAAGTATATATTGCTATTCCTGTTTATGCCTACAAACACTATTTTTACATCATTTATACAGATCTCTTGTTTGATTTTTGTCTTTAATAGCCTGTTCGAGAAACTGCCATTCCTCGTTACGCTTGTCTTTCCAGCTTTGAAGAATTTTCACGTTGAGATCGATCACCCGAAGCATACCCGCATAAGCGCGCCTATAACGGTAATCTAGCCCTGACCTTCTAGAATTTTTTAAAGCTGTGGCACGGCTTGTGGAATTTTCTACAGCCTTGCAACAATGAAGAATTATGTCATTTATTTCATATCCCCTGTTTCTATGATAATTTACATTTTTTATTTTTTCATTTAGCACCCGGAATGCAGTTTTTGGGTCACCCTTAAATCTTTGTATTCTTCCAAAATTCTTTTCGAAAAGCTTCTTCCACAATGATTTTCTTTCTTTTCTTTCAGCCCTAGATGCACTTGACCATCCCAGTGACAAGGCACAAATGTCCTTGTGGTTTAGCTTCCCGGTTTCCACCCCTTTATGCATAATTTTCCCCCAAATTTCTTTTGGTAGGTCTCTAGGGGTTTCATCGGTCCTATAAAAAAATAGAATAAATAAACAAATATAGTTAGTATGTCTTAAATTTAATCTCATGTTATGGAATCAACTGAAGTCAATTGGATCGAACTGATTAACACAAAAATTCCAGAAAACAGAGAACGAACAAGAAGTAGAAAGAAAACAATCAGCCGATCTACTGGAAATTATGTAAGCTAAGATTTTCTTAGAAGTATATATTGCTATTCCTGTTTATGCCTACAAACACTATTTTTACATCATTTATACAGATCTCTTGTTTGATTTTTGTCTTTAATAGCCTGTTCGAGAAGCTGCCATTCCTCGTTACGCTTGTCTTTCCAGCTTTGAAGAATTTTCACGTTGAGATCGATCACCCGAAGCATACCCGCATAAGCGCGCCTATAACGGTAATCTAGCCCTGACCTTCTAGAATTTTTTAAAGCTGTGGCACGGCTTGTGGAATTTTCTACAGCCTTGCAACAATGAAGAATTATGTCATTTATTTCATATCCCCTGTTTCTATGATAATTTACATTTTTTATTTTTTCATTTAGCACCCGGAATGCAGTTTTTGGGTCACCCTTAAATCTTTGTATTCTTCCAAAATTCTTTTCGAAAAGCTTCTTCCACAATGATTTTCTTTCTTTTCTTTCAGCCCTAGATGCACTTGACCATCCCAGTGACAAGGCACAAATGTCCTTGTGGTTTAGCTTCCCGGTTTCCACCCCTTTATGCATAATTTTCCCCCAAATTTCTTTTGGTAGGTCTCTAGGGGTTTCATCGGTCCTATAAAAAAATAGAATAAATAAACAAATATAGTTAGTATGTCTTAAATTTAATCTCATGTTATGGAATCAACTGAAGTCAATTGGATCGAACTGATTAACACAAAAATTCCAGAAAACAGAGAACGAACAAGAAGTAGAAAGAAAACAATCAGCCGATCTACTGGAAATTATGTAAGCTAAGATTTTCTTAGAAGTATATATTGCTATTCCTGTTTATGCCTACAAACACTATTTTTACATCATTTATACAGATCTCTTGTTTGATTTTTGTCTTTAATAGCCTGTTCGAGAAGCTGCCATTCCTCGTTACGCTTGTCTTTCCAGCTTTGAAGAATTTTCACGTTGAGATCGATCACCCGAAGCATACCCGCATAAGCGCGCCTATAACGGTAATCTAGCCCTGACCTTCTAGAATTTTTTAAAGCTGTGGCACGGCTTGTGGAATTTTCTACAGCCTTGCAACAATGAAGAATTATGTCATTTATTTCATATCCCCTGTTTCTATGATAATTTACATTTTTTATTTTTTCATTTAGCACCCGGAATGCAGTTTTTGGGTCACCCTTAAATCTTTGTATTCTTCCAAAATTCTTTTCGAAAAGCTTCTTCCACAATGATTTTCTTTCTTTTCTTTCAGCCCTAGATGCACTTGACCATCCCAGTGACAAGGCACAAATGTCCTTGTGGTTTAGCTTCCCGGTTTCCACCCCTTTATGCATAATTTTCCCCCAAATTTCTTTTGGTAGGTCTCTAGGGGTTTCATCGGTCCTATAAAAAAATAGAATAAATAAACAAATATAGTTAGTATGTCTTAAATTTAATCTCATGTTATGGAATCAACTGAAGTCAATTGGATCGAACTGATTAACACAAAAATTCCAGAAAACAGAGAACGAACAAGAAGTAGAAAGAAAACAATCAGCCGATTACTACTTCCAAAAGAATCTAGAAATTACAATTAAAGTTATTAGATGCTATCCCTATTTTTAATAATCTAACTTAAACCCCAAGCTAGATTAAATAAGAAAAAAAACAAAATTAGGAAACAATCTTATAGCATCCTTATTCTAAATAATAAACCACAAAATTTAAACAAATCAAATCAAACTACTAAAATAATAACTTGCCTTTCTCCTAAATTTCAACCCACCAAAAGTAAACTGAAAATTCAAATCAAGATTAAATCAATATTTTCCCCCTTAATCTTGATACGAATCCCACCCTTTTAAAGCAATGTTGGTTCATCATCTTCTTGAGCTAGAGCCAAGTTGGCATCTTCTTTTCCATACCAATTGGGACACTCATATGTGAAGTGTCCATACTTCCCACACTCATAGCACTTCAATTCACTTTTGTCTCTAAAATTCCCACGCCTTAAACATCTTCCGCGCCCGTTCTCTTTTCTACCATTCCCTCTTCCACGACCCCTGCAACGATCACGATTGCCAAGCCCACGTCCTCGCCCATATCCATCATAACGAGCTCACCTTGTTTTTGTCTTTTCTTTTCTTCTCCTCTAGACAGCAACAACTTCCCTTGATCTTCCTCCTTTTTATCAAGGTCTTTAATTCTTTCTTCATAAACCTTTAATCTTCCAATAGCTTCTTCAAGTGACATTTTTTCTAAATCTGAATATTGCTCTATGGATGCCACAATTGGTAAATACTTCCTTGGAACTGAGTTTAGAAGTTTTCTCACCACCACTTCATCTTCTAAACTTGACCCAAGACTTTTAAACTTTGTAACAATTCCACCAAGTTTTCCTGAAAACTCATCAATGGACTCACCTTCTTTCATCTTCAACATCTCAAATTTAGATCTAAGAGTTTGTAATCTTGCCTTTTGCACTCTTCCAGCTCCTAAATATTTGACTTTAGAGTGCCTTCCATACTTCCTTTGCATCCTTGTATCTTGCCACTTGTAATAATACATCCTCAGGGAGGGTTTGAAACACAAATGCTCTTGCCATCAGATTCTTCTTGGCCTTAACAGGCCCTTCCGTAGCCGGGTCAACAGCTTCCCATAAACCATAGGCTTGCAAGATTGCTTCTACCATAACCGACCAACTCAAATAGTTTGTTTCTGTCAATTTTGGGCAATGCAGTGGCTCGTTTTGCTGCTGCTCTCTAAGAGTAATCGTTCCTTCAGCCATTCTTCTTTAACTATGCGGATCAAACAGGTTGCTGCTCCTTTTTTTCGTCTCTTTTAACCAATCAATTTTTTTGCTGCCTTTTAGCCTCTACCACACAGGTTCTTTGTTTTTTTTCTTGTACCACACAGGTAGTCTCGATCTTCTTCATTTGTTACCACACAGGTGTCGTGATCCACACAGGAATGTTGTCTTGCTGCACCACACAGGTTTCTTTCTCTTGCTGCACCACACAGTTTCTCTTGCTCCGCACAGGTTTCCTTTGAACCACACAGGTGTTCTCTAACTCCTCTGCTTGCAATCCACACAGGTTTGAAACTTCTTAACAATCGTCCCACACAAGCCACGATTGGGTGAGTATGGGTTGGTTCCTTCTTAACAATCGTCCCTTGTTAGAACCACAGCCCCGACCACTTCCCTTTTGGTCTCTTTTCTTTTCCTGCCATTCTTCATAAGAGAGTAGTAGGTGATCACCCTTGGAACCTTGGGATCTACCACCAGGTGTGATCCGTTCTTCATCCGTCCGTAACCTGGCAATAGCCTTTTGAAATGGTATAGTATCAACATCAGCAAACTGTTCAATAGTGTAGAAAACAGCCCCGAGGCTGTTTGCTTTGGACAATAGAAGCTACAATGGGTAGAAAACGATCAGGAACAGAACCGAGGAGCTTTCGGACTAGTTTCTTGTCCTCAAAAACAGCCCTGAGGCTGTTTGCTTTGGACACAATACCGCTGATCCGACCGGCAAACTCTTCAATCGTCTCTGCGTCTTTCATCTTTAAAGAGTCAAATTCAGTCTCTAAAGATCCCAATTTTACCTCCTGTACTCGATCAGCATCCACAAACCTGGCCTTCAGAGCAGCCCAGTCATCCTTGGCTTGCTCGAACTGTGCAACTTGCAGAACCAGTTCTTCTGGTATTGCCTGATACAGATAGGCAATTGCAAGGCTGTTCTTCTTTGGGTCAACAACAACACCTGCACCAGGTTCGATAGCTTCCCATACTCCATGAACGTTGAAGATTGCCTTGATTTTAACTGCCCAAATCATGTAATTTGAGGCAGTCAAAACAGGGCGCTGCATAATAAACAGCCCCCCTATAATCGGAAAACAGGTCCTTTTGTTTTTCCAACAATAGAGGCGCTTGCACCTCAGCCCTTGGAGTATTGTAACCCCTTGTTCAACCAGACCCTCTGTGTAATCGAGCAGTGGTTTAAACCAAGCTCTGATACCAATTGAAGTCGATTGGATCAAACCGATCAACACAAAAATTCCAGAAACCGATTAACACGTGTCATCTTATGATGTATCCTAGGCTTTTCTTTACCGTGTCATATTAAATGAAAATGATTTTAAATTAATAAACTAAATAATTAAATGTCTAAAATATAAATATTCTTGTTCTAATAAATTATTAAAACATTCTAAATTATAAGATTTTAGTTATATCTTATCTTAAAGATAATTTTATAATTCTTGAGTTATATATATTTATTATTTATAGTGTTTTAAAATCTCATTATATATTATTTCATTAATAGGCCAATGACCATGTAAACTACAAAATATTCATAAACCCTAATGATTTTAATATGAATACATGGGTTTCTAACCTAGGAAATATTATATAATTAAGTTTTTCACCGACAATAATTTTAATAATTCTAATAACTAAATGTGATAGATCTTGAGTTTTCTTTTTCTTTGTATATTCTAATTCTAATTCTAATAATTCTAATAAATAAATGTATAGATTTGAATACATAACTTTCATTGCCCTATACCTAAACAAGTTTCCCAGCCGTTTATTGACCTCATGACTGACTAAACAAGTATCAGAATGAGCACGTAATGACTAAAAAACAGAGATTAATATGCTAGACTTATATTTACCTCATCCTTGGTATGGTGTTTCAGTGCCTCTGCTTGATATTCGTTTGCAATTGAAAAGAAAAAGTAGAAAACTATGAGTTTCCCCTACATATTACAAAAAAAGCAGTTAAAATCCGTGACCAAAACAACCATAAATCCTTTGAATAATCAAAGAATAATTATCTTGACCAAAAAATATGCGAATGCTTACCAAGAACTTGTGAATGCTTACCAAGAACTTGTGATGAACAGGGGTTGAGATGACGAATGAAAACTGTGAATGGTACGATGGTGCGACGGTGATGGTGGGGGTGAGGCTGATGGTGGGGGCGACGGTGACGTGACTATGGTTTACCCAATAACTTTTGATGAACGGTAGTTGAGACGACAAATGACAGTCTTGATCGGTGAACCGTGAATCGTATGATGGTGCGTGACGGTGATGGTGGGGCCGGCGGTGGTTAGTGTTACCCAAGAACTTACTGTGGACTGAATACTGAATAGTTGTGGCAGTGCGAAGGTAATGTGGATTTTGATTTCAATGTTCTTGGTTGTGTTGTGATTGTGAGTTGCGACTGTGTTTTAAGTCTTGAGTGGTGGGGGTTTTCAGCCGCAAATCAAGAACCCAAATTGAGAGCCCATGTTTGTTTTCTTTGGTTAGAATTGTGAATATTACGGTAGAAAATTTCAAAGATTATCCTAACTTATTACGATAATAATAAACAAATATTTTTTTGATGTCGAATGGCATATCCTAAGCTCACTCACACTCCACACCAATGGTGAATTGAAATACCTAAAATGCCCTCATATTACTATTCATCAAACTTATTTTTTCATACAAACTTGTTTTTTTTCTTCATATATAAGATGATTGTTTCCTAAATAAGATAAATTTATTTAATTTAAATATTAAAATATGTTTCCTTTTTAATCTCTAAATCAAACCCACAGTTGATTTGATTTTTCAAAATAAACATGAAACTTGATATTTATAAACTCAAATAATTTTATTTCAAACAAACTACTAATAATGAGATTTTATTAAAATATACTGGTTTTTATTTTATGTGCACATATTGAATTATCATTCCCTATTAATATTTTTTGTTGGTGGTCTTCTTTTGAAGTTTTTATAGGGTTTTTTATGTGGGCTTCAGCTTTTAGGTTGAGGTTTTTGTGATGGGTTTTTCGTGTTTAGCCACGTGTCCTTGAATAATGTTGGGGTTATGTTCGTTTATAAGGGTTGTTGGTGTTCTTTTTCTTCGGCTTCCTGCTTCCTTTCCTCTGTTGTCGATATCTAGTCGACTCTCCCTGATAAGATATGAGTTTTCCTTTTCTTTGTTGTTTTTGGAGCTTTGATTGTTGTCGTCTCTCTGTTTTGGCCTTTGTCACTTTTGATATTTGTCTGTTTTATATATGCTGGTGGTTCTGTAAGTTTTGGTGTGTTTTGAATTTGAGGTTTTGGTGACTTTTACTTGGTGCATTTTGCTGATTTTATGGCTTTGAGCCTACATTTCATTTTCCAATTTTGTTTTGGAGTGAGAACCTTCGTTTATTTTGTCACGGGGTTGAGTATGATGTTGTCTGCAATTATGTTGTTAGGTGTATTTTTTTTGTTCTGAATCTGTGATATAAGTGTGTCTTACTTGGTGCTTTTTTTGGTTTTCGTTTTTGTTTTGGTGTGAGAACCTTCATTGATTTTGTTTGAGGTTGGGTATTTGAGATGTTGCATGCGATCGCGTTATTGGGTGTTTTTTTGTTTTGAATCTGTGATATAGAATGTGTTCATTCAGAAGTTGCATGTTTTAAGACCTATGCTTTTTCTTGATAATCTCTTTTGGCAAGTTGTTGGTTGCTGATTGTTGTTCAGGTGTGTTAAGCGGTTGTTTCTTTTGGGTTTTGGTTTGTAGTCGGCGGGGCTAAAAGTGTGTTTTGGATTCATTGCGTGTGTTGTGCAGAGAGAATGATTAAGTTGTTAGACTTTGCATATGAATTGTGCCTGAAAATCAATAAAATAAGATAAGCCTATAACAAATTTATTTTACAACCTGATCTGAACTACATTTATAGATATTTTATTCACTTTACGAACCTGTAACTATGAAGTAGATAGTGACTTTTACACATTATAAGTTAACTATTGATTCTTACTCTTTTTTTTGTTGATAATTTGTTTTGGCAGGTTGCTGCAGATTTGGCTTTTTCTTGGCACTGCTGTTCGGTTTCTTTGCGGTGGGGGGGGGGGGGGGGGGGGGCTAAAGGTCAGTTTTGGACTGATTACGTGTGTTGTGTAAAGAGGATGATTAAGTTGTTAGAGTTTGCATATGAATTGTGTTTGAAAATCAATAAAATAAGATAGGCCTATAATAAGATTTATTTTACAACCTGATCTGAACTACATTTATAGATATTTTATTCACTTTACGAATTTGTACAGTAGGGACTAAAGGTTATGGGGGTTCTCTATGTGCTAAAAATTGACTAAGTTGTTAGAATTTGAATATTATTTACAATAAGTAGACAATGGGTTACATTAAGTTCTTTATTTAGATCAAGTAGACCCTGTTGGTTTTTTGGATCATGTATGCGTATCTAGAGTTCATTATTTTATTGTAACTTCTATGAAGACAATAATAGTATATATAAAAGCTACTGATGCTTATAATAAGTGAGAAAACCTTAAATCAACAAAATGAGATATGCCTAAAACCAAATTTGTTTTGTGATCTGATCTTAACTATATTTAAAGCTTGAGGAAAGAAAAATGATTATAAAGAGTTTAGAGATCCACACACATCTGAAACTTATTTTGAATGATTATTGTTAGATCAATAGTTGTAGTCAAATACTAGTGGACTTAAATTAGCTTACGTTTATAATTTATAAAATATGCTTAAATATATATTTATATACAAATAATTTGATCAGGTTAGACAACCTAAACAAGTGTATACATATAATTTACTTAATTATAATATTGGTTAATCGCGTTATTCAAATTTTAGGTTAATCGGTTCGGGTTATTTGGATTTTTGAGGTTTGAAAGTTTATCTGAAACCCGACCCGAATAATAATCGGTTTAATCGGTTTTCGGGTTGTTCGGGTAACGGGTTGTTTGAGTCGGGTTTCTTCGGGTACGGGTGAGATCGGGTCGGTTGGGTTAATCGGGTATTTTTTCTTATATAAGGTGATTGTTTCCTAAAAAAAGATAAATTTAATTAATTAGATATTAAAATATGTTTCCTTTTTAATCTCTAAATCAAACCCACGGTTGATTTGATTTTCAAAAGAAACATGGAACTTAATATTTATAAAATCAAATGATTTTATTTCAAATAAACTACTAATAATGAGATTTTATTAAAATATATTGGTTTACATTTTATGTGCACATCTTGAATTTCAAATTATTACATGGAAATCCTTTTTTAAACTTTATACTATATCTAGTTTAACATGGAAATCCTTTTTAAAAACATACAATCAATTATTTGATTTTTCATATTTTAACAAATTAGTTCCTACTTTTATGGACTTCAAATTTTAATCTTCATTAATATAGGAACGTACATTTCACATATTATTTATCACAATCTTTTCTCCAAAACAAATTAGTCTCTCAATACGTTTCTCAATGTTCACTCTCTCTTTCTCTTTGTAAATGAAATGGTATTTATTTAACTTTGATGCATATTATACCTAACTTCGATTCTTTTTATGTTTTGCAAAGCTTGATGGAATCAAATCAGACAACCATGTTGAAGAACGTTGATATTAAAGTTAATGACTTTCTTTTAAGGTTCGTATAATACGTGTATGAAGGCAACGAAGTAATCAAAACCTTAATGAAACCTATTATATTATAATGATAGTTGTTGATGAACAAGTTATTTGTTTTTATCTAATATATTGTTTTAGCAATTAACAAAACTCTTATTATTTTTTACTCAATACTTATAAATATTTTAAGGGTACCAATATGCATGCAACTTACTTGAGTAAATGGTTGATCCTTTTGATAAGTTATTGGAACAAGGGCTTGTTTGAAAATTAGTCATGTAGCTCTAGATAAAAGCATAAATAATTTTTAGTATATTAACCATTGTTTTAAAAACAGGGTCGAATTGAAAACCGGATCGGACCATGTATCGGGAACCGGACTTCAATTCGGTCCGGTTCAGTGCTTAAAACCGTTTTGGCATTGAACCGCTGGTCAAACCGGGAACTGGACCGGTTCAACCGGAGGTCGAACCGGATGGACCGGGGGTGGACCGGTCGAACCGGTTTTTCATATATATATTTTGTATTTTTTTTAGTATTTTTATATATATATTTGTAAAATAATTATAATTTTATCCGGTTCTTATTCCGGTCTGACCGGTTGAACCTGTCCAACCAGTGAACAAGTAAGACATTCGGTTCACTGTCCGATCCGGTTCTTAAAAGATTGATATTAACAATCCGCATAAAATTTGCATTTTCTACCGTACCACAACTTTAAAATGCCATGAGATTTCAGGTTGTTTTATGGACTTTACTTCACATCTTCCAAATACATTAAGGATATAACTGCTTAAGAAGATAAAACAATCAATATATCTTTTTTACTTTACGTCATAATAAATCTTATTTTACATTTGTTTTATGTTACACCATAAACATGAACAAAAATAAGGACAATCATTATCGAGGGTTAATTTATACTTGAATCATCCATTGTTTACCCATTGACGGTTATACGTTTCATTATTAAGGGTTAAAAACAGAGAACAATTAAAACTATTACTTTTAGATTTAAAAAAATGCAAGGTTACAAATTGGAACAACAAATGTTCTATGAAAAAAAGTATTCAATAATTTGTACAATGTTTTTATACATTTTCATTCTAGATTGTATGTTACAACAAATGCTTATCATCTTCTCACAACTATTTTGTCACATGTCACTAATATAACAAGTTAACCATATAATGATAATATTAAATGCTAATGATAATATATGTGCTTTTTAAATTATATAACTATTTTTTATAAATAAATAAAGAACATGTTTCTTTTAAATTAAAAATGTAATTTTAAGAAAGACCCGAGCCTAAATCGGATCTAACAACTTGAAGATTGAAGAGTGGAAAAGTTTGAAGATGGGAGAGCTTGAAGATGGGAGAGCTTGAAGATGGAATAGCTTCAAAACCAAAAAACTTCACAAGATCCGACTGGTGATTCGCCGAATCCCGGTTCAACCAGAAACTCGGTACCGACCGACTGGTACTCACACTCTAAAACAAGTTTATGCTGACCGGTCCCCATACCCACCGAATCTCGGTCCAGTCAGTCAAACCGGCCGGTCTGATCCGATCTTCAAAACACTGGTTTTGCATTACTTATAAAGGTGCAAAAAGTACTCTTTTTCTTAAAGAAGCTAATGATTGGTCGCCCCTGATCGCCGATCGCCGCCGACCTAGACCACCGCCGAACCCCGATCGCCACCGCCCCTGACCGCTAACGACCCCGACCGTGGCCGCTCCCAACCGCCAACTGTTGCTCGTCGCCGATAGACCGCCGTCCTCGACTGCTGCTTCCGCAGCCCAACGACACCGCACAACCCCAACGCCGACCACCACTGACCACTATTTGCCCCGACCGCCGACACCCCTAACTGTCGACTATCACCGACCTCTGTTTTCGAACCATGTCTCGACGATAGGGTGCTATCTATTGGTGGTGGCGGTGGGATACGGTCGGTTTTCGGCAACGGGCACGGTTGGTGGTCGCGGTCAATTGTCGGAGGTGATGGCGGCGGTGTGTAGTGGCGATGATTGGAGGTCATTGAGGTGGTGGCGGTTTGCAACGAGTGATAAATTCCAATTCTTTTATAAGTGTTCTGTCATTAGAAATGCATTTAGAATTTAAATTCCCTTTATATTTATGAGTTTCTTTTAATTCCAAATCCTTTGTAAAATATTAAATTTCAAACACAATTCATTCGAATTCCAATCAATATTCAATTCCAATAACCACCGACCATCGCCGCTACATGCCATCTACAGGCGACAGTGGGCGGTCGGGGGCGGCAACAGCCGTGGTCGTCGACGGTTGGGGTCGATGGCGGTTGGCGACGGATGGCGGCGGTAGGTTGTCGGGGGCGTCGGCGGCAGTCGGGGCCGGCAATTGGTGGTCGGGGGCGGCAGCGGTCGACGATTAGGGTCAACAGTGGTCGGCGGTAGTCGGCGGTTGGCGGGGGACGGGGTGGTATGTGGCAGTTGGTAGTGGAGGTGGAGGTCGGTGGAATTTGAAATCTTTCGTTCGAAGGAATGCACGGAAATTAATTGTAATTTCAATTCCAATTCATTTCTCAACCAAAAATGTTACAAGTGGAATTTAAATTCCAATTCCAACGAATTTCTACCAACTAAACATAATGACCACTAGAATTCAAATTCTAATTACATTAAATTTATTGAATTTTTGCATAACAAATGCCCTTTTAGCGTTTGTGGATTTAATGTCTTTAGATCTGTATCAGTGCAATTGTCACATTCATTTTTGTGCTAATATTCAAACATGAATGACAATAAGAAAATGAAATCCATGTTACCATTTCATCTTTCCGGTGCAGCTACCATTATAAAGTTAGAATTTGTTTTGCTAAACCCTCTTGAACATCGTCATCACCGCAACCACCATCCTTGTCTTGTTAGCCCTAAAAGCAAATGTAGAAATAAGCGGGGCCTAGATGCGATCGAAATCTTGAGGGGATGGTTCGCTTGCTCAAACCGTGGTATGCGATGGCTTCATCTCATTCCTTTCTCTCTCTTTCTGGATATATCAAGCACAAAACAAAAAGGCTTGCTTGTGCTATAAAGGTTGTATCTTGAAATATAATAGTGACAACACGAGAAGGATTATGATTGATACTTCCATCAATCTAAATAAAGATATGGTAGCCAACCAAGATGTATCTAGTAACCGGCCACACAAAAAAGGATCAAAAGCGAAAGGGGTCTGTAGGCTCCCCCAATATTTGCTGAAGATGAAGGACTCAATTTGGATTGCTAGCTCATCTCATAACTCTAGTAGGTTAGACAATCATGACCACTCAACTGGGGGTGGTAACAATCAATCTACTAGTACAAACATGGAAGTCGAAGATACATGTATGGTCGGTGAACGTATTGGATTTAATGTCACACCCCAACCTTAACGACAGAATCATCGAGATGTGAGGTTCAAGATTGTTCACAGCCACATAACGCTACCATTAAATATAAATATTATTATCATAAGTTCAAATAAATGTTATAACCATAATTCTTAATGAAACAAAGAAAACAAATGTTCAACATTCTAAATTTCGAGATAATTTATTATTTCCTAGGTCCAAATCCTAGGTGTGAGCATGCTTCAAAGATAGACATCAATCTTGTGCATTTCCTGAAATATGTTAAAAATAAAAGCTCAACTATGAAAGTTGGTGAGTTTCTATGGGTTAAGCATACACACACATATATATATATATATATATATATATATATATATATATATATATATATATATATATATATATATATATATATATATATATATATATTATATATATATATATATATATATATATATATATATATATAAGTTTACAAGTAGCAATTTGTGTCAATGGCTACGAATTATACAAGTTTATAAAATACATATAGTTACAATCAAACCTTGACCAAGAATAAGTTTACAAGTACATAACGATTAGCTAAGTGTACTTGCTTCCCATGATGAACACGTATACGTCATTAGGAGTCGGCAATAACCTTGGCTTTAGCATCATATAGGCTTGTCAGGCCCATAGATCTATAACGTCGCCAGGCTAGCAATAGTTAATAATTGTCAACATATAATGTATATCATATAGAACTCACAATAATGCAAATAACCATGAGAAAAAGTAAAGATGAATTGCATGTGTGTTTACAAGTATCAAAGGGTTACAAGTGTAAGTTGATATGTTAACATGTTTCACCCCAAAAAGGGATGTGAAATAATAAAAGAGGGACATTAAAACTCACATGACGTATATGTGTATAAAATGATAATAAGAATTAAATGATGTTCCAACAAATTCCTTTACAAGGTACCTAAATGTATATATTACAAGTTTAAGTTTAATAATAAGATTAACGTTAAAACATGGTCTAGGGTTTCAAAAGGAAATTTGGGGTTTTGATAAATAAAAGTTAATAATGAAAACACTTTTATTTTAATTTAATGAAAAGAATTATACCAATCAAGTAGTTTATCATAAAGAAATGAATTTTAAATCATTTATAATAATTGACAAACCTTAAATATAAAGTGTAAATACATTTTTATATTCATATATAAAAATTATAATTTTAAACAATAATGTTTGAACCAATAATAATTTTAGTGATTTAAATAATTATTTAAAGTCTATTTTTATAAAAATAAACTAAATATAAACTTTGTTTTATAAAAAAATATTAAAGTATTTAAAGAAATAATTTACAGAAATTGATTAAGTTACTTTAAAAATAAATAAAATTTACAAATATTGATTTTAATAAATTTCAGTAATTTTCTATATTTTTTTAAAGGCTGAAAAGCCTTGAAAAATAGTGGAGGTTGCCGGGTTCGAACCTGGGATTTCAAGTAGGGGATGTGTATGTGTAAGCAGTAAACCAGGGTCGTGGCCTTAGTATGGAATAAGTTTAAAATTATAAAAACACAGTTATAAAGAAATCCTCAAATCCTAAGAACCCTAGAATGATTATGATCCATATTGAACATCAATTTGATAATGATTACAAGAATAAACATGTGGCTTTGATTCCCCATGTAAATTCGAGTATAATCACATGTTTAACTACCCGAATTGAAGACGGATTGATGATGAACAAATGAAGAACAAGTCGCGGCTATGTCGCAGTTTATTCAAGTTGCAAATGTCAATAATACTCGAATTCGTTTTACAAAAAACTTCCAATAGTTACAATGATGAAAAGCCCTCAATCAATTTTGGTTTTTGATGTCCAGATGATTAAGTTTGAATAGGTTGTAGGTTCACGATGAAAGTGAGGATTGAATTTGATGGTTGTGTGTTTCTCAGATGAAATTGCAAGTAATGATAAGTTAGGAATAGTTAAACGATTGTTTATGTTCAATTAATTGGGTTATTACCATGATTTGTACGTTGAACGGTTAGAATTAAATTGGAGTTTCGGTTTCGATTGATTAGTTGGTGAAATGAATGTTTCAGGTTGTATTATTGACGGTTACAGGTTCGATTCAAGTTCTATACTCAATTTGGAACGGTTTGGGGTCGAGAATCGAAGGGTTTCGAGTGTTTTGGGGTTGCCGGAGCTCGGCCGGAATATGGTCGGAGCTATAGCCGGAAATACGGGGAAAAGAAAGTGGGCGGGGGGTTGGGTTTGTAAATTAAAATTTATTCATTGGCCCATGAAGTTTGAATTGTTATTATTTTATGCAAATAACTTTCTTTTAAAGTTTATAAAATGACAAAACAACCTCTGAACTTAATTAACTTTATGTTTTAAATATTTTTTCTTTATTTTAAGTTTAATAACTTTTATAAATTATTATTATTATTATTATTATTATTATTATTATTATTATTATTATTATTATTATTATTATTATTATAACTATTATTATTATTGTTATTATTATTATACTTATTATTATTGTTCGATTTAATCATTAACATTTATATTAAAGAATTAATGTCAAATAAGGAAACAAGCATAAGTAACCCACAAGTTTTATAAATGACAAGAATGGTCCTTACAAGACTATAACAACGTTAAATTTCTATTTAACGAAAAAAACGAAATGTTACAGTCTTCCTAACTTATAAGAATTTCGTCCCAAAATTTAGAATGAAATTAGACGAACAAATACGGGTATTTCTTCCTCATATGCTCTTCACACTCCCAAGTAAACTCAGGTCTACGCTTATTCTCCCAGCGAACCTTGACGATTGGGGTGGTTGATCGATGTCGAAGTACCAATCAAATAAGATGTTAAAATGTGTGTTCCTATTCACCTTAAACTAGTTAGGGTAAGTAGGGTTGTTGAACCTCGTGGAATTAGTGGTCGGCGTATTGTAACTTGATTTATAAGAAACGATTAACTAAATTATCAAATTACTTAAACTATTGCCTCTTGGCTGTAAAAACTTGATTTTGGAATGATTAAGGAATTAACTAAAAAAACAAATTGCAAAGGAACAAACTTGATTAAGAAGACAATTATAAGAAAGAGTAATCCACTTCAGGGTTAAGGTTTGGTTTTCAGTAATTGTTTAGTTCAACTTGGTGGAAGATCCTTAACGGGGATTCTATACGTGTAATGATTAAGTGATAATGATAATCAAGACTTAACAGGTCTTAATACACAATACCAATTCAATTAGTAACCAAAACTCTACAACCATACGATTCGCGCAAGATCATACGACATTCAAATAAAGGTCAACCAACATAATTGTTTAAATAATCAAAACACAAGTTAAACTTATAAAAGAACATAAGGGTTCTAAAGTTCAATCCCAACACAAGTCTAACAAGAACGAGAACCTAATCACACAAAACCCATTACCCGAAGTAGATCACGAGAAGTCTAGCCGCTCATTGTTCTTGAATGATCTTCATAATCGATGTTGAATTGCATCCCGGATGATCGAATGGTATTAGAACGATGTAGAATGGTGAATCATAGGTCTAGAAACACCTAAAATTCGTCTCAAATCGTCCTAGGTCGAATGGGGGGCAAGTGGTGGATGAAACCTAACAAAAACGCGATTTTATAGGTGTTTCCCGAAGGCTCTGGCGTAGGCTACGCCAGCCAGCGTAGCCTACGCTGGAGGGTATTCAGCTGTTTTTTGGCTGATGCTGGCGTAGCCTACGGTGGCTGTAGTAGGCTACGATGGAAACTTTTCTGCTGCATCTTGAATCTTCGTTTCTTGACCCCTCCAACGCCTTGTATCACCATGGAAGCTTCCAACTTGGTTATTTTACCTACAAAATCACTTCAAACTCCTAGTTAACCTATTCAACATGATCAAATGCATAAATACAAGTAATCAGACTTAATATTTAACATTTAAACACTTAAAATAGCATTTCAACACACTCACATCACATCCCCACACTTAACCTTTGCTTGCCCTCAAGCAAATCCGTTTGAAACACTAAACAACAATATATAAACCAAGGTCCCTTACTATGTCTTAGCTATGATCCAAAGTCATACCCCATTCCAGAATTACAACAATCGTGTTTGGTTAGCAAGTAAAGCGTGTTACATTTATTTCAAAATAGAATCATCCTAATTAAACCTAACAGACTTTTGGTTTTTATTTTCATGCAACACACCCCTCACTATTTTCGCTCCACTCGGTTTATTTCTGGATTGATGAAAATTGCACCAATAAATCACTCAAAAGGTCCACGTATGAAACTTTGTTATCATATGCTTGAATGATGATCAAACTTCCACAGTAATACATTAATAATGCACATATCACAAGGACTTATCGGTTTTGGGCTTAGGTTCGGGTAGGAATGTATGGTTGTAAAAGTGGCTAAAATAATCAAGGTAAATATCACTGTTGACATTCTTATTAAAATAACTACTACTAAAGATAAAAGAACCATGGGCACACACTTATCCCATACTTGGTATTTTTGCATTTTTCTTTGTTTTTCTCTTTTTTTTTCTCTTTTTTTTCTTTTTTTTTCTCCTTTTTTTTCTTTTTTTTTACTAATTATTACCAAAAATCAAATACTGATACACTTGGAATGTCATCATCAGTGGTGAATGGGTTGATTCGGGTTCTAATTATGTGGTTGTAACAAAGGAAATGGTTTAAGGCTCAAAACGGTTACTAGGGGAAATTTAGGAACTGGTAAGGCACAACAGTAGTTTGAAAGGAGATGGGGGTCCTAGATTGCCTCTATCATCTATGTGCATTTATCAAGTCACCGTCTTAGTATGCATCAAATCACACAAGTTCTAAAACAAAGAGTCATACGGCCTACACTCAACAAATAAAATAAGTTTTATGAACTAACAATCTAGTAGGCTTCAACATCTCACCAAGTTAGGAAATATGGGATGCCGATGTGTGCATGAATTTATTACACCAATATCTTGTTAACCACAATTAGGTAATTCTTAACATTTTCTAAAAGCCTTGCTAAACACAATTCCGCATGCTATCATGGAATTAGACTATGACTAAGAACCCTTACTTCAAACAAGGTAGGAACAATTGGTATGCTTGTTGTTTTCATGTCCAATTGGATTGCTCAAAACAAAAAATTTAAAAGTTTTCACATTTTCCTCATCCCCACACTTGGGATACATTGTCCCCAATGTATGATATTTAGGTTAAATGTAAGGATTTTGTTTTCAATTTATCCGATCAATCAACATAAACGACTTTTCAACCCAATCTACCCAAGCACACGTAACCATTCCCAACGCATAATACTAATAACACCACCAAATTGACAACACAAACTAATTAAACAAACACATCAAACATAAAAGCATAAAATTTTGATTTCGGGTTGCCTCCCGAATAGCGCTAAGTTTTAGGTCTTCAGCCAGACCATACCTGCGACCACTCATGGTGGTCGAGTAGGATGCTTGACTCCGGTATTCTTCAAATGATTTGGTGGGTCTTTAACTAGATCGCATTGTGGCCCAAACATTAATACCTCAACTTTGTCTTTAATATGATCAAGTGGATCACCAACTTTTTTCTTCATTTTAGGCTTCTCATCTTTTGTTTCCATCATCATAATTGGCTCTTTCTCTTCTTTTAAATTCATCAATTCCTTCAAGTCCACATGCTTAACCCTATCATACTCAAAATCATTCTCAAAATTGGTGTTCGTGCTTACATATGGAGTATAAGTAGGAACACACACGTTAGTCATATCTGCCACAAAAACTTCATCATTAATTAACCGACTTGGAAAATACATCAAAACGTAACTTACGAGTTTCGTAAGTCATTTCAATCGTTCCATCCCGACAATTGATTTGAGCATTGACAGTTGCTAAAAATGGTCGACCCAATATGACCTTCGGTTGCTCATTTGTCCTCACAGGTGCATAATCAAGCACCATAAAGTCCACCGGGTAATAAAATTCTCCCAACTTGATTATAACATTCCTTACCATCCCTCGAGGACATTTCTGAGTCAAGTCAGCTAACACCACAGTGGTGTTAACTTCCTCTAGAGAACCGAAGTCATACTGATCATATAACATACCTGGCAAGATACTAACAATTGCTCCATAATCCAAGAGTGCTCTTTTTATCTTCAACTTCCCCACTTTATTGGAATGATGGGTGCTCCTGAGTCACTATCTTCCACTGCATCAACTTTCTCTTCCTTAACTGCAACTTGTGGAAAAGAAGTAAAGTTACTATCAATAATTTTAGAGTCAGGAAGGATACTAACCGAATTGACATGAACATTTCTCATGTTTTCCGTGTTGGTTCCTTGATGTTGAGGATTGATCATGGTATCACTTGGTAACTTTCCAGGGTTCCGCTTAATTTGAGCCACGTCCTCAGCTAATTGTCCCACTTGCTTGTTTAAGGCTTCATAAGCTTTATCTCTGATTTCGTTTTCCCTCTTATTCTCTTGCATATTCTCTTTCATCATGTTCATTAAAGCATCTAACTTTGCATTTGTAGAGTCTTCGCTACAAACTTGTCCCGATGGAGGATTTCCTTGATAAATTCGTGATGAACTCCCTTGTTGACCCCCATGATTGTAGCTCCCTTGATTGTTTCCTTGAGAATATGAAGTTCTTTGATAACCACTTGGATTGTAAGTCCCTTGTGTTTGATTTTGATATGTTTGACCGCCTTGATTGTTACCTTGAAAGTTAGGATTCATCTGGTTTGAAGCATTACCATATTTGAAATTAGGATGATTCCTCAATCCAGGATGATAAGTATTGGAACTCATATCGAATTGCTTCCTATCTCCGTAAACTTGATTGACTTCCTCACTTCTTCCTATTACCAAAGGACAAGACTAACCATTATGATCCAATTCACCACATTCTTCGCATACATTATAGCCCACATTTGCAACCTCCTTCACACCTGTTCTTCCTAGCTTTGCTAATTGTTTCTCCAAAGATGCAATTCTCTCTTTGGTTGCATAATCAATTGTGGTTGATCTTGTTGAATTTGATTTGGATCGCCTACTAGCAGAAGCTTGTGCTTTGGAGTTCCTACACATCCTCTCTAAAAATTCCCAATCGGCGTCTTCATGATTAGAAAGGAATGTGCCATTGCTTGTAGAATATAAGTACTTTCTCTCCTCATTAGTTAATCCATCCGAAAAAGCCTTAATCAACTCCCAACGTTCAATTCCATGATGTGGGCACATACGGATCAGTTCCTTAAACCTTGTGAATGCTTCATGAAACTGTTCTCCTGCTTGTTGTTGAAAGGATCGAATAGCATCTCTTGCGTCACTGGTTTTACCCATAGAATAATAATCATCCAAAAAGGTTTGTTGCATTTCTTGCCATTTGTGGATACTATTGTCGGGTAAAGTGAGAAACCATTGCTTAGCTCTATCCTTCAAGGTGAATTGGAACAGTCGCAATCTCACCTCATCTTGTGTGAAGTGATTTCCACCAATGGTGCTACATATGGCATCAAATTCAGCAAGATGCACATATGGTTCTTCTGTTGCAGTGCCTCTAAATGCAAGAAGAATGGTGAGATAATGAGGGCGTACATCAAAAGCTCTTCCTCTACGATTTGGAGGTGCAATAGGATATGGATTTTCAGAAATAGCAGGTCTGAAATGGCTATCCACACCTCGTACTTGAGCTCTTTGAGGTCTTCTTAGTTGATTGGCATTATTGTTAACCCTACCCCGTTGTTGATTGATAGGTGGTGCATTCCACCCATTTGATCATTCTCCCAATTGTTATTTCCATTATATCCATCACCTCCACCGAAGTTTCCATCCCAAGCATCATAATTTGCACCATTATGGGGTTCTTCATTGTTATTCCATTCATCTTCATAATCTTCATCACCCGTATGGACACTATGCATGCTCACATGATCAAAGTCATCTCCTTGATTGAGGTTATTTTGATTCATATTGTCATTGAATGGTGGTTGATTCAGGTTGTTGTTGCGGTTGGTATTTGGAGGTGGGGGTGGATTTGGGTTTTGGTTATTAGGAGGAGGGTTTTGATTTTGAGGTGGTTGATTATTTGGATTTTCCATTTGGGTTGAATCAGATGAACTGTTAGCTGCTTGATCAATAGCTTGTGAAATTGATGTAACCGGTAACCCTGATCGATGTAGAACACGATTGTACCTCGCTGACTTCTCTATCTCTGGATCGAACACTAATGGTGATTTCCTACCCGAATAACGAGTATGCATGCAATCTGTCACCTACACATTGAAAAACACCAAGCGTAACAAGAAAATAAAGAAATAAAGCAAAACAAATAACAAAAACTAAAAACAAATCAAATAGCAAAACACCAAGCGCACCGATTCCCCGGCAACGGCGCCAAAATTTGATCGATGTCGAAGTACCAATCAAATAAGATGTTAAAATGTGTGTTCCTATTCACCTTAAACTAGTTGGGTAAGTAGGGTTGTCGAACCTCGTGGAATTAGTGGTCGGCGTATTGTAACTTGATCTATAAAAAACGATTAACTAAATTATCAAATTACTTAAACTATTGCCTCTTGGCTGTAAAAACTTGATTTTGGAATGATTAAGGAATTAACTAAGAAAACAAATTGCAAAGGAACAAACTTGATTAAGAAGACAATTATAAGAAAGAGTAATCCACTTCAGGGTCAAGGTTTGGTTTTCAGTAATTGTTTAGTTCAACTTGGTGGAAGATCCTTAACGGGGATTCTATACGTGTAATGATTAAGTGATAATGATAATCAAGACTTAACAGGTCTTAATACACAATACCAATTCAATTAGTAACCAAAACTCTACAACCATACGATTCGCGCAAGATCATACGACATTCAAATAAAGGTCAACCAACATAATTGTTTAAATAATCAAAACACAAGTTAAACTTATAAAAGAAATTAAAGGGTTCTAAAGTTCAATCCCAACACAAGTCTAACAAGAACGAGAACCTAATCACACAAAACCCATTACCCGAAGTAGATCACGAGAAGTCTAGCCGCTCATTGTTCTTGAATGATCTTCATAATCGATGTTGAATTGCATCCCGGATGATCGAATGGTATTAGAACGATGTAGAATGGTGAATCATAGGTCTAGAAACACCCAAAATTCGTCTCAAATCGTCCTAGGTCGAATGGGGGGCAAGTGGTGGATGAAACCTAACAAAAACGCGATTTTATAGGTGTTTCCCGAAGGCTCTGGCGTAGGCTACGCCAGCCAGCATAGCCTACGCTGGAGGGTATTCTGTTGTTTTTTGGCTGATGCTGGCGTAGCCTACGGTGGCTGTAGTAGGCTACGGTGGAAACTTTTATGCTGCATCTTGAATCTTCGTTTCTTGACCCCTCCAACGCCTTGTATCACCATGGAAGCTTCCAACTTGGTTATTTTACCTACAAAATCACTTCAAACTCCTAGTTAACCTATTCAACATGATCAAATGCATGAATACAAGTAATCAGACTTAATATTTAACATTTAAACACTTAAAATAGCATTTCAACACACTCACATCAGTGGTAGTGGTCCTGGTCTTTTTCATAATGCGATCCATGACTTCAACGGGTTTCTCAACAAAAAGTAATGACTCGTCGATCTAGATGACATCCAACGAGACATGCAAACTTTCGTCAGCCAAACATCTCCTCAAATTTGAGACATGGAAAATAGGATGAACTCCACTAAGGTCGGAAGATAGTTCCAGTTTGTAAGCCACTTTCTTGATCTTTTTCAGAATCTTGAAAGGGCCTACAAAACATGGAGCTAGTTTACCCTTCTTCCCAAAGCGAACAACTCCCTTCCATGATGAGACCTTAAGAAGAACCATAACCCTAACTTGGAATTCCAACGGCTTGCGTCGCTTATCAGCGTAGCTCTTTTGTTGACTTCTAGCCACTTCAAGGTTCCTGTGAATTATGGAGACTTTATCGGTCGTTTCTTGTATAAGCTCAGGACCAGTGATGAAATTTTCACCAATGTCAGTCCTGCAGATCGGGGAATGACATTTACGACCATAAAGCACTTGATACTCGAGTGGTAACTATTATTATATGAAAATTCCGCGAGGGGTAAATGCGTATCCCAGTCACCACCAAAGTCAAGAACACAAAGACGTAGCAAATCCTCCAGGGTTTGGATGGTTCGCTCGGTTTGACCGTCCGTTTGAGGATGGTAAGCCGTGTTTAGATCTAGTTCAGTACCCAAGAGTTCTTGCATAGACAACCAAAAGTGTGAAGTGAAACGAGCTTCTCGGTCGGATATGATATGTAGAGGCACGCCATGACGAATCACAAATTCATCAATGTATATACGAGCTAACCTTGATGTTTTGTAAGTGTCACGTATGGGTATAAAATATGCCGTCTTGGTCAATCGATCAACGATCACCCATATGCTATCATAACCACAAGAGATACGGGGTAGTTTGGTTATGAAATCCATGGATATATGTTCCTATTTCCACCTAGAATCTCGGGTTGTTCACGTAATCCACTTGGGCGTTGATGTTCGGCTTTAACCTTCATACACGCAAGACACTTAACTAAGTAGGTTGCTATGTCTTTATTCATTCCAGGCCACCAGTATTGACCACGTAGATCCATATACATCTTATTGGATCCAGGATTAATAGAATAACAAGTTTGATGAGCTTCATTCATGATAAAGGTACATAGATTATCACGATTTGGAACCCAAATTTGATTCACGAAATACATCAACCCATTGGGTTTCGTTTCTAATTGAGTTTGAAGATTGTACTCCAATTCCTCTCCTATTTTCCTTCTTCTTGAACTGCTTGTTGAGCCTCCAAGATACAAGTCTCGATGTCATTCTCAATCCTCAAATTTTGCAATAACAACGTAGTCTCATTAACATCTAGATGAATCTCAGTATCAAATTCTCCCAAGGTATCAAACCATTGTCATCGATCGAGAATTTCTTGAAACGAGATCATCTTGTTATGAATCTTACGACTTAGTGCATCGGCTACGACATTTACTTTTCTAGGGTGGTAACGAATGTCACAGTCATAATCACTAATCAACTCGATCCAATGACGTTGTCTTATATTGAGATCCTTTTGATTGAAAATGTGTTGAAGGCTTTTGTGATCGGTGTAGACTATACATTGCATACCATAAAGGTAATGCTCCAAATCTTTAAGGCAAAAACCACAACACCTAGTTCGAGATCACGTGTCATGTAATTCACCTCATGGACCTTCAGTTGTCTCGATGCATATGCTATGACCTTTCCTCGTTGCATGAGAACACAACCAAGGCCTTGTTTTGATGCATCACAATATATGGTGAAATTATCGTTTCCATCGGGAAGGGTCAAGATAGGAGCATTACACAACTTGTGCTTTAATGCTTCAAATGCTTCTTCTTATTCGGATCCCCACTCGAAACGTTTATTCTTTTGAGTCAGAGAAGTAAGCGGCTTCGCGATTCTAGATAAGTTGGCAATGAAATGTCGATAATAACCAGCAAGACCAAGGAAAGAACGAACTTCGGTTGGGGTTGTAGTAACACTCCAATTTTTCACAGCTTCCACCTTTGTAGGGGTCAACATGAATTCCTTGGCAATTCACCACGTGTCCTAGAATTTGGACCTCCTCAAGCCAAAATTCGCACTTTGAGAACTTCGCGTACAATTGTTCTTTCTTCAATAGTTCAAGAACTTATCGCAAGTGAAGTTCATGATCGGTTTTGGACTTGGAATAGATAAGTATGACGTGAATGAAGGCAATCACAAACTTGTCTAGATATGGCTTGCATACTCGATTCGTGAGATCCATAAAGATAGAAGGAGCATTTGTTAAACCAAAAGGCATAACCATGAACTCATAGTGTCCATATTGAGTACGGAACACAGTTTTTGGAATATCATCATCATGAACACGTAATTGATGATAGCTAGAACGTAGGTCAATCTTTGAGAAAATAGGAGCTCCTTGAAGTTGGTCAAAAAGATCATCGATACGAGGAAGAGGGTTGCGGTCCTTGATGGTAAGTTTGTTAAGCTCACGATAATCGATGCACATACGAAACGACCCATCTTTTTTCTTCACGAACAAAACAGGTGCACCCCAAAGCGAAGAGCTAGGACGGATAAAACCCTTGTCGGACAATTCTTGAAGTTGACTAGCTAGCTCTTGCATTTCTGATGGTGCAAGTCGATATGGTAACTTAGCCACGGGTTCGCTCTCGGAATTAAATCGATCTTAAACTCGAATTCACGCACGAGAGGTAAGCCACTAAGGTCATCGGGAAATACGTCAGGAAAGTCCCATACAATCGGGACATCCTTAAGGTCTTTCCCTTTGATTTCGTGTTGACCACGTAGGCCAAGAAAGCCATATAATTCTTGCTTAGGCATTTTCGGGCTTAAGTACATGACATGAGTTTGAGTCCTTTGGAGGATTTCTCAACAAATACTTTCAATGTATCCCCCGAAGGCAAAGGAATACGAATGCACTTCTCGAAACAAATAATTTCAGCATGATGTTTGGCTAACCAATCCATGCCAATGATAATGTCAAAACTTCCAATTTTCATAGGAATAAGATCGATAAAGAAATCATGCGCGTCTAGGCTTAAATGCAATCACGAATAAGACATCAATAGTGATAGGTTCTCCATCGGCGACTTCAATGGTAAGAGGTCTTTCTAATTTCGTATGTGGCTTAGCAAGCGTAGGCTCAAATTCTAACAAGACAAAACTCTTATTGGCTTTGGAATAAAATAAAACGTAGGCATAAGAATTATTAATAAGGAACATACCTATTTAGTTTTAAAGATATTTAACGATACAGGTAAAGCATCAAAAGGGCTTAGAACATAAAGTTGGGGTTGGATTTGACATACCGTTCACCACATCATTGTTGGCTTGCGTTTGGTTTGCATTTATGGTGAAAGCACGTCCATGGGCTTGTGGAACATTACCCGCAAGACGAGGGCATTATGGGCAAAAATGACCAGGCTCCCCACAATTGTAGCAAACATGATTAGAAACCATCATGACATTGTTTGGTGCACGGTGACAAGTAGCCACCAAGTGTCCATACTTACCACACAATGTACAGATATGTCATGGGGCATTTCCTGGATGATGATACCTACACAAGGGTAGAGGACCAACATAGGTCCTAGCAACAGGTGCTTCTGCCAAAGGAACCATGGTTGGAATGATAGCAGCCATTTGCCGAGCAATCATTGCGGCTAATTTGCGGTTGGAGCTTCCACGCGTTCTATGATGACGAGACATGCTAGATACAAAGTAAGTTAGTCACAGGAATTTGGAGATAAAAGATAATAAATCAAACAAAGATTATTCTAGACTTGTAAAACACACATGGAATGATTCCATTTGGTAACGCATTACCATTTGTAAATGTTGACACGTCAAGGTAAGTTAACTCCAATTGCCTTAGAAACTTGTGTATATTGACCATAGTTTATCACTCATCCTAGAAATCCCTAGGTAACCATAACTAGTCCCATAGGATTTATGCAAAATGCTTACCTTAACCCGAGGGCTTTTTGCCAGGAAATCTAGAATATAGGTGTCTATGATTCACACAATGTTTCTGTAGGTTCATGGAATCAAAACCTTGATGAGATTTTCTTAGATTTGATGAACTTCTCGATGTTACGAGGAACAATGTCGACCATATGTGGCAACAGGATACTGAACTCGTGATGCCTAGTTGTGTAGGCCAAGTGATTTCCACCATGTTGCTTGAGGTTCCAAAACTCCTCCTCCAACTTTTGCAGCTCGCTTCTCGGGCAAAAATTTTGGATGGCTATGTTCTTGAATTCATCCCAAGTTAGTGCCAACACAACATCAGCACCACGGTTCCTTTTCTCACTATTCCACCATGTGAGTGCCCTTTGTTGGGGCATACTAGTGGCATAACGGACTTTAAGCACCTCGGGACACTCACAGTTTATGAACGTGTTTTCCATGCTTTCGAACCACTTGAGAAGTCTAGTGGTTCCTTCCTTTCCACTATAGCTAGTGGGTTTGCATGAGCTAAAGTGCTTGAACGTGCAGGTTTGGTTGTTTTGTCCTTGGTTTGCACTATTCTCTCTTTGCCCATTACCATTGTTGCTAGAGTTGGTCATCATGATGCTATTCAGTTTAGCAACCATGGTTGGAATGATAGCAGCCATTTGACGAGCAATCATTGTGGCTAATTTGCGGTTGGAGCTTCCACGCTTTCTATGATGACGAGACATGCTAGATACAAAGTAAGTTAGTCACAGGAATTTGGAGGTAAAAGATAATAAATCAAACAAAGATTATTCTAGACTTGTAAAACACACATGGAATGATTCCATTTGGTAACGCATTACCATTTGTATATGTTGACACGTCAAGGTAAGTTAACTCCAATTGCCTTAGAAACTTGTGTATATTGACCATAGTTTATCACTCATCCCAGAAATCCCTAGGTAAGCATAACTAGTCCCATAGGATTTATGCTAAATGCTTACCTTAACCCGAAGTCTTTTTGCCAGGAAATCCAGATACAGGTGTCTATGATTCACACAATGTTTCTTTAGGTTCATGGAATCAAAACCTTGATGAGATTTTCTTAGATTAGACATAAAGTCTAAAGATTTAAACCTTCAATGTAAAGCGTACGATTCCACGCGTCATCAAGAATAAGTTTAAGAGATTTCATTCATTGGGGGGATAAAGGATTAAGAATAAGTTGTAGGGGAGACAAGGCAACCAAGTTTCTAAATTACAAGACAATCCTAATTAAAGGCATCAAGTTGCACATTAAAAGGCATTCCTAAATAGGTAGCATCATGTAGCATGCAACAATATATATTTACAAGATCATAAAGATTTGCTTTATGAGGTTCATGCATCAACTATAATCTAGGTCACCATTTCTAATAACCTAAATCCCTATAGTTATGGGCTCTGATACCAATCTGTCACACCCTAACCTTAACGGCGGAGTCATCGAGATGTGAGGGTCAAGATTGTTCACAACCACATAACGCTACCATTAAATATAAATATTATTATCATAAGTTCAAATAAATGTTACAACCATAAGTCTTAATGAAACAAAGCAAACAAATGTTCAACATTCCAAATTTCAAGATAATTTATTATTTCCTAGGTCCAAATCCTAGGTGTGAGAATGCTTCAAAGATAGACATCAACCTTGTGCATTTCGTAAAACATGTTAAAAATAAAAGATCAACTATGAAAGTTGGTGAGTTTTCATGGGTTAAGCATATATATATATATACATATATATATACATATATATATACATATATATATACATATATATATATACATATATATATATATGTATATATATACACTATATATATATGTATATATATATGTATATATATATATATATATATATATATATATATATATATATATATATAATGTTTACAAGTAGCAATTCATGTCAATGACCACGAATTATGCAAGTTTATAGAATACATATACCTACAATCAAACCTTGACCAAGAATAAGTTTACAAGTATATAACGATTAGCTAAGTGTACTTGGTTTCCGTGATGAACAAGCATACGTCATCAGGAGCCATCAATAACCCCGACTTTAGCACCAAATAGGCTTGTCAGGCCCCTAGATCTATGACGTCGCTAGACTAGTAATAGTTAATGATTGTTAACATATACTGTATTATCATATAGAACTCACAATAATGCAAATAACCATGACAAAAAGTAAAGATGAATTGCATGTGCGTTTACAAGTATCAAAGGTTTACAAGTGTAAGTTGATATGTTAACATGTTTCACCCAAAAAGGTGTGAAATAATAAAAGAGGGGCATGAAAACTCACATGACGTATATGTGTATAAAATGATAATAAGAATTAAACGGCGTTCCAACGAATTCTTTTACAAGGTACCTAAACATATATATTACAATTTTAAGTTTAATAATAAGATTAGCGTTTAAACATGATCTAGGGTTTCAAGGAGAAATTTGGGTTTGGATAAATAAAAGTTAATAATGAAAATACTTTTATTTTAATTTAATGAAAAGAATTATATCAATTAAGTAGTTTATCATAAAAAAATAAATTTTAAATCATTTATAATAATTGACAAAGCTTAAATATAAAGTGTAAATATATTTTTATATTTATTTGTAAAAATTTTTATTTTAGACAATAACGTTTGAACGAATAATAATTTTAGTGATTTAAATCATTATTTAAAGTCTATATTTAAAAAAATAAACTAAATATAACCTTTTTTTTATAAAAAATATTAAAGTATTTAAAGAAAAAATTTACAGAAAATGGTTAATTTGACTTTGAAAAGAAATAAAATTTACAAAAATTATTTAATATTTTTTAGTAATTTTATATATTTTTAAAGGCTGAAAAGCCTTAAAAAAATAGTTGAGGTTGCCGGGTTCGAACCCAGAACCTCATGTAGGGGATGTGTATGTGTAACCAGTAAACTAGGGCTGTGGCCTTGGTATGGAACAGGTTTTAAATTATAAAACACATTTATAAAGGAATCCCCAAATTCTAAGAACCCTAGACCGATTGTGATCCAAATTGAACATCAATTCGATAACGATTACAAGAATAAACATGGGCCTTTGATTCCCCATGTAAATTCGAGTATAATCATGTGTTTAATTACCCGAATTGAAGTTGGATTGATGATGAACAGATGAAGAACAAATCGCGGCTATGTCGCAGTTTGTTTGAGTTGCAAACATCGATAATACTCGAATTCGTTTTACAGAAAGCTTCCAATAGTTACAATGATGAAAAGCCCTCAATCAATTTTGGTTTTTGATGTCCAGATGGTGAAGTTCGAATATGTTGCAGGTTCGCGATGAAAGCGGGGATTGAATACGATGGTTGTGTGTTTCTCAGATGAAATTGCAAGTAATGATAGGTTAGGAATAGTTAAATGATTGTTTATGTTCAATTAGTTGGGTTATTACCATGATTTGTACGTTGAACGGTTAGAATTAAATTGGGTTTTGGTTTCGATTGTTTCGTTGATGAAATGAACATTCAGGTTGTATTATCGACGGTTACAGGTTCAATTCAGGTTCTAGACTCAATTTGGAACGGTTTGGGGTCGAGAGTCGAAGGGTTTCGGGTGTTTTGGGGTTGCCGAGCTTGGCCGAAATATGGCCGGAGCTGTAGCCGGAAATACGGGGAAAAGAAAGTGGGCGTGGGTTGGATTTGTAAATTAAAATTTACACATTGGCCCCTATAGTTTGAATTGTTATTAGTTTATGCAAATAACTTTCTTTTAAAGTTTATAAAATGACAAAACAACCCCTGAACTTAATTAACTTTAAGTTTTAAACATTTTTTCTTTATTTTAAGTTTAATAACTATTATTAATTATTATAATTATTATTAATATTATTATCATTATTGTTACTATTATTATTATTATTATTATTAATATTATTATTATTATTTATTATTATTATTATTGTTATTATTATTATTATAATTATTATTATTGCTCAATTTAATTATTAACTTTTATATTAAAGAATTAATGTCAAACAAGAAAACAAGCATAAGTAACCCACAAATTTCATAAATGACAACAATGGTCTTTACAAGAATATAACGGCGTTAAATTTCTATTTAACTAAAGATACAAAAGGTTACATTTAAAGTCAAGGGATTTGATAAGCAGATATAAGATTTGATCAAGGGAGAAGGAGCCGTAAATGTTCCCAAATGAATTGGTTATCATTAAACATAAAAGGAGTGAAAGGGTGCTCGAAGAAGACGTGGGTGCATAAGATAAAAAAAAGAGAATGGTGTATCATTTATTGCTATTCAGGAGACTCATATACAAGACCCAAAGGAAACTGATTTCTTAGGGTTATGGGAGAAAACAAAAGCTAAAATGGATTGGGTGGCTGCGGAGGGAAGGTCGGGGGGGATTGGTTACAATTTGGAACCATTTGTTATTCAAGAAAAAAAAAACACTCTATTAAGAATCGACATTTTTTACTTACGATCGGGAGCTTGCCGAGGATTAATATGGATCTGGTGGTGGTTGATGTATATGGTCCGAATGATCCGAGCGCTAGATATACGTTGTGGGAAGACCTTCTGGCGCATAAGTCTGCCAGGTATGTGGATTCTTCTCGGTGACTTTAACGAGGTACCTTTTTCATATGACCAGTGTAATTCAAAATTTTATGCGGTTAGTGTTCAGCGGTTTAACTATTTCATAAACGAAGCAAGTTTATATGAGTATGTGATGGGGGTAGGTCATATACATATATGTCATCTGATGGTGAAAAGCTTAGCAAAATTGATAGGGTGCTTGTTTGTTCTGAATTTTGGAATCGCTGGCCACAAGCAGCTTTATCATCCTTTCCTAGGAGGTATTCGGACCACTGTCCGCTTGTAACACCCGGAAATTTTCTTTGAAGCTGACGAAAGAAGAAAAAGAAATAAAGTTCAAAGTCGAGGGAGCAATTTTGCAAAACGGGAAGAAACTTCGATGAATGGGGGTATAAAAGGGGGAGGGCAACCCACACCCTCCCCATTCTTGCCATTTTCAGCCAAAGAGAGGGAGAAGAGAAGGAGAAAAGTGGAGAAAAGCTTGGTTCGGGTGGATTCGAGAGTGGAAATCGTCGTGTAGCGGGTCAAATCAAAGCTCTACTCGACGGGATCGTTTGTGTTAGTTTTAGGACCCCTTTTTTACATGTTTTTAATGATTTTGGGACTGGAACACATCTGAAAACCCTTTTATCAAGTTTTTGGGTGTAAACCCATTTTTATGCGTATGTGTATGTGTTTGATGCGTTTGTTGGAATTTGGGCTTGTATATGCATGAATGATGTGGTGGTAGGTATTTCTAAGGTTTAGAATGGTTGATTTGGGGTAAAATCGAGTTTGGAAGAGCTTGGAGGCCGAAAGGGGTAGTTTGCGTTTGGCTGAAACTGCATTCTGCATCAGCTAGGGCTCTGCGACCGACTGGAGTGCGATTAGAGGCCATACGGCCAATTGGCGTGCGACTGAAGTCCATGCGCACGATTGCCATGCGACTGAGGTTCATACGCATGATAGTCATGCGACTGAAGTTCATGTGCCTGGAAGGCATGCGATTGAAGGGTATGCGACTGAGGTTCATTCGCACGAAGGTTATGCGACTGAGGTCCATGTGCCTGGCGGCCATGCGACTGAGGTTCATTCGCACGAAGGTTATGCGACTGAGAACCATGCGCCCGGAGGCCATGCGACTGAGGGTCATTCGCACGAAGGGTATGCGACTAAAGCCCATGCGCCTGAAGTCATGTGACTGAAGGCCATACGCATGAAGGTCATGCGACTGAGAGTCCATTCGCATAGGGGCCATTCGCATGATGTCCATTCGCCTAAGTGTTCAGTCGCCTGGAAGGCCATGCGACTGGAGGGTATCCATACGCCCAAGTAGGGCTCATACGCCCGAAAGAACAATGGTTTATCTTATGATTTGCGAGGTTAGAGGCGTTATATTGGGCATGTGTGTGATGATGATGATGTGATGTATGATTGATGTGTGTATATGATGGTATGTACGTATGATGATACCCTGTATGGCGATGTGTGTATGTTTATGTTATATTCCTGTTATGTATGTGTATCTTTCTGTGGCTTTACGGCGAACATTAATGAATGTAATGGAAGTATTATGTAACGTAAAGTGGAAGATAATGAAAAGAGGAATATGATGAATGAATGCATCATTATTGAATGAATGAAAACATGTAAGGCTTGCATGCGAAGTGTACCGAAGTGTACAGCTCTAAATGCCTTAAGCTCAACCGCGTGTGGTTTGGCTAATCCTTAAGGGTGCACGTAGGGGTTCTAGTCTTTGTGACTGACCATCGGTGTTGTACATGGTGTAGTAGGTAATAGTACCCATATCGTTGGGGGTGTAGTATGTCATAGTACCCATATCGTTGGGGGTGTAGTATGTCATAGTACCCATATCGTTGGGGGTGTAGTATGTCATAGTATCTATATCGTTGGGGGTGTAGTATGTCATAGTATCCATATTGTTGGGGGTGTAGTATGTCATAGTACCCATATCGTTGGGGGTGTAGTATGTCATACTACCCATATCGTTAGGGGTGTAGTATGTCATAGTTAACCATATTGCTGGGGGTGTAGTATATGTTGGTTACCTGAGTTAGCCATAATGTTGGGGTGAAGATTACAGTTGGGATCTTTTTCGCTTACCCGGTGCTGGTGCCAGGCTATGTGCCGTGTGGAAGTCGTTTATGAACTTCGGCCCAGTAGCCGTATAGTTTGGGGCATAGCCGTTGACGCTGATCCAGAACGTGATGAAATAACAGATGTAATGGTCCTAAACTTTACCATAGGTACTGTGGCCAGAGATGCTGTGCACCGTTAAAGAAGGTCTATGATAGGCTTAGGCCCAACACAAGGAAACTGAAGGGTAAAATTCATGGTTTTAATAGAAAGAAAAGATGTAATAATGAAGTAATGAATGAAAGTAAGAACGTATGAACAAACGAAAGTTAAAGTACGAATGTAATGATGAAGATAATAAACATTATCTATGTGTACGTATGATGTGTGATCGCATGTATGTAAAGAATGGTTAACGAAAGAAAAGTATGTTTTATTATAAAACTAGAACTCACTCAACAACGCTGACTTTGATGTGTTTCCAGTTGGCAGGTATGTTGCTGAGGATGGCACGGGGCGGCTACTCAGCTTATTTTGGATGGCATCCAATGTTATAATGCTTTTGAAATGAAATGTAAAATGATATTTTGTAATGAACGGTTGTATTATTTTGCAAAAGTATTTTGATCAAATGAAATGTTGTTTTTAATGTTTCCGCTGCAACGTTTTATGAAAGTGAAATGTAATTATATGTTTTATATGCGATGAATGACCAGCTGTAAGCGTCCCGGGAACGAGGCCTTACAAGTTGGTATCAGAGCCAAAGTTTAAGTGAAATGGGTAAATTTTCAAAATAAACCTTAAATTAAACTGAAAATGGGACGGAAAGAGAATAGGATGCCAATCTGAGTAGCTGCGTGCCATGAGGTATTTTCGTAATGTTAACCGGTATTACGTGCGCATGTTATGTGGTTTATGTGTTGCTGGTAGATTTAGATACTGATATAGTCAGGACAGGTAATGCTTGGGGTATGAAGAGTAAAGTAAGTGGCTAATCACAACTGGCCACTGTAATTAGGGATTTACTATACTTGACATAAACTGAGCTGCTCCTTGAATGACCGTGTTAGTGTTTGAATCTTTCAGTGTGTTTAAAGAATGGCCGGTGGTAGATCTTCGAAAGCTTCTCGTGGTGGAGGTGGTGGTGGACGTGGTGCTGAACCACAGGTCACAAGAGGAAGGCCTAGGGCCGAAGAGGTGTCTCATGAAGAACCCGAGACCCCTCATCCGGAGGGCGGTGATGAGAGTGCTAATCTGAGGGCCTTGATGAGAGAGGCGGTTGTGGAGGAAGTGCATCAGGTCGTGCAGACGATCCTACCGTCTATAGTGACCGAAGTGATAAAGGCTATTAGAGATGGGGAGAGAAAGGAAAGGGGTAGACCTTCGGGGGAAAGGATACTGGCCGAGACTGAAACGGTTTTCTCTGATGAAGAAGAGGAAGAAGAAGAGGAAGAGCCTACGCCGGAGGTGGCACGAGGCTGTAACTATGGGGCGTATCAACGATGCCAACCCCCAACTTTTGATGGTAACGACACTGCTGCTGCTGCTCACCGATGGGTGAGGGAAATGGAAGCCGTTTTAAATATCAGTGAGTGCCGAGAAGATCAAAAAGTAAAATTTGCTACCCACTCTTTCGTGGACTCAGATTTGTGCTGATGGGACAACATAGTCCAAGTTGAGGGAAGCAGGGCTATCGGAAGAATGAGATGGTCAGAGTTGAAAAGTCTGGTGATTGAGGAGTTCTGTCCTCACTGTGAGATGTATAAAGTTGAGAGGGAGTTCCTGCAGCTGGAGGCGGGAACGATGACACATCAACAATACACCACCAAATTTAACGAAATGGCACGGCTGGTGCAAGATCAGGTGACACATCTCTCACGAAAGATCAAGAGGTATATTCATGGCTTGCTGGAGGACATCCGTAGGCACATGATCACTGCCCGACCGAGCACGTTTAGGTCTGCGGTTGATTTGGCGGGGAGATTATACGATGAAAGATCGGTGGTGGTGACAGAAGTTAGCAAGAAAGGAGAGGGTGAGCGGGATTGGAACGGGAAGCGATTGGGACGTGGCGGAGCCGTTCCAAGTAAAAAAGGTGCACGGGTGGATGACCAGCATGTGGTCATAACTGATGCGGGGTCGAAAAGGTGTGACAAGTATGGACACAAGCACCCCGGGGAATGTAGATTGGGGACCAATGTATGTTTCCGTTGTGGAAGGACCGGACATGTGGCGAAGAACTATGGTATGGGGAGGTTTTATTCTTGTTGTGAGTAAGGTCACATGAGCAGAGATTGCAAGAAGCCAAGGGCGGAAGATTCGGGAGTGAAGAAGATCGTAGGGAGCTAGGACGGACCCCGATGTTATGTCAGGTACGTTTCTAGTAAATCAACCTTTAGCTTTTGTGTCGTTCGATTCTGGCGCTAGTAAAATTTTTATTCCTGCTACTATCATTGCTACGTTACCTGTTAGTAATAAGAATATAGATACGCCCTTCGATTTGGTCCTCGGGAGGGATTGGTTAGCGGACTTCGAAGCAAACATTGTATGTCGCAGGAAAATGATACAGTTGACAACGCCTGACGGGGTTACGGTGACGGTTTAAGGTGATCGAGGCTACGACTGAGAAGATCGAAAGGATCAAAGCCTTGATGAAGGTAGCCAGAGATAGACAAGAAGTCGTGTGTGGATAAACGACGTAGACCGATTGAACTCCAGGTGGGAGACGGGAAAAGAGGTGAGACAGTATTGCCCGCGATGGTTTAAGGAATAATAGGTTTCGGTGACGAAACCTATATAAGGGGGGTGGACTTGTAACACCCGGAAATTTTCTTTGAAGCCGACGAAAGAAGAAAAAGAAATAAAATTCAAAGTCGAGGGACCAAACTTGCAAAACGGGAAGAAACTTTGATGAATGGGGGTATAAAAGGGGGACGGCAACCCACACCCTCCCCATTCTTGCCATTTTCAGCCAAAGAGAGGGAGAATAGAAGGAGAAAAGAGGAGAAAATTTTGGTTCGGGTGGATTCGAGCGTGGAAATCGTCGTGTAGCGGGTCAAATCGAAGCTCTACTGGACGGTATCGTTTAAGTGAGTTATAGGACCCCTCTTTTACACGTTTTTGAATGATTTTGGGGCTGGAACACATCTGAAAACCCTTTTTTTGAGTTTTTGGATGTAAACCCATTTTTATGCGTATGTGTATGTGTTTGATATGTTTGGGGTTGGATTTTGGGCTTGTGTATGCATGAATGATGTTGTGGTAGGTGTTTCTAAGGTTTAGAATGGTTGATTTGGGCTAAAATCGAGTTTGGAAGAGCTTGGAGGCCGAAAGGGGCAGTTTGCATTCGGCTGAAACTGCATTTTGCATTAGCTAGGGCTATGCGACCGACTGGAGTGCGATTGGAGGCCATATGGCCGATTAGCGTGCTACTGAAGTCCATGCGCACGATTGCCATGCGACTGAGGTCCATAAGCATAAGGCATACGATTGAAGGGTATGCGACTGAGTTTCATTCACACGATGGTTATGCGACTGAGGTCCATGCGCCTGGCGGCCATGCGACTGAGGTTCATTCGCACGAATGTTATGCGACTGAGGTCCATGCGCCTGGTGGCCATGCGACTGAGGTTCATTCGCACGAAGGGTGTGCGACTAAAGCCCATGCGCCTGAAGTCATGCGACTGAAGGCCATGCGCATGAAGGTCATGCGACTGAGAGTCCATTCACATAGGGTCCATTCGCCTAAGTGTTCAGTCGCCTGGAAGGCCACGCGATTGGAGGGTATCCATAAGCCCAAGTAGGGCTCATACGCCCTAAAGAACAATGGTTTATCTTATGACTTGCGAGGTTATAGGCGTTATGTTGGGCATGTGTGTGATGATGATAATGTGATGTATGATTGATGTGTGTATATGATGGTATGTATGTATGATGATGCCCTGTATGGCGATGTGTGTATGTTTATGTTATATTCCTGTTATGTATGTGTATCTTTCTGTGGCTTTACGTCGAACTTTAATGAATGTAATGGAAGTATTGTGTAATGTAAAGTGGAAGATAATGAAAAGAGGAATATGATGAATGAATGCATCATTAATGAACGAATGAAAACGTGAAAGGCTTGCAAGCGAAGCGTACCGAAGTGCACAGCTCTAAATGCCTTAAGCTCAATCGTATGTGGTTCAGCTAATCCATAAGGGTGCACGCAGGGGTTCCAGTCTTTGTGACTAACCATCGGTGTGGTACATGGTGTAGTAGGTAATAGTACCCATATCGTTGGGGGTGTAGTATGTCATAGTACCCATATCGTTGGGGGTGTAGTATGTCATAGTACCCATATCGTTAGGGGTGTAGTATGTCATAGTACCCATATCGTTGGGGGTGTAGTATGTCATAGTACCCATATCGTTAGGGGTGTAGTATGTCATAGTACCCATATCGTTGGGGTGTAGTATGTAATAGTACCCATATCGTTGGGGGCGTAGTATGTCATAGTTACCCATATTGCTGGGGGTGTAGTATATGATAGTTACCCGAGTTACCCATAATGTTGGGGGTGAAGAATACAGTTGTGATCTTTGCCGCTTACCCCGGTGCTGGTGCCAGGCTATGTGCCGTGTGGAAGTCGTTTATGAACTTCGGCCCAGTAGACGTATAGTTTGGGGCATAGCCGTTGACGCTGATCCAGAACGTGATGAAATAACAGATGTAATGATCCTAAACTTTACCTTAGGTACTATGGCCAGAGGTGCTGTGCACCGTTAAAGAAGGTCTATGATAGCCTGGGATTTAAGGTATTGGTAATTGTGTAACACCCAGTTATTCTTTTAAAAGAAAGACAAGAAATGACGAATAAAAGAAAGAAAAGCAATAAAGCCCAAGTAGAGGGACTAAAAGTGTCCAAAAGGACACAATCTTTGAAAAGTTGGTGATAAAGGTGGCATGGCCGCCCACCCCCTCTCTTCACATCACCTTTTTCATTCGGTTAGAGAAAGAGAGAGAGCAGAAACTCTCGGTTGAAGAAGAAGAAGATGATTGAATTCAAGGTAAGAATTCGAAGTTTCTAAGTGTTTGTGTTGGGTTTTATCTCGGTTATATGCTTATGTGCTTGTGTGTCTGTCCGTGTGTGTGTTTTGTGGGTTTCTAGGTGGTTGAACTCATTTGCAAACGGGTTAGAAGGAAGATACAACCAAAGTTGCACTAGGTGAGTTTCTAGATCCCGGTTTTACTTGTTTTAAACTTTTCTTGGGGCTGAAAATGTATTAAAATGATTTTACAATGTTTATGTATGTATACCCGTATGTATTATGCATGTTTGATGATGTTCTTTTAGATGCTTATAAGTTGTTCATGCTTAGAAGGACCTTGGTAAGCTTAGAACAAGTAGGCTTGATGATTGGGTTCGAAAATATCCTAGAAACATGATGAGCAGAAGGTTAATGCGTCTAGATAAGGCTCATGCGCCTGGAAATGCCTTAGAAATGTTTAAGTGTAACCCATGCGCCTAAACAGTGCCTTCATGCACCTAGAATATTAGCCGGATAACTAAGTGTAGGACCATGCATCCAAATAGTACCCATGCGCCCGAATAGCCCATGCATCTAAGTGTCCATGCGCCTAAGTGCTCATGCGCCTAAGTGCTCATGCGCCTAAGTGTTCATGCGTCTAAGTGTTCATACGCTCGGATAGAATCCATGTGCCTGAATAGTTCATGCGCCTTAGTGATAAGACAGTTAAGTGTTGGTTAAATGCGCCTGCATAGTAATGAAGCGCCCAAACAGGGCTCATGCCGAATAGTGTCAAAACGCCTAAACACTTAGAATTTATTACAGAATTTTTGGGAGTCTGTGCTTTTAGGGTTTTGACCGAGGTATGACTAGGGCTTATTAAATGTTTGGTTTTCATGCATTATTATGATTGACTTATGATTGTTCTTTATCATTATTAATATTATTATGATTATTATTATTATTATTATTAGTGTGTGACTTTACGTGGTGTGTTTATAGTAACGTAAAGTATTACTGGTAGTAATAAAGTGAAAGAGCAATAAAGAAGAGAAGTGGAACTTAATTTAAAGTGTTAACAAGTCTTGCAAGCTTATAGGAGGGACACGACCATGAGGTCGTTAGCTCAACTGTGATACGGGTTAGCTACCCTAAAGATGCACACGGGGCCAGTCAATTGAGATTGGCGGACCTTTGCAGCGTACCCTAGGTGTCTGGGTCAACCTTGTATATAGTATGTAGAGCCCCTTGTGGGAACAGAGGGCCCAGCACCGTTTCCCCCGCGCATATAGTTTAGGGTGTTGCTCATTGGTCTATACAGACAGTGAAAGATAAAAATAAAAGAGTACAGAATAAACAAGGCATACAGTAAAGAGAAAAGTATCATCTGATTGTATAGTTAATGCGTGCTCACGTATAAAGAGATGAATACTTTACAGAAAGAGTATTTTTATACATATATACCTTACAGAAAGTATTTTATTACTTTTATAACTAGAACTCACTCAGCAACGCTGACTTTTATACATTTTCAGTTGGCAGGTAATCATTACTGAGGATGGCACGAGAGTGAAGCTACTCGGCAGGGAAAGACTGACATCCATTCATGCTTGTTATTGCTGTTGTTTTGTAATGCAGTTAAACAATTCTTTTGTAATCAATTAAACAGTAGTGTATTGCTCAACAATAGTGTTTTAATGAAATGAATGGCTTTTGTTAAAATAATTCCGTTGCTTAAGTTTTTAAATTTATAATGTTTAATGTATTTAACGCTATGAATGACCAACTGTGAGGTCTCCGGGAATGGGGCCTTACAAGTTGGTATCAGAGCCAAAGTTTAAGAGAATTGGGTTAAGTAAAATTTTTAAAACCTAAACTTAAACTGAAAATGGGGCAATTGGAGGGATGTCAGCCCGAGTAGCTACGTGCCATCAGGTATGTCTTTTCTTAATGTTAACTGATATTATGTACGCATGCTATTTGATTTATGTGCTCTTAGTAGATTTAGATACTGATTAAGTCAGGATAGGAAATGCTTGGGGTATGAAGAGTAAAGTAAGTGGCTAATCATAACTGGCTACTGTAATTAGGGACTTACTATACTTGATATAAACTGAGCTATTCCCTTGAATGATCGCGTTAGTGGTTGAATCTTATAGTGTGTTAGAGGATGGCTGGATAGAGGCAGATGCCATCCACGTATGACTAGGAGTAGAGCTAAGGCTCCTGAGACGACCCATGAGAACCCTGAGGTTCATGGCCGGAGCGAAGAGAACGAGAAAGCTAGCTTGAATGCTTCAGCTAGGGAGGCGATTGCTGACGAAGTACACCAGGTCATGCAGACAGTCTTACCGTCTGTGGTGACTGAAGTCATCAGGGCTGTGAGAAGCGAGGAAAGGAAAGAGAAGGATACTAGAAAGGGATCATCGGGCAATGGAAGCAAAGGGGAGGAGGAATGACCGGAGCCTGTGACTGTGTTGTCTGACGAGGATGAGGATGATGTAGTGGGGGTAGCAACCGGAGGGTGCAGTTATGGGGCGTTCCAAAGGTGTAAGCCCCCGAATTTTGATGGCAATGGCAATGCTGCTGCCGCTTACCGCTGGGTGAGGGAGATGGAGGTAGTAATGGAAATCAGCGAGTGCCGCGAGGAACAGAAGGTGAAGTTCGCGACTCACTCTTTCGTTGATTCAGCGCTGTGCTGGTGGGACAATATTGTCCAAGCTGAGGGTGCCAGAGCCATCGGGAGAATGCGATGGAAGGAGTTTAAGTAGTTGGTGATTGAGGAATTCTGTCCCCACAGGGAACTTGATAAAATCAAGAGGGAGTTCTTGCAACTTGAAGCGGGAACCATGACCCACCAGCAGTAAACCACTAAATTCAACGAGATGGCGAGGCTGGTGCCGGATCAGGTGATGCCAGTGTCAAGGAAGATCAAGAGGTACATCCAGGGACTGGCGGCTGACATTGGCAGGCACCTGATTGCTGCTCAGCCAGGTACCTTTCGATCGGTGGTGGATTTGGCGGGTAGATTGTATGATGAGCGAGAGGAGACCGTGGTGGAGGTGAAGAAGATGAGTGGGAATGGTAAGAACTGGAACGGGAAGAGGTTTGGACGTAGTGGTTTCACTCCAAACAACAAGAAGATGAAGGTGGACGACCGTGGGGTGTCGTCAAGGTCAGAGCTGAAAAAGTGTGGCAGGTGTGGAAGGGAGCATACATGTGAGTGCAGGATGGGAATGAGGTGTGGCAAGCCTAGCCACATCGCTAGAGACTTTAGGGTGCCGAAGTGCTATAACTATGGCGGGGAAGGCCACGCGACCAAAGACTGTAAGAAGCCGAGGGCGGAAAGCTTTGGAGTGAAGAAGAAGCCAGAGGAAGGAAGGCAGAGGGCAAGTGCTAGAGCTTACACTATGACCCGGGAGGAAGCCAGAGCTGATCTCGATGTCGCGTCAGGTATGTTTCTAGTAAACCAAACTTGTGCCTCTCTATTGTTTGATTCTGGCGCTAGTAGGAGTTTCATTTCCACTACTTTCTGTGCTAAGTTGCCTATTAGTAGTAGAAATGTCAGCGAACCATTCGATGTAGAAGCCGCTATTGGTAAGTCCACTAAAATTACTGATGTGATAGAGGACTGTTCTATAGAACTAGAAGGTCATAGGTTTGCTGCTAGGTTACATGTGATGCCCCTAGGTGGATTTGATGAAGTACTAGGGATGGACTGGTTAGCAACCTATGAAGCAAACATCGTATGTCGCAAGAAGATGATTTGATTAGTTGCGCCCGATGGGAGTTTGGTTACGATTTATGGAGATCGCGTTACTACGATCCCGAAGATGATTTCGATGGCGGTGGCGGGGAAGTGCATGAAACGTGGATGTAGTGCCTACTTGGCCTACGTAAAAGATGTGGATGCGTCGATATTGCAGTGTGCGACTTTCCGGACGTATTCCTGGAAGACTTACCTGGCGTGCCACCGGATCACGAGATTGAGTTCCAAATCGATTTGATACCCGATGCTCAACCCGTTGCCAAAGCACCATATCGACTAGCTCCGACTGAGATGAAGGAACTCATGAGCCAATTGCAAGAGTTGATGGATAAGGGATTCATTCGACCGAGTATCTCCCCATGGGGTGCTCCGGTATTGTTTGTAAAGAAAAAAGACGGAAGTATGCGAATGTGCATTGACTATCGAGAGCTGAACAAGATGATGGTGAAGAATCGGTACCCGTTACCAAGGATTGATGACTTGCTCGACCTGCTCCAAGGTGCCAGTTGGTTCTCAAGGATAGATCTATGATCTGGCTACCATCAATTGGAGGTGAAGGAACAAGACATTCCTAAGACAGCTTTCCGTATGCGTTATGGACACTACGAGTCCTCGCTATGTCTTTTGGTTTAACTAACGCGCCAGCTACCTTTATGGATTTGATGAATCGAGTGTGCCGGCTGATGTTGGATAGATTAGTGATTGTTTTCATTGATGATATCCTGATCTACTCGAAGAGCAAAGAAGAGCATACCGGTCACATTCGAGAGGTGTTGGAAACATTGAGAAGGGAGAAGTTGTATGCCTAATTCTCCAAGTGAGCATTCTGGTTGCGCGAAGTTCAGTTCTTAGGTCATGTGGTGAATCCTGATGGGATTATGGTAGACCCCGCAAAGGTGGAGGCAGTGATGCAATGGAAGTCACCAAAGACGCCATCCGAGATTCGTAGTTTCTTGGGGTTGGCGGGATATTATCGAAGGTTCATTCAGGACTTCTCCAAGATAGCCTCCCCGTTGACTAAGTTGACCCGTAAGGATGTGAAGTTCGTATGGGGTCAAGAGCAAGAAAGGGCTTTTGAGGAGTTAAAGGCAAGACTGACCCAAGCCCCTGTCTTGTCTTTACCCAAAGAAAGCGAGGATTTGGTGGTCTATTCAGATGCTTCCTACTCGGGGTTGGGTTGCGTGTTGATGCAACGAGGTAAGGTGATAGCCTACGCATCCCGACAATTGAAAGTGCATGAAATCAACTATCCTACTCATGACTTGGAGTTAGCAGCTGTGGTCTTTGCACTAAAGATTTGGAGGCACTACCTTTACGGGACGAAGTGCACCATTTACACTGACCACAAGAGCTTGAAGTACTTTTTCAAGCAAAAAGATCTGAACATGAGACAGAGACGATGGTTGGAACTTATAAAGGACTATGATTGTGAGATTCATTACCATCCGTGCAAGGCTAACATTGTAGCTGATGCCCTTAGCCGAAAAGAAAGGCCCGAGCCGATTCGGTTGAAAGCATACCAACTGATCATGACCTCTGATGTAATGAAGCAAGTCAAGGAGTTTCAAGATGAGGCACTGAAAGAAGATCATCTTAACTCTAAAAGGATGAGAGGTCTGGTTGGGAAATTGGGTGAAAACACACTTGGTGTTAAAACTCGATTTGGACAGGTGTGGATTCCTCGTTTTGGGGATCTACGAGTGAAGATTATGGATGAGGCTCACATGACTCGATACTCCATTCATCCTGGTGCCACGAAAATGTATTAAGACATGAAGAAAGATTATTAGTGGCCGGGTATGAAGCGCGATGTGGTAGGGTATGTGAGTAAGTGCCTTACTTGCTTACAGGTGAAGGCCGAACATCAGAAGCTGTATGGGAAGATCCAACCTTTGGATATACCGGAATGGAAGTGGGAGCACATCAGCATGGATTTCATTACGAAACTGCCGCGTACTCCGAAAGGGAACGATGCTATATGGGTGATTGTCGACCGTCTGACGAAGAGTGCTCACTTCCTACCGATCCGCGAGACATATTCATCTGAGAGGTTTGTGGATCTATTCATCAAGGAAATTGTAACTCGTCATGGTGTGCCGGTGTCTATTGTGTCCGATCGTGACACCCGGTTTACATCTAAATTTTGGAAGAAATTTCACGACGCCATGGGGACGAGGTTACGTATCAGCACGGCTTATCATCCTCAAACAGATGGTCAGTCAGAAAGGACCATCCAGACATTAGAAGACATGCTTCGGGCATGTGTGATTGATTTTGGGGGAAGTTGGGATGACCACTTACCGTTAGCTGAATTCTCCTACAACAACAGCGTTTATGCCAGCATTGGTATTGGTCCCTATGAGATGCTATACGGTAGGAGATGCAGAACACCCGTTTGTTGGGGTGATATTGGTCAGAAGGAATTAGGGAGCGGGGCAATTTGAGCCCAAGGTACATAGGACCTTTCCGAATCATCGCTCGAATAGGAGAGGTGGCCTATAGATTGGAGTTACCAGTTGAGTTAAGTGGAATTCACCCGACATTTCACGTATCCCATCTAAGAAAGTGCTTGGTAGACGAGGATATGATTGTTCCACTGGAAGATATCGAAGTAGATGAACCGCTCAATTACGTGGAGCAACCAGTGGCAATCATTGATCGAAAAGAGAAGAGACTAAGGAATAAAGTGGTTCCTCTTGTGCGTGTACAGTGGAGGCACAGAAAGAGATCCGAGTCTACATGGGAGACTGAGGAGGAGATGAGGCGGTATTACCCTCATCTGTTTGAGGAATAACAGGTTTCGGGGACGAAACCTATATAAGGGGGGTGGACTTGTAACACCCAGTTATTCTTTTAAAAGAAAGACAAGAAATGAAGAATAAAAGAAATAAAAGCAATAAAGCCCAAGTAGAGGGACTAAAAGTGTCCAAAAGCACACAATCTTTGAAAATTTTGTGATAAAGGTGGCATGGCCGCACACCCCCTCTCTTCACATCACCTTTTTCATTCGGTTAGAGAGAGAGAGAGAGAGAGAGAGAGAGAGAGAGAGAGAGAGAGAGAGAGCTAGAAACTCTCGGTTGAAGAAGAAGAAAAAGAAGAAGATTGATTTCAAGGTAAGAATCGAAGTTTCTAAGTGTTTGTGTTGGGTTTTATCTCGGTTATATGCTTATGTGCTTGTGTGTGTGTCCGTGTGTGTGTTTTGTGGGTTTCTAGGTGGTTGAACTAATTTGCAAACGGGTTAGAAGGAAGATACATCCAAAGTTGCACCAGGTGAGTTTCTAGACCCCGGTTTTTCTTGTTTTAAACTCTTCTTGGGGCTGAAAATGTATTAAAATGATTTTACAATGTTTATGTATGTATACCCGTATGTATTATGCATGTTTGATGATGTTCTCTTAGATGCTTATAAGTTGTTCATGCTTAGAAGGACCTTGGTAAGCTTAGAACAAGTAGGCTTGATGATTGGGTTCGAAAATATCCTAGAAACATGACGAGCAGAAGGTTAATGCGTCTAGATAAGGCTCATGTGCCTGGAAATGCCTTAGAAATGTTTAAGTGTAACCCATGCGCCTAAACAGTGCCCTCATGCGCCTAGAATATTAGCCGGATAACTAAGTGTAGGGCCATGCACCCAAATAGTACCCATGCGCCCGAATAGCCCATGCGCCTAAGTGCTCATGCGCCTAAGTGCTCATGCGCCTTAGTGCTCATGCGCCTAAGTGTTCATGCGTCTAAGTGTTCATACGCCCGAATAGAATCCATGCGCCTGAATAGTTCATGCGCCTAAGTGATAAGACAGTTAATTGTTGGTTAAATGCGCCTGCATAGTAATGAAGCGCCCAAACAGGGCTCATGCCCCTGAATAGTGTCAAAGCGCCTAAACACTTAGAATTTATTACAGAATTTTTGCGAGTCTGTGCTTCCAGGGTTTTGACCGAGGTTTGACTAGGGCTTATTAAATGCTTGGTTTTCATGCATTATTATGATTGTCTTATGATTGTTCTTTATCATTATTAATATTATTATGATTATTATTATTATTAGTGTGTGACTTTACGTGGTGTGTTTATAGTAATGTACAGTATTACTGGTAATAATAAAGTGAAAGAGCAATAAAGAAGAGAAGTGGAACTTAATTTAAAGCAAGGCTTGCAAGCTTATAGGAGGGACACGACCATAAGGTCGTTAGCTCAACTGTGATGCGGGTTAGCTACCCTAAAGATGCACACGGGGCCAGTCAATTGAGATTGGCGGACCTTTGCAGCGTACCCTAGGTGTTTGGGTCAGCCTTGTATATAGTATGTAGAGCCCATTGTGGGAACAGAGGGCCCAACACCGTTTCCCCCGAGCATATAGTTTAGGGTATTGCTCATTGGTCCATACAGACAGTGAAAGATAAAGATAAAAGAATACAGAATAAACAAGGCATACAGTAAAGAGAAAAGTATCATCTGATTGTATAGTTAATGCGTGCTCACATATAAAGAGAAAAATACTTTACAGAAAGAGTATTTTTATATATATATACCTTACACAAAGTATTTTATCACTTTTAAAACTAGAACTCACTCAGCAACGCTGACTTTTATACATTTTCAGTTGACAGGTAATCATTGCTGAGGATGGCACGAGGGTGAAGCTACTCGACAGAGAAAGACTGACATCCATTCATGCTTGTTATTGTTGTTGTTTTGTAATGCAGTTAAACAATTCTTTTGTATTCAATTAAACAGTAGTGTGTTGCTCAACAATAGTGTTTTAATGAAATGAATGGCTTTTGTTAAAATAATTCCGCTGCTTAAGTTTTTAAATTTATAATGTTTAATGTATTTACGGCTGTGAATGACCAACTGTGAGGTCTCCGGGAACGGGGCCTTACAAATTGAGACCTACAAGAATACAGTTGTAAACGGTCCCCCGGATAGGAAGTTTTTCTTAAAACTTAAAGCTATTAAAGAAGCAATAAAAATATGGAGAAAAGGTAGGGAACATGCAGAATTGGCAAAGCTGGAGGATCTAGAATCTGTTGGCAAATAGAATAAAAAATGTTATTCAATTGGTTATCAGCGAGGAACAATCGGCTTTTGTGACAGGTAGGAATATTTTAAATGGTCCACTTATAGTTAATGAAACATTGGCTTGGCTAAAACAAAAGATAGTTAAGGCGCTTATGTTTAAAGTCGATTTTGAAAAAGCGTATGACATGGACAACTGGGGGTTTCTTAGATTCGGTTATGCAACAAATGGGTTTCCCTAATTTATGGAGAAAGTGGGTCTCGACCTCCCTGGAATAAGGTAGATCCTCAGTGTTAGTAAACAGGTCCCCATGGAGGAATTCAAAATTTCAAGGGGTTTACGACAAGAAGATCCATTATCTCCATTCCTATTCATAAATATGATGGAAGCTTTTCATGTCATGATGCATTCAGTAGTCGATACTGGTGTTTTCCATGGTATTAGGCTCTCGACTGTTAGGCCTGTTTTGTCACATCTTTTTATACGCAGAAGACGCGTTGATTCTTAGGGAGTGGTCTTGTGCTAACACAAAGAATTTGGCTAGAATGTTAAGATGCTTTAATCTCGTCTCGGGACTAAAGATAAATTTTCATAAAAGTAGGTTGTATGGGGTTGTTGTGGGCGAACTTGAATCAAGGAATATGGCCGGCATGCTGCATTGTCAACTGACAACAATTTCTTTTTCACATCTTGGTGTCCCGATTGGTCTCAACATTAGTTTGGCAAAAAATTGGCATCCAGTAATTGAAAAATTCACTTCAAGGCTCTCTTCGTGGAAAGCACAACACCTATCCTTTGGTGGGAGGATGATGTTGGTTAAAACAGTTTTAGGAAGTATTCCTGTTTATTATTTGTCGCTCTTTAAAGCTCCTGTGAAAGTTATAAAAACTATAGAAAGTATAATAAGAAAGTTCCTATGGAATGGAGTTAATGGGAATTCAAAAATTAATTGGGTGGCTTGGGATAAACTATCTATTGCCAAGGATTTAGGTGGGTTAAGGGTCATCAATTCTAGATATGCAAATCTTTCCCTTTTGAATAAATGGAAATGGAGGTTCAGAAATGAGAAACATGCATTATGGGGGAGGTGCATCGCTGCCATTCATTCCTAACCAAGGAAATATCAATCGATTCCATTGAAGCCTTGGTACAGGGTGTTTGGAGACAGATTATGAGGTCTGATATGGACCTTATTAAGGAAAATAATTTAGTGGAAAACCTTATTAAAAGTAATGTTGGGAATAGTGATAAAGTTTTGCTTTGGCTTGATTTACGGTGGGGAGATATGTGTTTCAAGAATAAATTTTCATTGTTATTTAATTTAGAGAAGGATAAGTCGTGTGTAGTGGGGGATAGTATGGTAAAAAGCTCAGACGCAATGCATTGGAATTGGATGTGGAGGAAGGTTCATCTTTCGGAAGATGAGAAGAGGGAGCTCTTACACCTCTCGGAACTATTGCAGTCATTCGATGCTCATAATGGTGAAGACAGTTGGACTTGGTTAGGCGATGAATCGGGTGTGTTCTCTTCGAGGTCATTAAGGAAGATTATTGAAGTGAATCACTCCATACCTGATATATCACCTATTCCTTGGATTCCTTGGGTGTCGCTGAAGGTAAACGGTTTTGTGTGGAGGCGAAAATGGGAAGAATTCAAACAAGAGTAGCGTTGGCCGAAAGGGGAGTCATGCAACCTTTTATAGAGTGTAACTTCTGCTTCGGCGTACCTGAATCATCGGATCGTAACCTTATTAGTTTCCCGTTTACAAAAGAAGTATGGACAGAAATACATAGGTGGTGTGATATCCATTCTGGAAAAATTGAAGCAGTCAATCATTGTGAAGAGATTATTCAAGGATCGGATTTGGGAGCTAAGGGAAGATTAAACATTGTGTTGTTTTGGCAACTTTGTGGTTTATTTGGAGGGCAAGGAACACACAATATTCAAAGGGGAGCATATGTACGTTGCAAAGGTCATGGAGAACATTAAAATTAACGCATTTAGGTGGCTAAAGTATAGGGCTTCATCGTTTAATGTTGAGTGGCATAATTGGTGTAATTTTTCATTATAATGATGTATCTTGTACTTTCCTAGCATCTTGCTGGGTTTCTTTTTTTAATTGAATTTTCAGCCATGCAAAAAAAAATAATTCGTACATCACTACTTAATTGATGTAAAATAATTATAGAGTAATGATAAATTTACAAAATACATAAATGAGTCGGTTAATAGTGGGGTGAGATTTTAATATTGAATACTCTAATGATGGATTGATTCATGCGTTTAAGTTAGTTGGATCCTTGATCATTGGAAAGTTCATTAAGTTGGAATATCACTAATCAAAATCCGATCCTTCTCAGCCTTACACTGAAGTAATACGTGGGTTTAAATTTTGAAAGAAATGTAACATTTGCTGAATTTCTAACTACCTTGCTAAATATAAACATACATAAGTCATAACAATCCCTAACTTAAATAACTTTGTTGTACCTACTTGTTTTACTATTAATGATTGTGACGATTGCTTTGAATTGTACATCCAATCTTGAGATTATAAGAAGGCAAATTAGTATATTTTATTATCATCGTATGTAGCTATTGGAGGTTACAATGAAAAGCATTCTAAATGATCTGCCTGTATATTTAAATCTCGCTTGCCTGAGCTATGGTATATTTTTGAAATTTTGCATTGTGCTGGTGTATTGCAGCCAAAGTGGAAACGATGGAACCCTCCTCTAGTGTTAAAGTGTTAAAGGCATGTACTTTATTAGTGAATGTTAAACCAGGATCTTTTGTATATATGGTTGTGCTGATACAACATGACGACCGTATAAAATAAGATGTTTTCGAGAAAAAAGCCCTACTAACATGCATGAGGATAAATTTTAGTTATACTTTTAGTTATTAATTAAAATAATTTTAAAGTATGTTTTTGCATTACTTGCATGCATTTTTTGTTTATTTTATAATGGTAGTTTTTTTAGGATGAAATCTACTTTGGTGTGTTTGAATGGTTTTGTCGGTTCATGGAATTGTAAGAGAAGAAAAGAAAGGCTTAAAAGAATATATTATAAAGTTTGAGATTTTTAATGTTTATTATTAAAGTCTTATATAAAAACTCAAAGTTAAACCCTACAAAAAAGGAGTAGTTAGTTAGAAGAAAGACTCAAATTTAAAATCAAAGTCTTATATAGCATTAATTTAATCTCGATCACCTCAATACTCCCCAACTCCTTCTGACCAATATCACCCCAACAAACGGGTGTTCTACATCTCCTACCGTATAGAATCTCATAAGGGGGCATTCCGATGCTGGCATGATAACTATTGTTATATAGAACTCAGCTAACAGTAAGTGGTAATTCCAACTTCCTCCAAAATCGATGACGCATGCCCGAAGCATATCTTCTAGCGTCTAGATCGTCCTTTCCGACTGACCATCCATCTGAGGATGATAAGTCATGCTAATATGTAACCTGGTCCCTATCGCATCATGGAACTTCTTCCAAAACTTAGATGTAAACCGGGTGTCACAGTCAAACACAATAGACACCGGCACACCATGACGAGTTACAATCTCCTTGATGAACAAATCCGCCAACCTCTCGGATGAATATGTCTCGTGGATCGGTAGGACGTGAGCACTCTTTGTCAGACGACCAAGTATCACCCATATAACATCATACCCTTTTGTAGTACACGGTAGTTTCATAATAAAGTCCATGGTGATATGCTCCCACTTCCACTCCGGTATATCCAACGGTTGGATCTTCCTATACAACTTCTGATGCTCGGCCTTCACTTGTAAGCAAGTAAGGCACTTACTCACATACTCCGCTACATCGCGCTTCATACCCGACCACCAATAATCCTTCTTCATATCTTGATACATCTTTGTAGTACCGGGAAGAATAGAGTATTGAGTTTATGAGCTTCATCCATGATCTTACCACGTAAATCCCCATAACGAGGAATCCACATCTGTCCGAATCGGGTTCTAACACCGAGTGTGTTTTCCCCCAACTCCGCGACTAGATGTCTCATCCTCTCAGAGTTAAGATGATCTTATTTCAATGCCTCATCTTGAAACTCCTTGACATCTTTCATAATATCAAAGGTCATAATCAACTGATAAGCTTTCACCCGAATTAGCTCGGGTCTCTCCTTTCGACTAAGGGCATTCGCCACCATGTTGGCCTTGCCCGGATGATAATGGATCTCACAATCATAATCCTTTATGAGCTCTAATGATCGTTTCTGCCTCATATTCAAGTCCTTCTACTCGAATAAGTACTTCAAACTCTTGTGGTCAGTGAATATGGTTAACTTCGTCCCGTATAGGTAGTGGCCCCAAACCTTTAGTGCAAAAACCACTACTGCTAGCTTCAAGTCATGAGTAAGGTAGTTAACCTCATGAACTTTCAATTGTCGGGATGCATAAGCTAAAACCTTTCCTCGCTGCATCAACACGTAACCCAACCCCGAGTAAGAAGCATCTGAATACACCACTAAGCCCTCGCTTCCTTCGGGTAATTATAAGACTGGAGCTTTAGTCAACCTTGCCTTTAACTCCTCAAAAGTCTTCTCGTGATCTTGACCCCAAACAAACTTCACATCCTTACGGGTCAACTTAGTTAATGGAGAAGCTATCTTAGAGAAGTCTTGAATGAATCTACTATAATAGCCCGCCAAACCCAAAAAACTACGAATCTCGGATGGCGTCTTTGGAGACTTTCATTGTATCATTGCCTCCACCTTTTTCGGGTATACCATAATCCCCTCGGGAATCACTACATGACCTAAAAACTCAACTTCACGCAACTAGAATGCACACTTGGAGAATTTATCATGCAACTTATCCTTTCTCAACGTCTCCAACACTTCTCGAATGTGACTGGCATGCTCCTTCTCTCTCTTCGAATAAATCAGGATATCATCAATCACTGATTTTTCCAACATCGGCCGACACACTCGATTCATCAAGTCCATAAAAGCAGATGGCGCGTTGGTTAAACCAAAGGACAAATCGAGGAACACTTAGTGTCCATAACGCATACGAAAAGCTGTTTTAGGAATATCTTGCTCCACCACGTGAAGCTTTCAAAGATTTACCACCGGCCATCATCTAAACACGCTATAAGATTCAAACACTAACACGGTCATTCGAGGTTATAGCTCAGTTTATGTCAAGTATAGTAAGTCCCTAATTACAATGGCCAGTTGTGATTAGCAACTTACTTTACTCTTCATACCCCAAGCATTTCCTATCCTGGCTACATCAGTATCCAAATCTACTAAAAGCACATAAACCACATAACATGCGCACATAATACCGGTTAACATTAATAAAATACCTGATGGCTCGTACCTACTCGGACTGACATCCCTTCCCTTTGTCCCATTCTCAGTTTAAGTTTAGGTTTCTTTTGAAAATTTACCCGTTTCACTTAAACTTTGGCTCTGATACCAACTTGTAAGGCCCTATTCCCGGGACGCTCATAGCTGGTTGATCATTGCATATAAAAACATATAACTTACATTTACCATTATTAAAACATTGCGGCAGAACAATTTAAACCATTTCATATTATTATAATTGCTTTTGCAAAATAATACATCATTGACAGATTACAAAATATAACTCATTGCATTACATCACAAAAACATTATCATTATACAAAATGGATGCCATCCAAAATAAGCCAAGTAGTCGCCCGTCAATCAATTACCTGTCTACCGGAAACACATAAAAGTTAGCATTGTTGAGTGAGTTCTACTTTTATAAAATAAAATACTTTACTTTCGTTTAAAACCTTCCTTTACATTCATACATGGTCAAGCATAATATGTACACATAGATAATAACATTATTATATTTGACCATCATTCGTTAACTTTCGTTCATTCATCATCGTACGTTATCATTATCATTCGTTATCTTCCGATGACATGTACTGTACCCCAAACATTGTACACGAAGTTGACCATTGGGCTTGGGGCAAGTACACTCATCATTAACATTCATCTTTCATTCCGGACCAATGCCATGTGCTATACCCTACCGTCATGATAAAGCGGGTACTGGGCCGAAGTCTATAAATAGATTCCCATACATTGTGCCCGGTGGCCTGACCACAGTACCGGGGTAAGCGATAAGGGTCCCATACATATGGTCAATCCCAAGGATTAGACCCCGGTGTGCATCCTTTTGGGGTAGCTAACCGACACACCGTTGAGCTTACACCCTTCATTGGGTGTGAACCTCTATACAATTTCATTAATGCATGCATTCCTTCATTCATTACATTCCTCTTTTCATTATCTTTCGTTTTACCTTACATAATACTTTCAATTTACATTCATAAACATATCACGTAAAGCCATCGAAAATAAACGTACATAATAAGGAACATAACAAAATTCATCTTACATCATCCATCATCCATCATCATACATCATCACACATCATCACACATGGCATATCACACACATCATCATACATGGCATATCACACACATCATCATACATGGCATATCACACATCATCCATCATCATAAATTCATCTTACATTACCCCCGGGAACATCCCAAGTCAAAAGCCTACACTTTACATTTCTCCCCAAAATTCAGAAAATAATTCTAAGTCCTAGGCGCATGGGCACTATGCAGGCGTATGACCTTCTGGACGCATGAGGAACTTAGGAGCATGGAATGGTTCTAAACGCATGGGCACTATTTGGGCGCATGACCCAACACTTAGTTATTCCAGGCAATTTCTAGGCGCATGGGCACTATGCAGGCGCATGAGTGCCTGGCCGTATGGGCTTTTCAGGCGCATGGAACACTTAGTCAATTTTTGCCTAATTCTAGGCGCATGGATACTATTGGGGTGCATGGGGTTTTGGGCGCATGGGGAACACTTAGGCAGTTTTAGACTGTTAGGCGCATGGGCCAATCCAGGTGCATGATCAACTAACTCACACTTAAATCATTCTAGTTCAGTCCCAATCGTCATTTCCACATGTTCTAAGCTTATCTTTAGCGTTCTAAGCATCATACATGGACATAACTCAATCATATCATCATAAACACCTATATCATAAGCCCACCCGCATTCACATACACACATACATACGGGTGTAACACCCACTTAAACAAAAATAGTCACACATGCATTTTCAGCCCCAAAATCAGTTAAAACATGTAAAAAAGGGGTTCTAAAACTCACCTTAGCAGCCTTTGGGTATGAGTTCCTTCAAACCCGTTTGCAATTGAGTTCAAACACCTAAAACCCACCAAACACAAACCCGAAAACAAATAAACATGTAACCGAGGCTAGAACTAGCCAAGAACAACTTAAAAACACCAAATCTTACCTTGAATATTGTTTTCCTAGTTCTTCTTCTCTGAAACTTTGAACTCTGCTCTTTCTCTCTCTTAAAACTGTAACACCCGGTTATTTTAAAAAGACAAGACATGAAGAATAAATGAAAGAAAAGTAATAAAGTCTAAGGAGGGACTAAAAGTGTCCAAAAGGACAAATCTTTGAAAAAGTTGGTGTAAAGGTGGGCATGGCCGCCCACCCTCACTTCACATCACCATTTTCTTCGGTTTTAGAGAGAGAGAGAAGAGGAACTCTCGGCTGAAGAAAAAGAAGAAGAAAAGGAATCGAATTCAAGGTAAGAATTCGTGGTTGTTAAGTGTTTATGACGGGTTTTATCCCGGTTACATGCTTATGTGCTTATGTGGTTGTGTATGTGCTCGGGTGTGTGTGTTTGGTGTTGTTTTTAGGTGTTTGAACTCATCTGCAAGGGGTTAGAAAGGAAGAAACACCCAAGTTGCATCAGGTGAGTTCTAGACCCTGGTTTTTACTTGTTTTAAACTATCTTTGGGGCTGAAAATGTATTAAAATGATTTTCAAAACTTATGTATGTTTACCCCTATGTAATGTGCATGATTGGATGTTGATTCTTGAATGCTTATAGGTTGTTCATGTTTAGAATAGCCCTATTAAGCTTAGAACAGATGGGTTTGATGATTAGGTTTGAAAACTTACTAGAAACATGTTACACAGGAGGTCCATGCGCCTAGATAAGGCTTATGCGCCTGAAAATGCCTTAGAAAGATTTAAGTGAAACCCATGCGCCTGAACAGTAGCCCATGCGCCTGAACAGTAGCCCATGCGCCTAAGATTGCCTTAGAAATGTTTAAGTATAGCCCATGCGCCTGAATAGTGGTCCATGCGCCTAGAAATATTAGTCGGATGACTAAGTGTAGGGCCATGCGCCCCAATAATGCCCATGCGCCCAAGAGGCCCATGCGCCTAAGTGTTCATACGCACGAATAGTGCCCATGCGCCTGAATAGTTCATGCACCTAAGTGATAAATGATTAAGTATTGGCTGATGCGCCTATATAGTGATGAAACGCCCAAACAGGGCTCATGCGCCAAATAGTGTCAAAGCGCCTAAGCACTTAGAAATTTTTACCAAATTTTCTGGGAGTCTGTGCTTTTAGGGTTTTGACCGAGGTTGACTAGGGCCTATTTATGATGATGTTTCATGCATGGTTATGATTGTTCCTTATTATTGTTATTGCTATTATTATTATTACTAATAGTATGTGACTTTTCGTGGTATGTTTATTATCGTAACGTAAAGTATATCGTAATAATAAAGTGAAAGAGCAATAAAGAAAAGAAGAGGAACATTAATAAAATGTTAACAAGTCTTGCAAGCTTACAGGAGTGACACGGCCATGTTACCGTTAGCTCGACCGTGTGCTGGTTAGCTACCCCATATTGCACACAAGACCAGGACCTTTGCAGCATGCCTTGGGTGATTGGGTCGACCTTGTACACAGTACACATAACCTTTTCGAGGGATATAGTTGACCCTTTCGAGGGATACAGCTGACCCTTTCGAGGGATACAGGTGACCCTTTCGAGGGATACAGTTGACCCTTTCGGGGGATTCAGTTGACCCTTTCAAGGGATACAGTTGACCCTTTCGAGGGATACAGTTGACCCTTTCGAGGGATACAGTTAACCCTTTTGAGGGATATAGTTGACCCTTTCAAGGGATACAGGTGACCCTTTCGAGGGATACAGTTGACCCTTTCGGGGGATACAGTTGACCTTTTCGAGGGATATAGTTGACCCTTTCGAGGGATATAGATGGCCCATCACCCGTTTTCCATCGCGCATATAGTTTGGGTATTGCTCATTGGTCCATACAGAAAGTGAAAGATAAAGATAAAATTTTACAGAATAGACAAGGCATACAGTAAAGAGAACGAACAGTATTTGTTCATATAGTTAATGCGTGCTCGCATATACAGTACAGAGTTGTATTTTACAGAAAAGAGTATTTTCTTATACAACATATAGAAAGTATTTTATTACTTTAAAAACTAGAACTCACTCAGCAACGCTGACTTTTATACATTTTCAGTTGGCAGGTAATTATTGCTGAGGATGGCACGAGGGTGAAGCTACTCGGCAGGGAAAGACTGACATCCATTCGTATTTTATGTTGCTGTTGTTTTGTAATGCGTTAAAACAATTCTTTTGTAAAGAGTAAATGATGATGTATTGCTTAACAACAGTGTTTTAAATGAAATGAATGGTTTTTGATAAATCATTTCTGTTGCTTAAGTTTGTATAATTATAATGTGTAGTGTTTTAAGTGCTGTGATTGACCAACTGTGAGGTGTCCGGGAACAGGGCCTTACAAGTTGGTATCAGAGCCAAAGTTTAAGAGAATTGGGTTAAATAAACTTTTAAAACCTAAACTTAAACTGAAAATGGGACAAATGGAGGTATGTCAGCCCGAGTAGCTACGTGCCATCAGGTATGTCTTTTCCTAATGTTAACCGGTATTATGTGTGCATGCTATTTGATTATGTGCTCTTAGTAGATTTAGATACTGATTAAGTCAAGATAGGAGATGCTTGGGGTATGAAGAGTAAAGTAAGTGGCTAATCACAACTGGCCACTATAATTAGGAACTTACTATACTTGACATAAACTGAGTGTACCTTGAATGACCGCGTTGGTGTTTGAATCGTATAGTGTGCGTTTAGATGATGGTCGGTGGTAGACCTTCGAAGGTTTCGTCAGGTGAAGATTGTGGTGGACGTGATGCTGGACCGCGTGTCACAAGAAGTATGGCTAGGGCTGCTGAAGTAGCACTCAAAGAGCCTGAGATCCATCACCCGGAAGCCAGTGAAGATAGTGCTAGTCTGAGGACCATGTTGACAGAGGCTGTCGTCGAGGGAGTTCAACGGGCCATGCAGACAATTCGTCCGGGTATAGTGACTGAGATAATTAGGACGGTGAGGGAGATGACCGTGATTGAAGTGAACAAGGAGTGCAGCAATGACAAAAACTGCAACGAAAAGCGGGTTGAACGTGGGGGTTACACCCCATATAGAAAGGTTGCCAGGACGGATAACCGGTGTGTAGCTTCATCTGGTGCGGGGATAAGGACGTGTGGCAGATGTGGAAGGGAGCATACCGGTGAGTGCAGGATTGGAATGAATGTATGCTTCAGGTGTGGTAAGCCTGGCCACATCGCTAAAGACTGTAAGAAGCCATGTGACGAGAGTTTTGGCATAATGATGACGACTGGAATTGCGGGGTCGAACAGGTGTGATAAGTGTGGATGCAGGCACCCCGGGAAATGTAGATTGGGGAGCAATGTCTGTTTCCGTTGTGGAAGGACCAGACATGTGGCGAAGAACTGCGGTATGGGGCGGTGCTATTCTTGTGGTGAAGAAGGTCACGTGAGCAGGGACTGCAAGAAGCTGAGGGCGGAGAGCTCTGGGGCAAAGAAGAAGCCGGAGGAAGGATGGCAAAGAGCAGGTGCCAGAGCTTACACCATGACCCGGGGAGGAAGCCAAAGCTGATCCTGATGTCGTGTCAGGTATGTTTCTAGTAAACCAATTTATGTCTCTGTATTGTTTGATTCCTGTGCTAGCAAGAGTTTTATTTCCACTACTTTCTGTGCTAAGTTGCCTGTTAGTAGTAGAAATGTCCGTGAACCATTCGATGTAGAAACCGTTATTGGTAAGTCCACTAGAATTACTGATGTGATAGAGGACTGTGCCATAGAACTAGAAGGTCATAGGGTTGCTGCTAGGTTACACGTGATACCCCTAGGTGGATTTGATGTAGTACTAGGGATGGACTGGTTAGCAACCTATGAAGCAACATCGTGTGTTGCAGGAAGATGATTCGATTGGTTGCGCCCGATAAGAGTTGGGTTACGATTCGTGGAGATCGCGTTACTATGATCTCGAAGATGATTTCGATGGCGGTGGCGGGGAAGTGCATAAGACGTGGATGTAGTGCCTACTTGGCCTACGTAAAAGATGTGGATGCGTCGGTACCACGATTATCCGAGGTACCAGTGGTGTGCGACTTTCAGGACGTAATCCCGGAAGACTTACCCGGCGTGCCACCGGATCGCGAGATTGAGTTCCAAATTGATTTGATACCCGGTGCTCAACCCGTTACCAAAGCACCGTATCCGTTAACTCTGACAGAAATGAAAGAGCTGATGGAGCAGTTGTAAGAGCTGCTCGATGAGGGGTTCATTAGACTGAGTATCTCTCCCTGGAGTGCTCCGGTCCTGTTTGTAAAGAAGAAAGATGGTAGTATGAGGATGTGCATTGACTACCGAGAGCTGAACAAGTTGACGATGAAGAACCGATACCCATTACCAAGAATAGATGATCTGTTTGATCAGCTTCAGGGTGCTAGTTGGTTTTCAAGGATAGATCTTTGATCTGGTTACCATCAGCTGAAGGTGAAGGAGCAGGATATCCCTAAAACAGCTTTTCGCACGCGCTACGGTCACTATGAATTCCTTGTTATGTCATTTGGCCTGAACAATGCGCCAGCTGCTTTTATGGATTTGATGAATCGAGTGTGTCGGCCAATGTTAGATAAATCGGTGATTGTGTTTATTGATGATATCCTGATTTATTAAAAGAGCAAGGAGGAGCATGCCGATCATATTCGGGAGATGTTAAAGACCTTAAGAAGGGAGAAGCTGTATGCCAAATTCTCCAAGTGCGCGTTCTGGTTACGCGAAGTTCAATTCTTAGGTCACGTGATAAATCCCAAGGGGATTATGGTAGACCCTGCTAAGGTTGAGGCTGTGATGCAATGGAAGTCTCCAAAGACGCCATCCGAGATTCGTAGTGTCTTGGGGTGTGACACTTCGTATTTCTTCAGGTTAACGTCGTTCCATTATCTAAATCATCTCCGTCACTTGGTACTATTAAATTCAAATTGTATAAATGAAATTACAATTGTTATCATCTTATTTATTTAAACTTCAAACTAACTTATAAACTCCAAACTAACTTAAAACAAAAATTTTGTCTAACTATGAAATTAATGCAAAGTGGAGGGTCATAATGTGCAAATTCAAAAAAAATAAAAATTTCATTATAAATCCCAAGATGCCTCATGGTTATCATTTGAAAACCACCTAGTTCACCTCCCCCGAAACCCTAACACCATCGAGAGATCCTTAGTAGCCGTTGACCTCTTCATTCTCGCAAAGCTCCATCCGGCGGCCCTTGTTCGCGACTTCTAGCCTCCAACATCTGTTCCGTATCACGTGACGATCCCTCTTACGGCTTTCTATGTGATCGAACGACCACTCGGAAATCAACATCACCCGACAGTCGCAGGGATCGACCGGAACAGCCGTACGGTATGTCCCTTTTCGTTAATTTCAAACGTTCTATGTAACTCGGTTTCGGAATGGTTATCGTGTTCGGTTCGGACGAAGTCGTGAGCATGTTTATGATTGAGTGTTGCTTCAAAAGTTTCTGCTTGTCATGCGTAAGTTGTAGTGTATGTATGTTCATGATTGTGTGTGTCCTTAGATGTTTATATGTATGGATACTTTCAGCCATGGGAGTGTTATGTACATGCTTGGGTGTGTGTTTTTCCATGTTTATATATGTGATGTGTGGGTATGCAGGTTATACATTAATGTGTATGATTTGAGTTGGGTATGAATGCATGTAACAATGAAAATATCGTAGCTATGCCATGTGCTCATCGGGTTGTGTGTGTGGTTGTTTGGGATTTGACTTGGGGTTTGACCGAGGGTTATTTGTGTGTATGTGTGAGTGACTGGTGTGTGTGTTTTTTTAAGAACCTTATAGCATGCATTTCGTATAGGGTGTTATGCATTCTTCATATGAACCAATGTGTGTGTATATATGTATGAAATGGATCTTTTTGCATGCGAATGTGTATATAAATAATTGTATGGTTTGAGTTGTGCTAAAGCTTGTGAACATGCAAAAAAAAAACACTTGGACGAGTATTCAAACTTATTTTAGATGATAACTTGGTCTTGTGAAGTCATGGAACATTGTTAGGTTGCATGTTTAGTCTAAAACTTGATGAATTTAGTTCTGGCAGATTCTGTTAGCCAACTTGTGAACATTGTAACTTAATGATAATAAACTCAATAACTGCTTTTCTTGAGTCCAATTTGTGTATTTTTTAGTCTAGTTTTCAGAAAGTCCAACCACACTTAAATTTGACATGTAAAACTCAAGTTATTGTCTTTTTAGCGAAGGTAGGTCAAAACAGTTCTTTTGACAGCAAACAAAGGGTCAAGTGTTTTGATACATGACTTATATTTTGATAAAGTTATGGTTAAAGTTAATGATTTGGGAAGTAACCCCATGAGTCTTGGAGCACCTCCAAGTGGTTTCATCTTAAAATAGTGTATAGGTTTGTGTTTAGAGAAGTTATAATAAATGTATGACATTTGAGTTTTATTATAAAAACTCTTATAATTAAAGATATATAAACAATACCTTCATGTATGGTCCAGTGGGTGTATGAATAATTGAGTTTTATATGCTAGTGTGAGTTTGTGTATGCTTGTGTTTGCTTGTGTATGGAGAGTCATGTTGATTAGCTGACACCGTAACCGAACCGTGATCGTGAACCATATCATTCTATTCCGAATAATTAATTCCATTACTAATATTTAATCTCAATTAAATATTAAATGAAACCCAGGTTAATTGGAACCCGATCCCTTGTGCTTACACTTATTTGTTGCAACGCATTCGAGGTGAGTCTTCACGGCCCCTATTTTACATTACTTTCCTTTTGGGGGAGAAAACATGCAAACTTAATTTATAAATGGTTTCTAGTATTATTGTTTATCGCCTGTTACGTTAGTGCAAACATACTTAAAAGTCCTTACATTCTCGAACCGTTAGTAATGTGTAGCGAGGTAATTCTGAGTAGTACTACTGGGTTTGACAAACCCCGCCCAGGCTAGTCGCGCTAGCTTGATTGGAGGTCAAACGGGTGCGTTATTGACCTAACATTTGTCACTATCTGGGTTAGACGTGACGGGAAGGCAACAAACTTACAAACAGTCAGCTTCGGTTTGAAACGCTAACTAACTTGATTATAGGCTAGCTACCTATCGATATGCTTTAATTACTTTACCATTCAAACAGTTACAAACATTTTTATCTGTTATTAAACCTGTGAACTCACCAACTTTATGTTGACACACTTTAGCATGTTTTCTCAGATCACAGGAACGCTTAAGCTCATGTTGCACAATTAGGGAACGCACTCAGGACATGCATCATCAAACTCATTTATTTTGCTTTGAACATTTTATTTGGCATAGTACTTTGGGAACTTCTAGTATTGGTTTACATTTGTCTTTACGCTTCCGCACTGATGTTTATTTCGTTTATGACTACTCTGATTTAAAGTTCAAACGTTTATTTAAATTCATATAGTGTCGTTTGATATGACTGTGTCTGAGATCCTGGTTTGTCACACGCCTCGCGGTAAAACCCTGCACGTGGAATTTGAGGGTGTGACAGATTGGTATCAGAGCCATTGGTTATAGAGAACTAGGATTGCATTTGCATCTAGACTATAGCCTTAGACACAACACTAGCATTGCACAGACATACTTACTTGTACAAACTTTGTACGAACATTGCATGGTATACTCGCGTTGCGTTACAGAAAATCCATATCATTATCACTTGTACCATCCATGTCACTTGTATCATCCTCGGCTAATAGAGAGGCGAAAGATTCTGCTCGCTTGCCTTCGAACATCTACATCTGTTTCTTAACCCCCGGAGTCTAAGAGACGCCGACTTGAGCCTACCGTTGCCACTACGGGGCACAGGGAGCCCTTAAATGCCCATGACTCACCTAACACCCACGATTGGGACTGGTTACCAGGATTGATTGCCCGATTGATTAGGGAAGAGAACGTGCCCTACCCTCCTACTCCCTTCACACCTGCTTCTACTCCTATCCTACCATATATTCCTCACCCGCCTGAACAGTCATTCGCCGCCTTTGTAGCTGCGATTAAACGTGAGATACACAATATGCGTCAGACAACCGGAAAGATTAGAAACCTGTCAGAGGATCAGGTTTGGACACATAGATGATTAGAGCTTGAGAAAGAAAGCCTTGAATTCACTGACAAGTGCCAGAATAGACTCGTTAAGGAATTCAAACAACTGGTGGCCTGTGTTAACACTTTAGAGGCTAGAGCTGTGGAATCTGAGCAACAGTGTATTCAAGCAACAGTGAGGACTGCGGAACTAGAGGCACAGGTCGAAGCTCTTGTTGCACAACAAGAAGAAGAGGATAGAGAAGTATATTGATGGTTTAGCTCCTCAGATTCAAGCTAGTGTCATAGCTGTTGATCCTGATACTATTCAGCATGCTATCCGGCTAGCTCACAAGCTCACTGATCAGGTAGTGGCGCAGGGCACTCTGCCTAAACGTGGCTCTACATCTGGTTCATCTGACTATAAACGAAAATGGGATAGTACCACCAGCAAGTCCTCAAACTCGAACAACACTCAGCAACAACAAGTCAGAAAGTTTGATTCCTCTAGAAGCTACACAACTAATAATCACAACAACAGCAACAATGGTCAGGGATCGAGTAACTACGTAGGCAGGTACCCAAAATGCAATAAATTCAATTTTCATCATCATGGCCAGTGTGATCGTTTTCGTTGCCAAAGGTGTGGAAGGATGGGTCATGTTGCTAAAGACTGCAAGGGTGAATTGATGACTAGACAACAATCTCAGCAACAACGACAAGGCAAAGCGACAAGGGGTTGTTTCCAATGTGGCAAAGAGGGTCATTACGGGAAAGATTGCCCACAACTAAAGAACGGGAACAAGGGCAATAATGGAAACAACAATTATGGAAATGGCGCTAAGGGTCGAGCTTTCGTGATTGGGTCTAGTGAGGCAAGGAATGATCAAAACGTAGTTACCGGTACGTTTCCTCTGAACGACTGTTTTGCTTCTGTATTATTTGATACCGGTGCTGATAGGAGCTTTATCTCTGCCAAGTTTAGCAAACTTCTAGATGTAACGTTAACCGAAATAGAACCTAGTTACACCATAGAACTAGCTGATGGTAAAATAATTAAGGCAACACATATTCTCAAAGGATGTAAACTAGGACTATCGGGACACAACTTAGATATAGACCTCATGCCTGTTACACTTGGTAGCTTTGACGTAGTCGTCGGCATGGACTGGTTAACTAAGAACCAAGTTGAGATTATCTGTTGTGAAAAGGTCGTTCGTGTACCACTTCCTAGTGGTGAAATCATATATGTTCAGGGCGAGAAATGTGGTGTAGTCTCTGGCATCATATCGTACATGAAAGCCCAGAAATGCTTACGTAAAGGCCATACCCCTATTTTAGCTATGATCACAGAAAGGACTATCGAAGAAAAGAAGATTGAGGATATCCCTATTGTTCGTGACTTTCCTGAGGTTTTCCCTGAAGACTTACCTGGTCTTCCACCGCATCGTCAGGCCGAGTTCCAGATTGATTTGATACCTGGAGCCGCACCTATTGCAAGAGCGGCATACAGACAAGCTCCAAAAGAACTGCAAGAACTGTCCACTCAACTACAAGAACTTTTAGATAAGGGATTTATCAGACCCAACTCATCAACATGGGGAGCCCCAGTCCTGTTTGGCAAGAAAATGGATGGGACTTTCCGTATGTGTATTGATTACCGTGAACTGAACAAAGTGACGGTTAAGAATCGTTATCATCTTCCCCGTATCGACGATTTGTTTAACCAACTTCAAGGATCGAGCTTCTATTCCAAGATAGATTTGAGATCAGGATATCATCAACTGAGAGTCCGAGAGGAGGACATATCAAAGACAACATTCAGAACTCGTTACGGTCACTACGAGTTTTTGGTTATGCCTTTTGGGTTGACCAATGCACCGGCGGTGTTCATGGATCTCATGAACCGCGTGTGCAAACCCTACCTGGACAAGTTTGTCATCGTTTTTATCGATGATATTTTGATATATTCAAAGAACAAGGAGGAGCATGAGGAACATCTTCGATTGATTTTGGAATTACTTAAACAAGAGAAACTGTATGCCAAGTTTTCGAAGTGTGACTTCTGGATTCGGGAAGTCCAATTCTTGGGCCATATGGTCAATGAGAAGAGTATACATGTTGACCCGACAAAAATAGAAGCCATCAGGAACTGGGCTACGCCTAAGACTCCAACTGAGGTATGACAGTTTCTTGGATTGGCTGGGTATTATAGAAGATTCATTGAAGGATTTTCGAAGATCGCTCAACCACTTACAGCATTAACTCATAAAGGCACAGTGTACAATTGGGGTGACAAGCAAGAGTCAGCATTTCAGTTCCTAAAACAAAAGCTTTGTACGGCACTGATACTATCCCTACCTGAGGGAACAGATGATTTTGTAGTATATTGCGATGCATCCATCCAAGGTCTTGGTTGTGTGTTAATGCAACGCGAGAAGGTCATCGCATATGCCTCCCGTCAGCTAAAAGTTCATGAGAAAAACTACATGACACACGACTTAGAGTTGGGAGCCGTTGTGTTCGCACTCAAGATATGGAGACATTACTTGTACGGTACCAAGTGCACCATTTATACCGATCACAAGAGTCTTCAACATATTTTTGAGCAGAAGGAGTTGAATATGAGACAACGTCGCTGGGTCGAGTTGTTGAACGACTATGACTGTGCGATCAAGTATCATCCTGGAAAGGCTAATGTAGTAGCTGACGCCTTAAGTCGAAAGGAAACACCTAAGCCAAAGCGAGTTCAAGCATTACAACTCACCATCCACACCGGACTACCTGATAAGATACGCAATGCTCAACTTGAGGCTTTGAAGGATGAGAACTTGAAAGCAGAATCCATGCGAGGCATGGAAAGGCAGCTAGAGATCAAATAGAATGGAGTTCGTTATTTCATGGAACGTATATGGGCTCCTTTGTATGGGAATTTACGAGAACTAGTGATGGACGAAGCCCATAAGTCTCAATATTCTATCCATCCGGGTTCAGATTAGATGTATCATGACTTGAAAGTTCTGTATTGGTGGCCGAACATAAAAGCTGATATCTCCACCTATGTAAGCAGATGTTTAACCTGTTCTAAGGTTAAAGTGGAGTATCAAAGGCCATCTGGTCTACTTCAACAGCCAGAAATTCTTGTATGGAAGTGGGAGCAAATCTCGATGGATTTTGTTACGAAGCTGCCTCGAACTCCTAGCGGGTGCGATACCATTTGGGTAGTAGTAGATCGATTGACGAAATCCGCACACTTCCTACCAATTAGAGAGACTGATAGAATCGAGAAGTTAACTCGTATCTACCTAAGGGAAATAGTCTCTCGGCATGGTGTGCCAATTTCTATCATCTCCGATCGTGACGCTCGATTTACTTCTCACTTCTGGCAATCTTTGCAACGATCATTGGGAACACGACTAGATATGAGCACCGCATATCATCCTCAAACTGATGGTCAAAGTGAGCGTACAATACAGACACTGGAAGATATGTTACGTGCTTGTGTCATTGACTTTGGCAGCCATTGGGAAACTCATTTACCGTTGGTTGAGTTTTCTTACAATAACAGCTATCACACATCGTTTGAAGCATTGTATGGACGTAAGTGTCGATCACCTATTTGTTGGGCAGAAGTTGGAGAAAGTCAACTTACCGGTCCTGAACTTGTTCATGAAACAACTGAGAAGATAGTGCAAATTCGTAATCGCATGGCAGCGGCACGTGACCGACAAAAGAGTTATGCAGATAAACGGCGCAAGCCGTTGGAATTTCAAATTGGCGACAAGGTACTTTTGAAAGTGACACCTTGGAAAGGTGTAGTTCGTTTCAGGAAACGTGGAAAGCTAAACCCACGCTACGTTGGGCCTTTTGAGATTGTCAAAAGGGTTGGCCCAGTAGCCTACCAGTTGAACCTACCAGAAGAGCTTAGCGGAATACACAATGTGTTCCATGTTTCGAATCTAAGGAAATGCATTACAGATGAGACTCTTGTTGTTCCATTAGACGAGATACATGTGGATGAACAACTGCGTTTCTTCGAGGAACCGATGGAAGTTATGGACCGAGAGGTCAAAACCCTCAAGCATAGTCGTATTCCTATCGTCAAAGTCCGTTGGAACTCAAAGCGTGGACCAGAGTTTACTTGGGAACGCGATGATCAAATGAAGAAGAAGTACCCATAACTGTTTAAAGATCAGACATCTACTTCCTAAGGCATCATTTTTTTCAATATATCATTTCCTTAAATTTCGAGACGAAATTCCCTTCAACAAGGGGATGATGTCACAACTCTTGCAAAACCTTATATTCTTTTGTTCTTACTTTTCAAGCAAATTCAGAACACCCTATTGTTGTTGCTATTAAATCTGGTGTTCTGTGATAACCTGATGTTCTAATTTTCGGGACGAAATTCCTTCAACAAGGGGATGATGTGACACTCCGTATTTCTTCAGGTTAACGTCGTTCCATTATCTAAATCATCTCCGTCACTTGGTACTATTAAATTCAAATTGTATAAATGAAATTACAATTGTTATCATCTTATTTATTTAAACTTCAAACTAACTTATAAACTCCAAACTAACTTAAAACAAAAATTTAGTCTAACTATGAAATTAATGCAAAGTGGAGGGTCCTAATGTGCAAATTCAAAAAAAATAAAAAATTTCATTATAAATCCCAAGATGCCTCATGGTTATCATTTGAAAACCACCTAGTTCACCTCCCCCGAAACCCTAACACCATCGAGAGATCCTTAGTAGTCGTCGACCTCTTCATTCTCGCAAAGCTCCATCCGGCGGCCCTTGTTCGCGACTTCTAGCCTCCAACATCTGTTCCGTATCACGTGACGATCCCTCTTACGGCTTTCTACGTGATCGAACGACGACCACTCGGAAATCAACATCACCCGACAGTCGCAGGGATCGACCGGAACAGCCGTACGGTATGTCCCTTTTCGTTAATTTCAAACGTTCTATGTAACTCGGTTTCGGAATGGTTATCGTGTTCGGTTCGGACGAAGTCGTGAGCATGTTCATGATTGAGTGTTGCTTCAAAAGTTTCTGCTTGTCATGCGTAAGTTGTAGTGTATGTATGTTCATGATTGTGTGTGTCCTTAGATGTTTATATGTATGGATACTTTCAGCCATGGGAGTGTTATGTACATGCTTGGGTGTGTGTTTTTCCATGTTTATATATGTGATGTGTGGGTATGCAGGTTATACATTAATGTGTATGATTTGAGTTGGGTATGAATGCATGTAACAATGAAAATATCGTAGCTATGCCATGTGCTCATCGGGTTGTGTGTGTGGTTGTTTGGGATTTGACTTGGGGTTTGACCGAGGGTTATTTGTGTGTATGTGTGAGTGACTGGTGTGTGTGTTTTTTAAGAACCTTATAGCATGCATTTCGTATAGGGTGTTATGCATTCTTCATATGAACCAATTTGTGTGTATATATGTATGAAATGGATCTTTTTGCATGCGAATGTGTATATAAATAATTGTATGGTTTGTGTTGTGCTAAAGCTTGTGAACATGCAAAAAAAAACATTTGGACGAGTATTCAAACTTATTTTAGATGATAACTTGGTCTTGTGAAGTCATGGAACATTGTTAGGTTGCATGTTTAGTCTAAAACTTGATGAATTTAGTTCTGGCAGATTCTGTTAGCCAACTTGTGAACATTGTAACTTAATGATAATAAACTCAATAACTGCGTTTCTTGAGTCCAATTTGTGTATTTTTGAGTCTAGTTTTCAGAAAGTCCAACCACACTTAAATTTGACGTGTACAACTCAAGTTATTATCTTTTTAGCAAAGGTAGGTCAAAACAGTTCTTTTGACAGCAAACAAAGGGTCAAGTGTTTTGATACATGACTTATATTTTGATAAAGTTATGGTTAAAGTTAATGATTTGGGAAGTAACCCCATGAGTCTTGGAACACCTCCAAGTGGTTTCATCTTAAAATAGTGTATAGGTTTGTGTTTAGAGAAGTTATAATAAATGTATGACATTTGAGTTTTATTATAAAAACTCTTATATAAAGATATATAAACAATACCTTCATGTATGGTCCAGTGGGTGTATGAATAATTGAGTTTTATATGCTAGTGTGAGTTTGTGTATGCTTGTGTTTGCTTATGTATGGAGAGTCATGTTGATTAGCCGACACCATAACCGAACCGTGATCGTGAACCATATCATTCTATTCCGAATAATTAATTCCATTACTTATATTTAATCTCAATTAAATATTAAATGAAACCCAGGTTAATTGGAACCCGATCCCTTGTGCTTACACTTATTTGTTGCAACGCATTCGAGGTGAGTCTTCACGGCCCCTATTTTACATTACTTTCCTTTTGGGGAGAAAACATGCAAACTTAATTTATAAATGGTTTCTTGCATAATTGTTTATCGCCTGTTACGTTAGTGCAAACATACTTAAAAGTCCTTACATTCTCGAACCGTTAGTAATGTGTAGCGAGGTAATTCTGAGTAGTACTACTGGGTTTGACAAACCCCGCCCGGGCTAGTCGCGCTAGCTTGATTGGAGGTCAAATGGGTGCGTTATTGACCTAACATTTGTCACTGTCTGGGTTAGACGTGACGGGAAGGCAACAAACTTAAAAACAGTCAGCTTCGGTTTGAAATGCTAACTAACTTGATTATAGGCTAGCTACCTATCGATATGCTTTAATTACTTTACCATTCGAACAGTTACAAACATTTTTATCTGTTATTAAACCTGTGAACTCACCAACTTTATGTTGACACACTTTAGTATGTTTTCTCAGGTCACAGGAATGCTTAAGCTCATGTTGCACAATTAGGGAACACACTCAGGACATGCATCATCAAAATCATTTATTTTGCTTTGAACATTTTATTTGGCATAGTACTTTGGAAACTTCTAGTATTGGTTTACATTTGTCTTTACGCTTCCGCACTGATGTTTATTTCGTTTATGACTACTCTGATTTAAAGTTCAAACGTTTATTTAAATTCATATAGTGTCGTTTGATATGACCGTGTCTGAGATCCTGGTTTATCACACGCCTCGCGGTAAAACCCCGCACGTGGAATTTGAGGGTGTGACATGGGGTTGGCAGGGTATTATCGAAGGTTCATCCAGGACTTTTCCAAGATCGCTTCTCCACTGACCAAGTTGACCCGAAAGGATGTAAAGTTTATATTGGGTCAAGCCCAAGAATAGGCGTTGGAGGAGTTAAAGGTGAGGTTGACTCAAGCTCCTGTCTTGTCATTACCCGAAGGAAGCGAGGACTTGGTGGTATATTCAGATGCTTCTTACTCGGGGTTGGGGTGTGTATTAATATAGAGAGGGAAGGTTATAGCCTATGCATCCCGACAGTTGAAAGTTCATGAGGTCAACTACCCTACTCATGACTTGGAGCTAGCAGCCGTGGTCTTTGCACTAAAGATTTGGAGGCACTATCTGTACGGGATGAAGTGCACCATTTTCACTGACCACAAGAGCTTGAAGTACTTCTTCGAGCAAAAAGATCTGAACATGAGGCAGAGAAGATGGTTGGACCTCATAAAGGATTATGATCGCGAGATCCATTACCATCCAGGCAAAGTCAATGTGGTGGCTGATGCCCTTAGCCAAAAGGAGAGGCCCGAGCCGATTCAGGTGAAAGTATATCAACTAATCATGACCTCTGATGTAATGAAGCAAGTCAAGGAGTTTCAAGATGAGGCATTAGAAGAATATCATCTAAACTCTGAAAGAATGAGAGGTCTGGTTGGGAATTAGGTGAAAACACACTTGGTGTTAAAACTCAATTGGGACGGGTGTGGATTCCTCGTTTCGGGGATCTACGTGTGAGGATTTTGAGCGAAGCTCACAAGACTCGATACTCCATTCATCCTGGTGCCACAAAGATGTATCAAGATATGAAGAAAGATTATTGGTGGCCGGGTATGAAGCGTGACATGGTGGAGTATGTGAGTAAGTGAAGGTGAAACATCAGAAGTGGGAGCCGTATGGGAAGATCCAACCTTTGGATATACCGAAATAGAAGTGGGAGCACACCACCATGGATTTCATAATGAAGTTGCCACGTACTCCGAAAGGGTACGATGCCATATGGGTAATTGTCAACTGTCTGACGAAGAGTGCTCACTTCCTACCGATCCGCGAGACATATTCATCCGAGAGGTTGGCTGACCTGTTCATCAAGGAGATTGTAACTTGTCATGGTGTGCCGGTGTCCATTGTGTTTGATCGTGACACTCGGTTTACATCTAAATTCTGAAAGAAATTCCACGATGCTATGGGGACGAGGTTACATATTAGCACGGCTTATCATCCCCAAACTAATGGTCAGTCAGAAAGGACCATTCAGACACCGGAAGACATGCTTCGGGCATGTGTGATTGATTTTGGGGAAAGTTTGGATGACCACTTACCGTTAGCTGAATTCTCGTACAACATTAGCTATCATGCCACCATATGAGATGCTATACGGTAGGAGATCCAGAACACCCGTTTGTAGGGGTGATATTGGTCAGAAGGAATTGGGGAGCGTCGAGGTCATTGAGGCTACGACTGAGAAGCTTGAGAAGATTAAAGCCTTCATGAAGGCAGCCAAAGATAGGCAGAAGTCGTATGCCGATAAACGACGCAGACCGATTGAGTTCCAAGTGGGTGACCGGGTCATGTTGAAGGTCTCACCTTGGAAGCGCATTATCTGATTCAGGAAGTGGGGCAAGTTGAGCCCAAGGTATATAGGCCCTTTTCGAATCATTGCTCGAGTAGGAAAGGTGGCCTACAGATTGGAGTTACCAGATGAGTTAAATGGAATTCACCCGACATTCCATGTATCTCATCTAAGAAAGTGTTTAGCTGATGAAGACATAATTGTTCCACTGGAGGATATCGAAGTAGATGAAAGGCTCAATTATGTGGAGCAACCAGTGGCAATCATCGATCATAAAGAGAAGAGGCTGAGAAATAAAGTGGTTCCTCTTGTGCGTGTGCAGTGGAAGCACAGGAAGGGATCCGAGTCTACATGGGAGACTAAGGAGAAGATGAGGTAGCATTATCCTCATCTGTTCGAGGAATAACAGGTTTCGGGAATGAAACCTATATAAGGGGGGTGGACTTGTAACACCCGATTATTTTTAAAAAGACAAGACGTGAAGAATAAATGAAAGAAAAGCAATAAAGTCCAAGTGGAGAGACTAAAAGTGTCCAAAAGGACAAATCTTTGAAAAAGTTGGTGTAAAGGTGGGCATGGCCGCCCACCCTCACTTCACATCACCATATTCTTCGGTTTTAGAGAGAGAGAGCAGAGGAACTCTCGGCTGAAGAAAAAGAAGAAGAAAAGGAATCAAATTCAAGGTAAGAATTAATGGTTTTTAAGTGTTTATGATGGGTTTTATCCCGGTTACATGCTTATGTGCTTATGTGGTTGTGTATGTGCTCGGGTGTGTGTGTTTGGTGTTGTTTTTAGGTGTTTGAACTCAATTTCAAGCGGGTTAGAAAGGAAGAAACACCCAAGTTGCATCAGGTGAGTTCTAGACCTCGGTTTTTACTTGTTTTAAACTATCTTTGGGGCTGAAAATATATTAAAATGATTTTCAAAACTTATGTATGTTTACCCGTATGTAATGTGCATAATTGGATGTTGATTCTTGAATGCTTATAGGTTGTTCATGTTTAGAATAGCCCTATTAAGCTTAGAACAGATGGGTTTAATGATTGGGTTTGAAAACATACTAGAAACATGTTACACAGGAGGTCCATGCGCCTAGATAAGGCCGCCTGAAAATGCCTTAGAAAGATTTAAGTGAAACCCATGCGCCTGAACAGTAGCCCATGCGCCTAAGATTGCCTTAGAAATGTTTAAGTACAGCCCATGCGCCTAGAAATATTAGTCGAACGACTAAGTGTAGGGCCATGCGCCCCAATAGTGCCCATGCGCCCAAGAGGCCCATGCGCCCCAATAGTGCCCATGCGCCCAAGAGGCCCATGCGCCTAAGTGTCCATGCGTCCAAATGACCCATGTGCCTAAGTGTTCATACGCATGAATAGTGCCCATGCGCCTGAATAGTTCATGCGCCTAAGTGATAAATGATTAAGTGTTGGCTGATGCGCCTATATAGTGATGAAACGCCCAAACAGGGCTCATGCGCCCAAATAGTGCCAAAGCGCCTAAGCACTTAGAAATTTTTACAGAATTTTCTGGGAGTTTGTGCTTTTAGGGTTTTGACCGAGGTTGACTAGGGCCTATTTATGATGATGTTTCATGCATGGTTATGATTGTTCCTTATTATTGTTATTGCTATTATTATTATTACTTATAGTATGTGACTTTACGTGGTATGTTTATTATTGTAACGTAAAGTATATCGTAATAATAAAGTGAAAGAGCAATAAAGAAAAGAAGAGGAACATTAATAAAATGTTAACAAGTCTTGCAAGCTTACAGGAGTGACACGACCATGTTGCCGTTAGCTCGACCGTGTGCGGGGTAGCTACCCCATATCTCACACGAGACCAGGACCTTTGCAGCATGCCCTGGGTGATTGGGTCGGCCTTGTACACAGTACACAGAACCCTTTCGAGGGATATAGTTGACCCTTTCGAGGGATACAGTTGACCCTTTCGAGGGATACAGTTGACCCTTTCGAGGGATACAGTTGACCCTTTCGAGGGATACAGTTGACCCTTTCGAGGGATACAGTTGACCCTTTCGAGGGATACAGTTGACCCTTTCGAGGGATACAGTTAACCCTTTCGAGGGATACAGTTAACCCTTTCGAGGGATACAGTTGACCCTTTTGAGGGATACAGTTGACCCTTTCGAGGGATACAGTTGACCCTTTCGAGGGATATAGTTGACCCTTTCGAGGGATATAGATGGCCCATCACCCGTTTTCCATCGCGCATATAGTTGGGTTATTGCTCATTGGTCCATACAGAAAGTGAAAGTATAAAAGTTTACAGAACAGACAAGGCATACAGTAAAGAGAACGAACAGTATTTGTTCATATAGTTAATGCGTGCTCGCATATACAGTACAGAGTTGTATTTTACAGAAAAGAGTATTTTCTTATACAACATATAGAAAGTATTTTATTACTTTAAAAACTAGAACTCACTCAGCAATACTGACTTTTATACATTTTCAGTTGGCAGGTAATTATTGCTGAGGATGGCGCGAGGGTGAAGCTACTCAGCAGGGAAAGACTGACATCCATTCGTATTTTATGTTGCTGTTGTTTTGTAATGCGTTAAAACAATTCTTTTGTAAACAGTAAATGATGATGTATTTCTTAACAACAGTGTTTTAAATGAAATGAATGGTTTTTGATAAATTATTTCCGCTTCTTAAGTTTGTATAATTATAATGTGTAGTGTTTTAACTGCTGTGATTGACCAACTGTGAGGTGTCCGGGAACGGGGCCATACAAAAATCGAATGAAAGGGTGTTTTGTAGACAACATGGGCGGCCTGCCACCTTTTACACCCACTTTTGAAAATTTTTGTCCTTTTGAAACATTTAACCCCTCAACTTGGGTTAGATTGTATTTCTTTCTTTTTCTTCGCTTTTATTCTTTCTTTCTCGTTTTTAAAATATCCGAGTGTTACAGAATTTTAACACGGCGTTATGGAACTTCCTTTACAGTTTTGACACGGCCGTGTCAGATTGCTGGAATTTTTATATATTTTGCAATTTACTTTTACTTTTTGTTATTAATTAAAACCTCCACACGACCATTCTTAGTGTGTGTACGGTAGGTTTATATTTTCGTTATTTCTTTTTTTATTCGACATCCAACAATAAAATCTAGTTAGTAGTTAATATTGAATTAAAGTTAAATTTTTTTAGAAATTAACTAATTATGACAAATAAAACTATCCATTTTCTGTCAACGGCGAGCCCCTAGCAATCGTTTGCCGCCGGAACCATATACAACAATTTAAGAAACATAAATTCAATTTAATAACAGCTTTAAACAAAAGTCAAACACAACGATTTAAATTTTACAATTCCAAGAAAGAAACACATCAAGTTAAGTTTTACAATTCTAAGAAACATAAATACAAATACAATGCTTGAAGCAGCTGAATCGAGGGACCATGTATAAAGAGCTTGAAGCCTTGAAGTCAAGGGTTTAATCGAGGGAGCAAAGTTTGAATCAGATAGCTTGAAGATCAAATAGGTTGAAATCAAGGGACCAGATCTAAATCAGATGGAGCGACTTCAAGATAGAAAACTTGAAATCGAGGGAGTAAAGTATGAATCGAAAAAAACATGATGATCGGAAACTCTGAAATCGAGGGACCCCAGCTTGAATCGGATCTAACAGCTTGAAGATAGAAGAGTGGAAAAGGTTGAAGATGGGAGAGCTTGAAAACACTGGGATTACATTACTTATAAAGGTGCAAAAAGTTCTCTTTTTCTTAAAGAAGCTTATGATTGGTGGGTCAAAATTTGCTTTGCTTAATTCAGCATCATGATACTTGTTTTATAGCATCATTTTGTATATGACTATATGGGCATATCTTTGTGTGCGGCATGACCGGAATTGGAAAAGAAATAATGATACAATGACTGTTTGCCGAAAGACTATCATGTGTGGATCCACAATAGTTAAAAGCACAAAATACGCACACATAACCACATAGGTAGTGAAAGGCACCGCTCCAAATAAATGTAATATGTAGTATATAGATCACCAGTAACTTATATCTTATTCTTATTTCTTCTAAACACAAACAATCCAATATAAGATGATGCATATTCATACATCTTCATCATGATAAATAACACGGGAACAAATACAGGGGATGGTATTCTCAACTAATCCAAATATTTTATCTCAACCAAAGCATGGAGATTGATAGAGACTCTTGTGTTTGTAAGTCATCTCTATGATGGGGGTTATAAATTATTTTTGTTGTATCATACATCTACATTGGTACATCAACTTCATGAATGGAAAGAGGTACAATTTTCATGTTTTAACATCTTTTTACTTTTCTTAACAAATTTCTACTACTGTTTTTAATCCAAGTTAGTATACAATGGAAGATCATCTAACAACAGGTATGTTTAGCACATAGCAAGTTACCTTTGTAGTCTTTTAAATGATCATGTATATAATTATTAGTTAATTAGTTATGTGTGTTCTTTTATCTGATTTTAGACTTTAAGCTAAACTACCTTTCTCACTCACTTCAATTCTTTATACATTGTTCTAGTTAAATGTGTCATGTTACATTTTAGACTTTAAGCTAACAAATGATCAATTGTTCTTGTAATTTTCTCACTTGGTTTCCATCATTGCTTGGCAATGAAATATGGCAGTGAGAGTTAGGATTTGACTTCTGGTTCTACTTCCTTTGGGTGAAAAAGTGTCATATTGGACAACAACTCTATCAGAAAATCAGGCTTTATGTTGTTTCAAACCATGTGTAAAACCAGTGGAGGTACAAGACCAGAAAAGAAAATCTACCATACTATGGACCTTAAAAGAAATCCACCGCCATCATGAAGCTAAAATCAACCATCCAATCCCAAAAGAATTAGTCTTTACTTCTCAAGGACATTGAAAAAGAAGTTAACATTATCTAGAAATGGAATTTTATAGCTCTTATTGAAAAATACCCATCAATTTTCTATGTGAGTAGCGAGCATAAAACACCCCCTATGGTCACACTTACCAAAACAACCATAAAGATTGTTGCATAGGAAGCTTTTGCTTATGAACTGATGGGACCCATTGTTGGTGATCAAAGATAGGAAACAAAAAAATAACACACTCTATTTGTTTCTGGGATTATATTCAAACTCAAAATGTTTTGCAAGTAAAAAATGGAAACAAAGAAACTAAGAACACTATCTCTCTTACTTTTCTACATACTATTCAACTTCTATTTATTCAAAGGAAAGTAACAATAACTTGCATGAAACTAGGAAATAACTCTGACATATTCCCACGATTAGAAGTGGACCACTAATCCACTAACTTAGTCTTCCATTTTACCCGGTCAAAACACCTATTTGCCAAGCTACCGACCAGAACCGTGTCAAGCATTAATTAACTCCCATTTTGGTTAAGAATGTTGTTAGTTGATTGTAGGCTTCCACTTGAAACCATTGTTTGATTCAACCTGAATTGGGGTGCCTAATGATTTCAAGAACTCTATAATTCCAAAATTTGCTAATTTTTATTCAGTGAAAGATATACATGGGATACCCCATCTTGAACAAGAACTGGGATTCTTCACTTGCGATAACAGTCTGTGAGTAAAGATATATGCATTCAAGAATCTTGGGCACTTCTGGGAACTCAAAAAAGGCTCAAATTTCAAAAGATGGAAACTTCCACCGCCCATTTGCATTTCCCTTGTAATGCCCAGTTGGGTTTAGACTTTAGACCAAGCAATAGTTATCTTCAAGAACTTGAAAAATGGTAGAAAATGGATTTCCCTTCACCTTATTTGAATGCAAAAAGATTTGAAGTTTCTAATCCTAAAGCTAGAAAGAGGGTGATTGCAATGTTTCATGAGCTTCTTAGTTTGACTATGGAGAAACGACTAACTCTGGTCCACTCGATGTGTTTTGTTCAGAATTAAACTATAGCCAACCCACTTGTTTCTTTGCTTAATTATGGTATGTTTTACACAATTTTTTTAGAACCGGATCGGACAACTAACCGATCGTTTTACTACTTCACTGGACGGAACGGTTTTGAGAACCGGATGACATCAATTGGATACATATTATATATACATATATATATATATATATATATATATATATATATATATATATATATATATATATATATATATATATATATATATATATATATATATATGCATATAGGAAGGCAACATGGTAATTTACTAAAGAATCTTAAAAATAAGAGTTTTACTACTCTTGATGCACAATCTACAACTTTATAATGCACATGGCCCTCAAAACTAATATATCCCGCCCTTTGTGATTGTGATTCACAATTCAAAATCTCTTGAAACATCACACCTAAATGAGAAAACACAGGGCTTTGAAACTTAAACATTAGAAAGTTCCTCCTCTCTCTCCCACCTAAATCAAGAAGCACATGATCGTTGAGGTGGTTCAAGATTCAAAAGATTCAGGTTTGATTTCATCTTCTTGATTCACTAGCTTGACAAATGTTTAGTCTTCTTTGTACCACCCACTTCTACCACCTCTACTGATGATTAAGCCACCAGGGTCGTACTGATTCTTTGGAATTAATCATAAAGTATGTAATCTATACTATGAGATTAAGATGGTATCACTTCAAAAGCCAACCCCTTCAACATGGTCGTTAGTTTCATCTCGAGTTGACTAAGCTGTTTCATCTCCCACGTCGGAATACTAGATGTGGTTGGTGTCATCTCTGGTTGATTTATAGAATACAGTGATAAGTTCTAGGGTTATGATAGTACAATTTTATCCTGATCTTTTCATCGTTTCTCTTAAATCCCCAACCTCCGCTTGAGTCGTTAAGGTTGACGTTGATTAGGTATCTTTGGTTGAGTAAAGACACGGTCGTTGTTGGATGAACTAAAAAGCTTTGATACAAAATTAGGTGAGTAGAGACACGGTCGATGTTGGATGAACTACTAATATGGCTGAATGCTTCGTTAAGGCGGTCGGTATACTTCTCTACCTCTCTAGCAAATAAAAATTGATCAAATTCATGTATTGGTTAACTGATTGGATTGTTGTATTTATTTGGATTAGAGGCTATTCAAGCACCTTGGTTGGAAGCTTATTTTACCATCACCTAAGGTGAGCACCCAAATTATTCCCTGTCGAATTAGAAGATGGATATTGGTTCTTAATTTGATGGTTACAATTTGTTGCAAGTGAAGAATTTAAAAAGGCAAATTTTAGAAGGTTTAGTACATACATGCGCCTTGGTTTGAAAGAAGAGAGATGATTTAGTTATGAACTATGTGTTCATGGGTATAAGACACAACAATCAGTCTATTCTTCACCGGTTTAAATCCTACGTTTATCTTTTTCATATTTATACGCTTTTTGTTCATTGATTTGTCTTTCACGTATCAAATTCATATTTTTTTAATTATCAGTTTTATGGAGTTTTTTGGTCATTCAGGAGCGACATTTTGTTTGGAATGATCTTTATGAGAAGTCCATGGATTGCATTAGATTTAATTACATAACTTTCACTTTTTCATATCTGTAGTATAATTAATGTGAAAATGTTTATTGTTTTTTTCATCTTAGTATTTGTGGTTAATGTTTACAGATATGTGCTTTCAAATAATGAATTTTATGTTTGTGCTAGATTGATTGTCACTCTTTTGAATAATATATTATAGGTTTTGGGTATGCAGCCTGAATCACAAATGACTGAGATGTTCGCCCATATTTGATTGCTAGCATGAGTTTACTCTTTTGAAAGGTTGTTTGTTGATCATCTTGAGTCAATTATATACCATGCAACTTATTGTAACACAACAATGGCCAATGTATATCTTTTAGAATATGTGATCATAAATTCTGTTGTAAAACCAATCAAAGAAAGAACAATATTGATTCACTACCAAATGATTCAACTTTGTTATGAAAGATATTACACACACAAAGAAAAAAATGAGATTATGACTCTATTTTTCCTAAATGGCCACTGATCCTTATATACACGAATCAGGCCTTAACAACCTTTAACAAATTATTTACAGTTTACCCCTTTATGTTTAGCAAACATATCTTCCGAGAGCAAACCTTACTTCCGAAGTTAAGAGAACTTCTGAAGTTTAATCATTCTTCTTCCGAAGAGAACTACCACTTCTTCCGAAGCCAAAACTCTTCTTCCGAAGCTAATATGTTTTCTTCCTAAGCATTATTAATCTTCTATGATCAACTCTAACTTTCCACAATCTCCACCCTTAGAGTATGCATCATAGAACACCAGTAATAATATCAACCAATACCAAGCTTTGTAACACAAAACCCAAACTTAGAACCTGGCACCACCTTCGTAAGAATATGTGCAAGATTCTCATCTGTCCTAACTTGCTTTATCATAACTTCTTTATTGCTAATAACTTCTCGAATAAAATGCAGTCTAATATGAATATGCTTAGTCCTTTCATGAAAGACACTGTTCTTAGCAAGTTGTATAACACCCTGATTGTCACAAAACACTACTGTATCAGACAATCTCATCCCTAACTTAGCAACTAGTCTTTGTAACTGCAATGACTCCTTTATAGCTTCAATTAGTACCATATACTCTGCTTCAGTAGTAGACAACACCACCACATGTTGCAACTGAGACTTCCATCTTACCACATTACCCTCACTCTAAACACATATCTAGTGATAGATCTTCCCTTGTCAAGATCTTTTGCAAAATCAAAATCAACATATCCTTTAACTCTATCTTGACCATCACCTTCCTTCAAACTAAAGATCAATCCCCAACCTTTAGTATATTGAAAATATCTAAGGATCCATTTAGCAACATCCCAATGAACCTTCCCAGGTGATGAAATAAACCTGCTAACCAAGCTCACAGCATAAGCCAAATTAGGCTTGGTACACACCATTAGATACATAAGACTACCCACTACATTTGCATATGGAACATTCTCCATATAAGCCAACTCATCTTCAGAACAAGGACTATCTTTCATGGACAACATGAAATGAGCACCAATAGGAGTTTTAAGAACCTTACACTCATACATACCATAAAGTTTCAAAACTTTATTAGCATAAGAAGTCTATGACAACTTTAACTGTCTAGAACTTCTATCCCTTAAAATCTCCATTCCCAAAATCTTCCGAGCAATTCCTAACTCCTTCATTTCAAACTTCATCATGAGTAACTTTTTTGTAGCTTTTATCTCATCTTGCCTCTTGCATGCTATCAGTATATCATCTACATACAACAACAAATACAGGTAATACCCACTAGATTACTTTTTATGATAAACTCAACTATCATAGTCATTTCTTGTGAAACCATGAGTCACCACAAACTCATCAAACCGCTTGTACCACTGCCTTGGTGACTGCTTCAATCCATACAAAGACCTCTTTAATAAACATACTTTATCCTCTTTGCCTTTCACCTCAAAACCCATAGGTTGCTTCATATATATCTTCTCATCCAATAACCCATGTAAGAAAGATGTCTTAACATCTAGCTATTCCAACTCCAAATCAAGAGCAGTTGTGATAGACAAAATTATACGAATAGAAGTATGCTTCACCACTGGTGAAAAGATCTCATTATAGTCAATACCTTCCCTTTGAGTAAATCCCTTATCTACCAACCAAGCTTTAAACCTAGGGCCCTCAGTACCAAGAACACCATCCTTGACTTTATACAACCACTTACAAGCTACAAGTTTCTGATCTACTGGCCTATCCACCAATTCCCATGTTTCATTTTTTCAAGAGAATTCATCTCTTCAACCATAGCATCATACCACCTAGCACTTTCATCTTATGACATAGCCTCATCAAAATTCAATGGTTCATAGATATTATCCTCTTCAGCAGCTGAGAAGGCGACAACTAACACATCATGATCCTGCCTGTATTTAATAGGTGCTACAACCTTTCTTCTAGGTCTATCTTTTGCAATGCTATATGTACTATAAGGCTCATGATTCACTTCACCTTCAGTTCCATTACTTGGTCATGCAGCTCTGTCTGAGTCATCCTCATACTCCATCTCAATTTCAACTTTCTCTAGAGACTGAGTTCGGATATCAACACCTACCATATCCTTATACAACAAACCTTCTTGGAAATCTACATCCCTGCTCACTATTACCTGAGGTCCTTCACCTTCTAACCTCCATATTCAATACCCCTTGACACCCTCAAGATACCCTAAAAGAACACCCTTTTGAGCCCTTGCATCAAGTTTATCCTGACTAACATGAAAGTAGACCACTGACCTAATCACTCTCAAATGACTACACTCAGGCTTAACTCTTGTCCATATCTCCATAGGGGTCTTCATACCCAAAGCTCTGGATGGAGACCTGTTAATCAGATAAGCTGCAAATGTAACTAATTCACCCCAAAAACCTTCTGGAAATCCAGCATTAACTCTCATGCACCTAAGTCTTTCCAACAAAGTCCTGTTCATTCTCTCAGCCAACCTATTTTGTTGGGGAGTACCAGGTACAGTAAGATGTCTGGTTATACCATGAGTTCTATAAAACTCACTGAACTCACTATTGCAGAATTCTAGCCCATTATCAGTCCTCAACTTCTTCACCTTCCTCTCACTCTGAGTTTCTACTAGAGTCTTCCACTCTACAAACCTTTTAAAGGCCTCATTCTTATGCTTAAGAACATAAAACCAAACCCTTCATGAATAATCATCTATAATAGACAAGAAATAACTAGCTCCACCTAGATTACTAGTTCTAGCAGGCCCAGAGGTCTGAATGTACATAGTCTAACATATTAGTAGAGATGTGTTTACCATTCTTGAACTGAACCCTCTTACTTTTACCCAAGACACATATCTCACAGAATCATACATCATTCACCTTAAACTCACTAATGATGCCTTATTTCCTCAACTCAATGAGACCCTGTTCACTAAGATGACCAAATCTTTTATACCACAGTAGAGAACTATCATTCTTAGTAATTGCTATACAGTCACTACACGGTACTGCTGATCCCTCTAATCTATATGTATTGTTACTCCTTATACTACCAGTTAACAATACCAAGGAACCCTTAAAAATTCTAGCCTTACCATCTTTCAGTCCAACATAATAGCCTGACTTCTCAAAAGTTCCTAGTGATAACAAATTCCTTTTCAAACTAGGAATATACCTGATATCACTAATATCTACCTCAGTACCATTATGCAACTTAAATGTGATAGTACCTGGCCCTAGAATTTTACAAGACTGTCATCCCCATCCTTTACCTCACCAAGATCTTCCATCTTCAACTTTTTAAAGAACTCTTTAATAGGAGTCATATGAAAAGAACATCCTGAATCAAGTATCCATTCACCCATGTCTTCATCACAAGACACATTAAGAACATTAGAGCTATCATAGCCATCAGCAGACCCTTTGGATACATGGCTAGTTTTCCCTTTTACCAAACTTCATTCATTTCCCTTCTTCTTCCTCTCCGGACAGTCTTTCTTGAGATGCTTTTCCAAATTTCACACATAGAACCTTCGTTTAGTTCTTGAACTTGATCTTGCTTGACTCTTGCCTTTTGTGAACCTTTGTTCTGACCTCCCGCGCACTAACAGCCCATCACTTGAATCTTCTTGTACATCACTCCTTTTCTTCAATTCCTTTGAGTTCATGGCTGCAAGAACCTCTTCCATTGATAATGTCTCTCAATCATACATCAATGTATCAACAAAGTGTTCGTATGACTTTGGCAAAGAAGTCAAGAAGATGATGGCTTGATCTTCATCTTCCAATTTCGTGTCAATGTTTTCAAGATCCAAGATGAGTTTGTTAAACTCATCTGTGTGATCTTCCAAAGTCTTGTCTGCCGTCATGTGGAACGTATACAGTCGTTTCTTCAGTTATAGTTTATTTGCCAATGACTCCGTCATGTACAAACTTTCGAGTTTTGCCCAAATTCCGGCAGCCGAGTCTTCCTTCGAGACTTCTCGAAGCACTCGATCTCCCAAGGATAAGATAATTGCATTGTGCGCCTTCTCCATGATCTCACGCTTTTCTTTCTCTGTCAAATCTGTCGGCAAATTTGCCTGCCCTGCGAGTGCTCCCACCAAACCCTGGTGTACAAGTAGCGCCCGCATCTTGACCCGCTATAACCCGAAATCATTCTTTCCATCAAACTTTTCAAGATCGAGCATTGTGGACACCATCTTTGATTCTTTAATTTCTCTTCTGATTACCGCCTAGATCACCTTCTTTCTCCAATTGAGCCGAACTTGGCTCTGATACCACTTGTTGTAAAACCAATCAAAGAAAGAACAATATTGAAGAAAAGATTCACTACCAAATGATTCAACTTTGTTATGAAAGATATTACACACACAAAGAAATAAATGAGATTACGACTCTCTTCATCCTAAATGGCCACTGATCCTTATATACACGAATCAAGCCTTAACAACCTTTAACAAACTATTTACAGTTTACCCCTTTATGTTTAGCAAACATATCTTCCGAGAGTAAACCTTACTTCCGAAGTTAAGAGAACTTCCGAAGTTTAATCATTCTTCTTTCGAAGAGAACTACCACTTCTTCCAAAGCCAAAACTCTTTTTCCGAAGCTAATATGTTTTCTTCTGAAGCATTATTAATCTTCTATGATCAACTCTAACTTTCCACAAATTCCTTGTCAGGTAGAAGAGGTTATAATATCTTGCTTTATATTGATGGAACAAGGCAAGGAGACTTTAGTGGTATACATGAATATTAATTTGAACGTTGTTATACATCATATATGCTTATTTTATATTGTATATCTTAAATAGATACAAGTGTTTTTGTAGTTCTCACAGTTCCCTACTAAAATTTATTTTTTATTGAACTACATTCTTTCTTAATGCACACACGTGTATAAATGTTGAGGTGTGGCATTTTTTATAAATTATTTTAGAATCTTGATTTATAGTGTAAAATTTATTCTTTATTAAACTACGTTCTTTCTTAATGCGCATACATGTATATATGTTGAGGTGTGGTATTTTTGGTAAATTATTTTAGAATCTTGATTTATAATGTGAGGGACTAAAGGAAGATGAGTTTAGGGCAAGCTACAAGTAGTCTACAACTTTGATGTGGATGATGCAGTCAAGAAGTTAGAAAAGATGGGCATTGTTGCTAGGGTGAGATAACATTACCTTTTTTAGCTCTTCCATGCAAATAGAATGTTTGATTTTTTTATTTTTCTTTCTATAAACGATAACTATTATCTCTTGACTCTTATTTGAGCTGACACTATTAACCTAACTGTTAATAGGTTGATTTTTTGTATTTTTCATCTTTTAATGGCCAATGAGTTTAATAGGTAAGCTCAAATATATAGCTAAGACAGATATGGGTCTAATTTGTCAAACAGGTCCAAAGTCAACCAAGTGTTTGTTTAGAGCGTAAAAACTCCTGGTTTAATTTATTTTAGGAAATCAATTTTCAACGATGTAATTTTTCTAATCATATTTGACATGCCTAATGTGTATGAAAAGAACAAAAGTGATGGTTTTTGTCGATTTTTTGATTGTAGGATTCAGTTGGAGGTATTAATTTGTTTTAATTATGCAAATGAGACCATTGGCCCCATAACCAAAGAGCTTGTAGTCAAGGCAACTCTCCAACATGGTGGTTCTGATGTCAAATTCAACATGGCAAATGTGGTGTGCACTTTGTTTTTGTTAAAAGCATTATAATATGTACCAATTATATGTAACGTATATTAGTATGGGTCGAAACAGATTAGGCTACCAGCCTAAAATTTACGGTCCAAACAAACAAATTATTATAGGGGTCAAAATAAGTGAGGTTGGGTTACATAACAAAATGAATAATTATTATACGGATCAAAATGAGTTAGATTGAGTTACATGTCAAATAATAATTTTTTGTATGGGTCAAAATGGATCTGTTAGGTTCCATCGAATAGTAAAAATATAATATCTATTTAAATGATATAGAGGTATTGCTAAATATATATTCTAAATGTTATAAATATACAGTATCCGACAAACTGGAGCGACTCTTGATATTTATATTGATGAATCATTGTGGTTAAAACCATGTTCGTTGTTTTATATATATATATATATATATATATATATATATATATATATATATACATATATATATATATATATATACATATATATATATATATACATACATATATATATATATACATACATATATATATATATATATATATATATATATATATATATATATATATATATATATATATATAATAGGGGAGAGATCAAACGAAAACCTTGTTTTAATTGAAAACTATGAAAACCAAAATCTAGCCATTGATCAATTTAATCGATGGTTAATATTGATTGTGTTACTTTTGTATATAATAGGTAACTAGTAGCTTTAATTAAACCTTATAAGGGTACTTTAGGAAGATTAATTTTCATAACAGCTTATAGTGTTTCATCTATATATATATATATATATATATATATATATATATATATATATATATGTAACAAAGTGAAATATCACCAAACATCAGTGTTACGTGTACGTAACAGATTGAGACACCACCAAACATCAGTGTTACGTATATGTAACAGAGTGGTACATATATGTAACAAAAATGGATGGGGTGCGACACGGTGTAACAGGCTGCCATTAAAACAAATTCTGAAGAGAAGAAAACAGATTATGTAGCTTGTGGTTTATTTAATATATTAGATTTAATGAGCGTGATAATTATTAATTTTTAGTCAAGTAATAAATTAAATAAGGAGAGAATAAAACATTTAAAATGTACCGTAGTTAAAAGAGTGACAAAATTACTTTATTGACCTTTTAAATATAAAATAAAAAATTATAGAAAAAAATTTGATTGGTTGAGAGAAGTTTTCATATATATATATATATATATATATATATATATATATATATATATATATATATATATATATATATATATATATATATATATATATATAATATGTATCCAAATGAAAATAGAACTTTAAATAAAAGTTTGACAAATACAAGAATTTAAGAAACATAAATACAATTTAATTACAACTTTAAACAAAAATCAAACACAATGATTTAAGTTTTACAATTCCAAGAAACAAACATAGCAACTTAAGTTTTACAATTCTAAGAAACAAAAATACAAATACAATGCTTGAAGTGGATGAATCGAGGGACCAAGTATGAAGAGCTTGAAGCCTTGAAGTCAAGGGCTTAATCGAGGGAGCAAAGTTTGAAGCAAATCTGATAGCTTGAAGATCAACAGGTTGAAATTAAGGGACCAGATCTGAACCAAATGGAGCAACTTCAAGATCGAAAACTTGAGTCGAGGGAGTAAAGTATAATCAAAACAACTTGAAGATCGAAAAGCTTGAAAGGGACCCGAGCCTAAATCGGATCTAACAGCTTGAAGATAGAAGAGTGGAAAAGCTTGAAGATAGGAGAGCTTGAAGATGGAAGAGCTTCAAAACCAAAACTTCACAACGATCCAACCAGTGATTCGCTGAATCCCGGTTCAACCAGAAACTTGGTAGCGATCCGCCGGTTCTCACACTCTAAAACGAGTTGATGCTGACCAGATCACCATACCCACTGAATTCCGGTCCGCCTGGTCGACCCGACCAGTTTGATCCTACCTTCAAAACATTGGTTTACATTAGTTATAAAGGTGCAAAAAGTACTCATTTTCTTAAAGAAGCTTATGATTGTTAGGTCAATGCTTTGCTTAAATCAGCATCATGGTGTGTTTTATATTACTAATAAAGGTGTAAAAAGTATTGTTTTCCTTAAAGAAGCTTATGATTGGCGGGTCATTTAACTTTTACTGAACATGAACATGAACACATAATCGAACATGATTTTTTTGTTCATGTTCGTTCACTAAGAAAATAAAATGTTCGTGTTTGTTAATGTTTGTTCATTGAAAAGCTAAATGAACACTTCATACATAAACGAACATAAATGGACAATAATAAACGAACATAAATGAACAATAATAAACAAACATATTTGAAAATAAAAAAACCTTAAATGAACATTTTGGAGCTTTTAGGTGTATTAGAGAATTGAAATCTCACTAAACTTATAGGCTTCTAGTATAACATAATACACTTATGGTTTCAAATATTAACACATAATGCCCTTTTATTAATATATTAACTTTAGCACACCCATGTGTTACACGGGTTGAATAAAAAATAAAATATTAATATAATACATTTTATTAATTATAAAATAATATTTTAAGATATGATATGACTGAAATTACGTATAAAAAATAACTATAAGTAATAAAACAATTATATCAATTTTTAAAAATTTTATTTTTTATGAAATTTTCTTATTATAACTCCCAAATTTAATTATTTTGGGTTTTAAAACATGACTTTTTAAAAATACCAATTTTAAAATATTTGTATTTTAAAAAAAGTTTTACGCTTTAGAAAAAATTATTGTTTTATATAAAAATTATTTTTTTAGAAATTACATTAATAAAGATATCTTTCTTAATTTATTAAATCTAAAAAGTGTTAAATAATATTATTTAGTAATTAAGGTAATTATTTAATAAGAGAAAGATACAGAAAAATTATGATGAGAATGATTGTGGTGTTGACACGTGTCTTCCTAAAATAATCTTTTATTAAAGTAGGAAGATTTATATATATATATATATATATATATATATATATATATATATATATATATATATATAGAGTATTATATATATCTGAAGCTACGGAAGTATGTTTAGGTAATACATCATTTAATACATCATTCATCATCCAATCCAATGCTTCAAATGCATGCTTGTGAGTCATGGGTGCTTCATTCCAAATTATCAATTTTGTCTGCTTCAATAGCTAAGCAACTTCACTGTTTGGTTTTATATGGCAAACTGAATCTTCATTTACATTTAATGGAATATGAAATTGTGAGTGTGCAGTACGACCTCCGGTAAGCAACAAAGATGCTATTCCACTAGATGCTACCTTTAATACAATTTCACCTTTAGATCTTATTGCTGCCGTCAATGTCTTCCATAAAAACGTTTTACCGGTTCCGCCTTATCCATAAACGAAAAAACTCCGCCTTTATTAACTTCAACAGCAGTCATGATGTCATCAAAAACATATCGTTGTTTGTCTGTTAAAGAATTCATAAGCTTTTCAAATTCAGAAATCTCATTTGCAACATCATACAATAACTCCTTGCTAACTAAATGATTATTTGATGAAGACAGACAATCATTGTCCGGATAAGACATGCATAATTAGTTACACAATGAGTGTGATGTCAAAATGCTAAAACGTATTATGAAATATATCGAATTATTATAAATAAATATCAATAAATATAATAAGTGATTTTTATTAAATTAAAATTTAAAAGATGTATAATAATACATGGCAACCTCAATATTGAATGTCATCAGATAAGTATTCTCACGTACTATTCCAAACATAATCCGGTCTCGATAAAGAATTTGATAACAATATTATGGCAAACAAAGTACGGAGATAATATCTAGAACCTGAATGACTCGCCTCTTTAAGTGCATCGATATATTCAGCATCATCATCTAAAAGACCAAGGGCATAACATGTATCCCTAAATGTTAGAAATGTTTGACCATTAATGGTTTTAATATCATTAAACAACATCGGCCCTTTGACTTTGTTGAGAAGAATCCGTAAATAATAAGTCTCACCGAAGATGGAGGTATGGAGTGAATTCGATCAATTGAAAAACCTTGTTTTCTTGGAGACCAACATTTTTTGTCAGATTTTCAAACAAATTTTGTTGGAAACTCAACGTAAGTTAATTTGCGTGCTTCATGGTCATAACGATTACATTCCATCAAAGATAAAAACATTGTAGAGGAAACAGACGGTTTACTTAGTACGTTGTTTATATCATCTTCAACACCATACACGATTTGTTGTTGGTTTGGAAAATGGAAAGGCAACCTGATAACCGATGGATAACGGTAATGTACATCAAAACAAAAAATTCTCCATGAAGCCTCGCAAGCTGAAATGTATCTACAATCATAGTATTCTTTAATTTCATCTTTACCATTATCTTGGTTAGGATCAGTGTTTAGATCTATGACAGTAACAGTAGCCCTGTAAGGTCCTTTATTAATATACTTGAATAGATTCTTTATTGATCCGACCTGATTACATCATTCAACATTTATCTGTGCTTGATATCTTTTTAGTAGGTGTTTGTTGTATGCAACAACGCTCCTATTGTCCAACTTGACACCTTGATTTTTCAACAAAAAGTCATGTATCTCTTCTTCTATACAACGGAAAACCATTTGAATCGGTAGGCGTGTTTTGGTTAAAATTCTTTGGAAAGTTTTTTGAGCACTTTTTATCTACCATGCATGGTCACTTAGGATTAGCATTAGCACATGGACCATGTATCATAAAGTCTGATACAAGATCATATAATTCCGGATCTTTATTCTTGTTAGGAATTTCAGCAGATATAAAATTATCGATATGATCAACTGTATGAAGTTTATGTTGAACGTTCATGAATAGACATATATGTGCATGAGGCATGCCACGTTTTTGAAATTCAACTGCGTAAACTACTATTTTGAAAGAAAAGAATTTAGTTAAAAAATTAAGCATTATTATGTAAAGAAGAAACAAAAAATCAAACAATATTATTCTAAAATCAAGCCATAATATGAAGTGTATATATATACATATATATATATATATATATATATATATATATATATATATATATATATATATGCGGTAATAAATAATTATAAAATACAAGAATAAAAATAAATACCTACTGAAATAGAGCCGAGTATTGAATTATCCTCTAGGTCTTTAATAATTGAGTCGAGTTTAAGTCGAAACAATCGACAAAGTATGTCAGGTCTATCTTCGGGGTTGAGTGTGGTGTCTTTAAGAAATCATTTGATTTCTGGCCATTTCGGGGTACATGTAATAGTGATGAAGAAATCTGGATAGCCGTACCACTTACAAAGAGACATAGCATCAAGATAATTATGCATCGTGAATAGTGCACCACATGTAAAAGATGAAGGTAGGATAACACGTTTACCGATGCCAGCCATATTTTCAATTCCTTTGTTCTGTTCTTTGCAGATAATATCATATGATTTACTTCTTAAGACTTTTTGTTGATTAAGTATGAAGTTTAACCTTTCACTCTCAATCATTGTATATGAGTCGACTAAAAACTGTTGGAAAAGTCTTCTAGAATTTAGTATCAATGAGAATTTATTAACACGATCTTCAACATGATATGAAAAAAAATTATCTCATTGATAACCTTTCCCTTTTCTTATATTTTTGAGGTTCCAACATTTCTATGAAGTATATCAACTTGATAACAATCATCACCATATAGGAAAAGCAACGGATATTGTAGAGGAAGGTATGAAGGATGAAGCTCACTTATACGTCTTAGATTTCTGTTTTGAGTTTTAACGATAATGTCACGCCTATCGATACAACCACCAATGTCATCGATAATCAAAGCTGCAACCTCAGATGCAGTTGGTAGGTTGTATGTCCTACCATCTTTGTTCCTTCTTACCAATTAGTTGCAGCTTTAGGTTGAATGGAGATTGTTATTGAAAGAATCTCTTACCATCCTATAAACCTTAACTAATTGGTTATCTGAATCTAGCATAACCTTAAGTTCATGTATAATTTGGTGATTTTGATCATCTTGAGCGGATGTATTTTTTTTGGATGATTCACCGAAAGAAATGTGTACATTACTTAGTATACATTTAAAGATAACATAATGAAAGTTTTAAATATCTAAAGTAATTTGTAACGTATAACTTACCCAAATATCATTTTTCTATTCACCACCTCATTCTCAGTGTCGTATATATACAATTGAGAGAACTTTGGTCTTGATCCACTCTGTGGTAGAAAACTACCCACACTATGATAGTTCTGACCACTTAGTCTAAATATGAATGGAGCGTTACCTCTATTAATCGATGAGTCAATCTTGCCACCCATTAAAGTAAAAGAAAACATTGAATTGTAACGTCTAATGTTATTCATGAAAAACTTGCTTTTAGAATCCATACATCGGAAAAGATTTTCATAACTTTCCCTTGGTTGTTTGTAATCCGGAAGCTCCACTTTTCTATAGTAACAACATATCAAATAAGTGTTTACACCGTTATGTTTTCTTGGATTTTTTCCTTCTTGATTCCACAGTTTAGCCTTACATAACTCGCTTACAAGTGTTTGGTCTACATGGTCTAAGTAATCTGATGAATAAATAATGATCAGCGTCAGAAGAGAAAATATAATGTTAGTAATAATTTTATGTATATTTAAAAGAAATTATAAACATTATTAAATAAATTTAGTAAGGCAAATTTGAATATGATTGTAAGTTTAAAAATACCTTTAGAGATTCCATTAAATGGGTCTTTAAGAAACGTGTTTGCTTCGTCCTCATGATCAGATGTCAAATCAGACATTGGTATAGGAGATGTTATCCTTGATTTACTTAATAAGTTACATTTCCCTGATGACAACCTCGTTAGAGAAGATATATGTGTGACTTCACAAAAAAGTGTTAAATAATATTATTTAATAATTAAGGTAATTATTTATTTAGAAATTACATTAATAAAGATATCTTTCTTAATTTATTAAATCTAAAAAAGTGTTAAATAATATTATTTAGTAATTAAGGTAATTATTTAATAAGAGAGAGACGGGAAAATTTTGATGAGAATGATTGTGGCGTTGACACGTGTCATCCTAAAATATTTTTTTATCAAAGTAGGAAGATTAATAACTGGTAAACCAGGGACCAATGTTAGATGATAAAAAAAAAAAAAAGAAAACTAAATATGATGTACATGTAAATAATTTATTTTTTCATCCAGTGGGTATTTGCCTTCCAACAATGCCATGACTCATTCAGGTCTTCACTCATAAAAAAACAAAGTTGTTCGAGGATGTAAACCGTTTTCAGAATAAACATAGAAGAAAGCCAGGATGCTTAGGGCACAGTTACATTTCCTGATAAGTGGTCATCAACATACTCAACTCACCAACGTAACATGAAGACAAAAACAAAATGTTTGTGCATTTCATCAACCACAATGCCGCAAGCATTCAAAACCATATGAAACTTGAAGATGACTTTTGAAGAGATGACCTGTCTCTTCCTGGCATTGTACATGGTGACATTCAAAACAAAAGATCAAAATGCTGCAAGAATAAAGCTAAAAATTTATTACATAATGCAACAATAAATGAAAGATAAGAAGTAAGTGGTCAATGTTTGAGAAAACCTTGCATATAATCAAAATCTAACATTGTATCAAAAGCATCAAATAGCTAGTGGGATGATGTGAGTAACAATAATAATCTGCCTGTCTGAATGATTATGTGAAGCAAATATATGATTAAGAAAACATACTCACTAGATAATCAATCAGGAGTTTTGAATCCGAAACAAAAACAGAAAACATACTTACTAGAGGTAAACAAACAAAAGAAAACAGATCACCTATCATGGATTCGGTGACACAAGAGTCTCAACATATATCATTCGACTATCTCTATACTCACATCTTGGGGAACAAAAATACCGATAGTATCTTGTGAAGTCCTCCGTATTCACTTTTCTAAAAGAATTGTTTTCCTGATCCAAAACGGCAATCCAATTGCCCACAGTCGCTGTGCATATATGCTGCCTCGTAAAGTGGCCATTATACAGCGGGTCGCGAAAAGCACCCACCTTCACCCACCCATCACGGTCACCGTCACCATCCATCCTCCACAGATCCCCGTGCTTCCAATCATCTATTTCATAAGATACACACAGGTGAAGGCTTCCATTGAGAACAACTAACCCTCCACAAAAATTTCTACTTGGAACATGCGGAAATCGTATTTTCCTAAATGTTTCCGTCATCACATCAAAACATATAATCCAACTGAGCCTTCCATGAGGCGAGAGATAATAACCCGTCACAGTGAAATAGACGCGTTGGCCCCAGAAAGTACCCGGAGACCAACTGCAGAAAGCGTTTCTATCATTGCTCTTAAAGGTGAGAGAAAAATCAACCTCTCTCCATCTATCCAACCTGTGGGAATAGACATATGCCCCGGAATCACCATGGCGTTTCAAATACAAAAGTTTGTAATCGCCACAGGAGTCCTTATAGAAACCGATAACATCTGAAGAAGTACAGTAGTAGAAAAAAGGATCATCCGGATCAACAGACGAGAGCTTCCTGTAGTCACCCGTCAATGGATTCCAAAACACTAGCCGAGAATCTACATGTCTTGAGGCTAAACATACCAATCCATCCAAGGTTGCTAAGACGACTACATCACTAGGATGAGGGTTAGGAGGGATGGTTGTTGAGAGGGGAAGCCTGAGTATGTTGGCTCCATCGATCAGGAGTAGTTTGTAGTCATTGATGGTCGCGTGGTACGGGAGGTGCATTCTGGCAAACGTAGCCGTCGAGAGGAACAATTTCCATTGTTTGCAGACGCATCTGCAAGCACCAACGGTTTTTGAGGGAAGTCTTGGTAGTATCTCCGATTCTATTAAACTAAGGGGAAGCGTCGGGATCTTCGTCTTCTTCTTGCAGGCTTCCGTTTCCGTCGACATTCTCGATCTCCACAGAATATCACCAATCACAGATTCTTCGAAGTTGATAAATTTTATGTGGAGGCTACGCTACGTATATATAGACCTAAAAGTTTTTGGCTTTTTAAATCATATTTTATCTTAATCATTTAAACTTAACGCATATTTTATCTTAATCATTTAAATTTTAAACTTAAGGCCCTAATAATGCTTTTGTTGGTTTATTTTCTTTAAGCGCTATTTATTTAAACGGATCGATGATATCACATATCCAAAGCTATCCCAATGGTTTTGCTTCACCCTACTCTCGCTCCCGGATAATTACATATTTTTCTTTTACAATCTTCATTAATTTAAATTTAAAAATTTTTATATTACATATATACTCTTTTAAAACATAGTCAACTACATATATATACTCAAATTTAAATTTCAATTACATATATCCGTTTTATTAAATATAAATATTACATACACACCCATTTGATTATTGATTTAGACACAACTTGTATATTTAGTATTTTACTCTTTTTTATTAAACCATACAGTTACATATCTTTTTACGAACTTTCAAGTTTTAATTATTTGTTAATGTTTCTATAATAATGGCTTTTTATGTTCTTTTTTTCTCTTGTTTGCATTTCTACGCTACGGTTTTCTAGTTCGCGTAAGAAACACTTCCAATCCCGTCATGGAACTTGATTCGGACACATTCTATTGCACTCTACAAAACAAGCAACTCTCATAAAAATATGTAATCAACTAAATAACAAAAAATATTGTCAATCTTGATTCAAACAAAAATATAATAAGCATATATCAAACAGAACTGAACATTATGGAACAATATAGGAGTTCAACCAAAAATCAAAACAAAAGTATTCATAACATTGAGAAAACTATCCTAGAACAATAGAATCTAATAAAATATATGTCAAAATGTAAACTCCTATTATACTAAAACGAGAAAGAGAGAGAGAGAGAGATGAGTTATCTTTTTGGTGTTTTTTATTCCAAAATGGTGTTATTAGAAATTTTATAGTTTTAAAAAATATTTATCAAAATAGGTTTTTCATCTATTTTCTCAATCATAATCTTATTGGATAAAAAAAATTTCAATTTAAATAATGTTATTTAAAAAGAGTTAAAGCAAAAGTTTTCTGAAAAAATCAAATTTATTTTTTGCTATGCCGGTTAAAAAAGTTTTCTTTTAAAATGATTTTAGTTCTTCACATACATTTACTTAAACTTTTTTCTAATATAAATATGCCCTGATATACTAGTTGTCTAAGTATTTTGTAAACACTAGCACCATATTTTCAAATGGTGATGTCTGTATTCTTTCATGAAAAGTTCTTTTAATTAATTTGAAAATAATTACATGTTCGTGTCTTTAATTTTCTATCAACGTAAACACCTTTTAAACATATTTGTAAATAATTTAACAGATAATACAAATGCATATTTTAAAATGATTTATTAAATATGATGATCAAAGCTTGCAGAGAAATAATGTTAGAGATTCAATCCTCAATTACTAACGCAATTGCGAAGGATAACCAATGGAACTGTGAGCCTACGCTAGCAATCGCCTGAGAAAATGGTTGGAAAATTTTATTGAATTTGTGAAAATATTAAATATTTTAAACTTTATAAAATAAAATTATTAATTTTTTAATAAAATGAATATGTGAAAATAAAATAGATATTTGATAAAATACACGTAACAATAGTAAATAAGAAAAATTATATGCTTTATACATTCGATGACGTTTCCACTTGTACAACATTAAAATAGATAATAATAATAATTTAATATACTTAATAGTTGCATAGTCATATTTAAAAAAGAAATAAGAAAACTTTTATGAAAAACTAAAAGCATTTAGAAAGAAACTTTTATAAACTGATAGATCCCAAAAAAAAAAAACAAGTTGTGATTTTTTAAAAACTTGTTCCATTTAAACCTTTTTAAATAACATTATTTAAAACTGAAACATTTATATCCAATAACATTATGAGTGAAAAAATAGAGTTTTTAATAAATAACCATATTAGTAAATATGTTTCAAAACATCCATTTTGGTAAATAAAATTTCTAACAACACCATATTAGTAAAAAAAACTCTACCTTTTTGAAAGCAGAAGCAGGAATTTGAATTGATTTTGGGGAGGATCTGATTTAGGGCTAAGATCTATGATTACCTAAAAATGAAATCAATGAATGGATAATGAGTGGGTGATAAATTTTGGCGGCTCAATTTGGAGGGAGGGATATCAATTTTTGTGAAAATATCATGAGGAGGGAAGTTCATATTTTTTAGGAAGACAAAATTGAAAATTAAAGGAAATTAAATTTAGGAAATCATTAGAATATAAATATAAATTAGTTTATAAAAGAATTGTATAAATTAACATAAATTTTAACCATAATATATGTAAAGTAAAACTAAGAGTTGTAACACCCGGATATTTATAATTTTGAAGCCGGCGAAGAAAGAAAAGGAAATAAAGTCCAAAGTCGAGGGACCAAACTCGCCAACGAAAGAAAGTCGGGTGAGCGGAGTATATAAGGAAGAGGGCAGCCCTTACCCTCTCCCCCATACACAAATTTTCAGCTCTCAAGAGAGGAGAAGAGAGAAAAGAGGAGAAAAAGAGAAAAAGGGGTGTTTCAGGTGATTCGGGTGTCCAAACTCGTCGTGTGGCAAGCCAAATCGAAGCCCTTGACGTTGTGCTCGTTTGTGTGAGTTCTAGGACCCCACTTTTACTTGTTTTCAACTGATTTTGGAGCTGGAAAATGTTAAAACCCGTTTTTAGTGTGAGTATGTGTTTGACCCATTTGGGTGTGATGTGTATGATGCGTTTCGTGTATGTTTCCGGGCTTGTGCGTGCTTGTATGGTGTTATGGTATACATTCCTAAGGTCCAGGAGGGTTAATTTAGGCTTAGAATGGGTTTGGATGAGCTTGGAGGCCGAAAATGGCAGATTGGGTTCGGGATGAACTCCATTCTGCATCAGCTAGGGCTAGGCGACCGAATGGAGGCCATACGGCCGAATGAGAGGCGATTGAGGGTCATTCGCACAATTGAGATTCATTCGCACGATTGAGGGTTCAATCTCACGACTAAGGCTTCAGTCGCACGACTGGGCGTCCAGTCGCATGGGGGATCGCACGACTGAGGGTTCAATCGCATAGATGCTTAGTCGCATGAGTCCATTCGCATGAGGTCAGTCGCATAGGTGCCCATTCGCAGAAGTCCCATTCGCACAAGGTCCATACGCACGACTGAATGTTCATTCGCATAGATGTTCATCCGCATGAGTCCAGTCGCATGATGTTCAGTCGCATGGAGGCCATGCGACTGAAGGGTGTTCATACGCCCGATTAGGGCTGTTGCACCCGAAGGAATGTGTAGTTTGACTTCTGGCCTTCGGGGGAAGGTGCAGATGTAAGTTTTGACGTAAAGTAACCCGTAAGAGCATGTAAGAGGACGGTTATGGCCTTAGAGAGCATGTAGGGCATGATGATGATAATGTTGCATGTTTATGCATATTGTGAATGTATGATGTTGCCCTGTATGATGATGATGAATGAGTATGATATGTTCCTTATTATGATGTACGCTTATCTTTCTTGTGGCTTTACATGTCATGTTAATGAATGAATGAAGTATTTATGTAATGTAAAGTGAAAGATAATGAAAGAGGAACATGAAGTAAGAATGCATGCATTAATGAATGATGAATGAACGAAAGAAAGGCTTGCAAGCATATATATGGGGTGAGCGACTTTGTGTTGCAAAAGACTCGGATGAAGTGCAATCATTGAGATTGCCTATGGGGTGAGCAACCTTGTCGTTGCAAAAGACTCGAGTAACGTGCTATCGTGATGTTGCCTTGGGGTGAGCAACCTTGTTGTTGCAAAAGACTCGGATAGCTCGCTATCAATAAGATGGGCAATGAGGTGAGCAACCCTAGGGGTGCAAAAGACTCGGATAACGTGCAATCATTGAGATTGCTATTGAGGTGAGCGACTATGTTGTCGCAAAAGACTCGGAAGAATGAATGTATGAAAGGAACGAAAGATAATGAATGAGATGAAAGATAATAATGACATTATCTGTGTATACGTACGTTGAATGATCGCATGATAAAAGGAATAGTTTTTGATGAAAGTAAAGTATGTTTATTTTATAAAACTAGAACTCACTCAGCAACACTGACTTTTTATATGTTTTCCAGTTGGCAGGTAAATGATTGCTGAGGATGGCAGGGCAAGGCTACTCGGCTCTTTTGGGATGGCATCTTTTTATAAAGCTTTTGTGATGTAATGCAAACATGTATTTTGTAACCGGATAATGATGTATTATTTGGCAAAAGTAATTATAATGAAACGAGATGTCATTTTTGAATGTTTCCGCTGCAATGTTTTCCTAAGGCAAATGTAATTATATGTTTTACGTGCGATGAATGACCAACTGTAAGCGTCCCGGGAACGGGGCCTTACAAGAGTATTTAAAGAAAAACTAAGTATGAATAGAAGACATAAAATGAAATTAAACAATGGGATTCTATGAATAAAAGTTGTAACTTGAAAAAGCATACATATATATAATTTATGTTATGCAACCGCTTACCAAAGGAGTTGGTTTTTCGGTTTTAACAATACAAATTTTCAAACAAAAATTGTTATTTTCCATAAACTTTAATATTTTCTAAAGTTACATCAGATATTGTAATGCAATCTTAATACCAAAAAGAGTTATCTAATAACCAAATGCAATTCATTCTAAGAAACTTACCTCTAGATAGTCGTATTAGACACATTTTTTAATAGTGGATATAATTATTAAATTTTATTAGAATTGCAACATGTTTATAGCTTTAATAATATAAGAACCAGCTTGAAAAGTTAAGGTCGAAATGTTTGATTAGAAAATGCAAGAACAATATGGCCGTTGATAACGCTTGATCTATATATAAGAAAACAAAATAGATAAAAAAAAGTCGTGCCAAGTGTCTTAAACCGTGGAAAAAAGGACAAACATATTTTTTTATTAGAAAATCTATATCACTAATATGAAAATAATAATTTTTTTTCTAAAAAGTATAATGATATAAAACTATTTATCGAAAAGCAATTGAGACCATTAGAGGATGGGTGAAAATACCTAAAGAAAAAAAGTAACTTCACTTTTGCTTTAGATAGTTTGGTCCAAATAATAATTTTAATTTAAAAGTTTAAAATATTGATTTTACTCCTTATGATTTCTAATTTGTTTCAATTTACCCTAATCAATTAACTACGCTAATTTCTTTTGTTGACTACAAAGGTATTTTACTATTTTCACATATAAAAGCTAATTATGTAATTTACTTGAATTAGGGGACTCTTTTGTAATTTACTTTATGATAATGTTACCCTGTTTCGCAACTCCATCCCATCCCCCATAGCCACTGCATCACGGTAAGTCACCACCATCACAGCTACCACCTTCATAGCTAGATGATCGTGTGGCGATCATTTAGTGTTTAACAAACTTAAAAGCTTCATTTTACATCATGATAAAGTTCAAACAATTATCTAGATTATAGACTTGCAAGACTTTGATATATGGTTACCTCCACCAAAGATAGGAGTCAAAGACTAGTATATCGGCATAAGTCCAAACCCTAGTATGCTTTACAATGGACTGTTACTTGACCATCCTTTCGGTAACATATGATTCACTGGATCGTTTGAGTTAGACTTGACCAACAAAGGTGCCTATAGAACTCGATTGACGCATTGTATATGCAAGAAAGGCAAACAGACGAAGAAGTCTCATAAGGAAAAGAAAGTTCATTCTATCGAACTTCCTCTTGAACTTCTTCACATGAATCTGTTTGGTCCAGTCAGTACAAAGAGCATTGCAGGTGACTTGTATTGTTTTGTGGTTACTGATGACTACTCAAGATTCTCTTGGGTAATGTTTCTGAAGTCCAAATCAGAAACATTTGAGTAATTCAAGTTTAAATAATTAAGTAAAATAATGACTTGTTTATGTTTTGGTTTGATAAAGACAATATAAATCAATTAAAAAATATCTCAACAATTTAATTTATTTATTTAATAGAAATTAAGTATGATATGTGTAAAGAAATAATTGATTTAATAGTTAACTATTTAAAACTTGATAAAGATATTACATATTTAAATGACGTTGAAATTATTTAAAATCATTTTATAAAGTTTTGAGCTTTTAAAATGATTTATTATAAAGGTTTTATAATACAAAAATCTTGAAAATAAAAATAAATATAATAACACATTATATTATGTTATAAGTTTTAAGAATTTAAACAAAATTTTAAGGAATAACTTTATTAATCATTTATATACAACATGGTTAAAAGAACTAATATTTAAATAATTATACGATAACTATTTGAATAATTAGTTATTTAACATGTAAATTTATAATGTTTTAAAATAATCTACATTCGAACCATAATAGGTTTATAACATTTAAATAATTAATTATGTTTTTATAATCTTTATTATCCCTTATAAAGTAATTACATTTAAAAATTATAAGTTTTAAAATCTTTAAAAATTATTTTATAGTTTCCAGAATGTTTTAGTTAATAAAGTAGTTTTTATTTTTATTTAATAATTTAATACTAATTTTCTGTATTACAAAATATACAAAAAAAAGTAATTAGCACAAAAATGGCAGAGGCCCGGTTCGAACCCGGGACCTCCTGCTCATAGTGGCCGCGAGTTACCAGTGGGCTACAGCCCAATCTTGTTTAAAAACTCCCTTTTAAATATCTTAAACATTAAATGATTAAATCCCCAAATTCACATGAACCCTAAATTCGTATTGGATTCAATTGAGCATCAATTCGATAATGATAATGGAATCGAACGTAGGGCTTTTGTTCCCTAAGTTAAACCGAGCATATTGATGTGAGACTTACGTGATTAAGTTCGGATTCGATGAGGATGGTAGGTAGAACCGCCGCGACCAAGTGGATGTCGATTCAAGGTGCGAATGTTGTTATTAATCAAATTAACTTTGCAGATAGATTCTAAGATTGATTCCAAGTAAAAACCCTCAAAGAATTTTGTATAAAAGAACCTCGAACATGGATTACGATTGAGTTGCAGGTTTGATATGAAGGTGGTAACCGAACAGGGAGTTCGCGAGTATCACGTATGCAATTGGGGTTAGAAGTTGGTTTAGGGAATCGATTAGAACATTTACAACCGAATTAAAATGTCAATTTGTTCAGTTTCATGTCGAATGACCTCCATGATATGAATGTTGTTCGGTCATAACATATAACATATATAGAGAGACTAGAGAGACACACTATCTGGGAAGTTTGTATTTCAATTTCTCTTGTTTATTTATCAAGTTAATGTTTCTTGATTAGGTTCCAACTTGCTATAAGCAATTGTCAATGAAAGTATGAAAACATTTATAATGGCAGGTAAAAAGATCAATAATTGTGAATGTTATTATAGATTTATAACCTAAAATGATGTTAAAACTTGGACAGATTATTGATACTTTCATGAGTAGGTGACATGCTCATAAAGAACAATCGAGTCTTGGTTCGATTAACATGAATCTCTAACCAATCGGACCATGTTTTAAGGGCCATTTCGTAGCTGCGAAGCATCTCCACTTCTTTATATATCCCATTCTTATCTTCAAACGAACCCCACCTATATAATCATTATTATTAGAGATAATATATCATGATCATATCATTTAGTTAAACACCTTATTGTTCCTTTTCTTTGCGTTGTAATTACTAATGGTCAACTTATACTTAATGTATCTCCAACCAAACACTTTTATGTACAATCATTTGGTAAAGATCAAACAGTTATCTAGATTATAGACTTACAAGACTTTGATATGTGGTTGCCTCCACCAAAGATAGGAGTTAAAGACTAGTATATCGGTATCAGTCCAAACCCTAGCATGCTTTACAATGGACTGTGACTTGACGATCCTTTCCGGTAACCTATGATTCACTGGGTCGTCTGAGTTAGACTCGACCAACAAAGGTGCCCAATAGAACTCGATTGACGCATTGTATTCCTTCATTTCATCAAATATTCACACATAAAGACAGAAAATTTTCCAAAATATATAACAAATTTGTTAAGTTTACGGATGCATTTAAAAGAAAAACAAAGATAGGAATCAAAAAGTGACCCACAAAAATATATATATGTAGGCAACATTTTGAAACATGCATGGCTATTTACAGAACACTAAATTATTCTAACATTGTTAAATCAAAAGTTCATACTTTAAAATGTTATGTTTCCTACATAAACATATGTATGTTTATAATGTACATAAAAAGAATTAAACTAATTTTTCAAGGGAGTAAGGTTTTTTTATGTACTTACCCGAGCTTTGAAGGCAATTAAGTTGGACCCATTAACGTAGCTTAAGTACTTCATCTTTGGATCATGAATGGATGATTCTAAAAGGCAAACCATTGAAACCCATTGACCTCTATTTAAAGAATCTCCAACAAACACCATTCTCTTGTTACTTAGACTCTGCAACAATCTTGTTGCATTGAACCTAAATGAAAACATAACAAATCGAAGAATAATTCAGCAGAATGAGTAAGAGGTTTCAAATATAATTTTAACTCAAACCTTAATCAAGAATTATGAAATATATCAACTTCTACATTGTCTAGCCTAACATATAATAATACATGATATCAAAGATACTAAAGCTTTTTCTTTTTGTGTTTTGAACGTTGACAACCTCGTAAGATATTATATATTATTAAAGATTGATCGTAAAAATTAGTTGATATTCTAACCCGTGAAAGGATTCTGTAGCAAAAAGAAATTCTTGAATCCAAAACACACGATTGTTACTACTTTGACACCCTAAAATTTTAAACTTTATGAACACATTATAAGTTCTTCACTACTAGAAAACTGGTAGTAAAACATCTTTTTTCTTATAGTGAAAAACTTATAACGTGTTCATAATATTATAGACTATTATGAACACGTCAGTTTTCGTGGGATACGCATAGCCCTTTTTCTAGTAGTGCTTATAAGTTGAAATTTATGTGTGGTGTGTGTGAGAGAGATAGATTAAGAGACCTTGGGAGGTCACATTGGTGAGGCTGCCACCTCCATTGTTGATAGCTCAAATCCTCTCTTCCAAACTTGTTGCAAGCCAATTGATCCGACATGAACTTGCATTCGTGTTCTTTGTAAAGAGGGTAGGACTTGTTATCAAACACCCATTTCCCAGAAAACAAATCGCACTCTGACTGTGAATCGCCGGAGAACATAACATCTTCTTTCACCGGAATATTCATATTATAGGTGACAAATTCTCTGGCCACATAAACTGCCGCGACGAAAAACACAGCAAAAAGAAGTGAAACAAAGAACTGCACTATGCTAAACTTTACTGATGATCCCCAGGTTATGGGGATCAAATGTTGGTTTCTTGCCACCATGAAAATGTTGGTTTTTGATGCAAGTTAGTTTGTAGCTTCTATGTTGGGTTTTCTTCAGTTCTTCCCTATATATTTAAGTGTGTATTAGGTGGTGGGAATTGATGTATATTAATGGGTTAGGAGTAGTTGCCAAGTCGGAAATGGATTGAATTTGAAGACTTGAAGTACCCCTTTAAAATTGATTGTAGCTACTTTTATTTTGGCAAGTTTGAAACTTTAATATTGGATACCATAGTTTTTCTTAGAACATTTAGTTAGAGAATCACATATTGCATAACTTTTAGGTCAAACTTTTAATATGTTACTACGTAAAACATGTTCACAGTTCTAAAAAACATGCAAGTCCTATATTTATTGGATAAATCATTAGAGACATCCTTGTGCCAGAAACATCAATATTTAGGTGACATATAATTTATAAGTGAAACTCATGAAGACTATAAGTTTAAATTCAAAGAAAATGGAGAAATAATAGATATAGTTATTTACAAGATTAATTATTTTAAGCTTGCTTCTTAGAATTGAAATGATTAATCACTATAATTTTAAATATAGAAAAGGGAGTTAAAATATAGAAGGGGGCACATCAAATCCTCCCAACCCATAAAGATTTTCTTCTTCTATCGTTATCTGAAGGGGTATCACCCTAAATAAACGAATAAAACATGAACTAGCAGGACATAAAGTTCAGCCGCGGCTCACTAAGACTAGGAGCCCAGCCGCGGCCCATTCAGGCTGATATGATTCTCGCGGCGATCTAAGTTCAGCCGCGGCACACTAGGGCTAGGGGCCCAGCCGCGGCTCACTAAGACTAAAAGCCCAGCCGCGGATATGGTTCCACGGTGATCTAAGTTCAGCCGCGGCACACTAGGGCTAAGGGCCCAGCCGCGGCTCTCTCGGGCTAAGGGGCCCACTCACGGTAATCCAAACTCAACCGCGGCTCGCTCGGGTTGGAGGCCCAGCCGCGGCCCAATCTCCGTCCCGTATAGACCGGGACCACGAGCTACGATCCGTGACGCCCAAACTTGCGTAACGTGCCTAAGCCGCGACTAGCTTATCACGGGAGCAAGCAGGAGAAGCTTAGAGCCGCGGCACTGGGTATGTACCCCCAGCCGCGGCTCAGTAAACCAAAACCAGATTGAACACCAGACTTCGTAGAATTCCCATGTCAAGCACTTGTGAAAACCCTCACATAAACTTGGCAACCAAGGAACCATTTCATTGGTTGCAAAGGAATAAGAAAGAAGACAAAACGGATAAAGCCAAAACAATGGCAGGAAGTCAGAACAGCCACCATATCCCCAGGTCAACTATCAAGACAAATCTCATTAATGTTAGTCAGAAACCCTTTACACCAGAAGGGTATGAAACTCTAAGCTAGGGAATTTCAGTCCCAGATCATTGACCACAGGCTTCCAAAAGTAAAGCCATGCTATGTTTAATCCCCATGTTTCAACACTATAAATACTTCTGAAATTCCATAAGAAGAAGCAGATTAAGATCCATACACACATACATTCACACAACATTAGTTACAAGTCATTTACTTATTAATCCTCTCAAAGCTCTCTCGATACAAATACTTATTCTCACGCCGGAGTGTGGTCTCGGGGAGAAATCCCTTTCTGTCCGAGGCGAGGCTCACGGTGTTGTTGTCTCGCAGATATTCCAGTCAGCTGAAGCTCACGTCAAGTCTCAGCCAGGTCCTTGGTACTCTGTCCAGCCGAAGCCAAGTCCATCTGAAGCCCAGCTCAGTGAAGCCCAAGCACAGTCGCATCCCACCTTCCAGCTGCATTCCGCTTTCCCAGTAATCAAAGCCCCTGCCTAATCCACAACAGCAAACTCATTTACGCACTGCTCCCGAGTCTTAATCCCTTGATTAATATTCGTGTAGCAACATTTGGCGCCATCCGTGGGACCCAGACGTTACTCAAACAATTGTCATGGATTCAGGCCAGGGAACCCCTCACCGTAGGGATACTAATGACGTCGACAATCCACATACCTCCGCCTCCCCGTTAGCAGCCACCACAGGGGATGGTAACAACTGTGGTAGCGTCATCACCCCAGAATTCATCAACAAAAATCGGGAACAAATCCTCTCCATGCTGGAGCAAGAAGAAAGGGAGCGACGTCTCAGGGACATCCGAACACGTCTCGAATACGAAGAAACCCGAGAGGAAAGGAACCATGAAGAAGGAGAGGGCGGTCGAAGAGACAAGGTAGAGAATGCCGAAGATAATCCAAAAGCAAAGAAAAGTCAAGGCACCACCGCAATCGAAAAGAAAGCGGGAGTCGATGGCGACTTTAGCAAGCCATACCGCCCATCCACGGCGAGAGCCAGATCCAAGTTCATACCAAGGATAGCAGAGTTTACTTTCCCTCCAAAACTCAAGATGTCATCCAATGTAGGAAAGTACAATGGCACGGGCGATCCAGATGACCATCTTGCCATTTTCGTAGGTGCTGCTGAAGTGGAGCAGTGGTCGATCCCCGTGTGGTGCCATATGTTTGCTCAGACTCTGACCGGCGCAGCCAGGGTCTGGTTTGATAGCCTTCCAGTTGGAGGGATCGGAAGCTTCGAGGAACTGGAGGAAGACTTCTTAAGGAATTTCAGTCAACAAAGGTTATCCGCCAAAGATCCAACAGAACTGCATAACATCAAAAGAGGCGACGGTGAGTCCATCGAAAACTTTATCACAAGGTATTCGAAAGAAAGCATGCAGGTACGGGGGGCCGGGGAAACGATCAGAATTTCGGCTTTCATCCACGGAGTAAGGAATGATCAGTTGGTGGAAAGATTTCACGAACATCTCCCGAAGACGGTAGACGAAATGTTGGAGAGAGCCAAAGCGTTCGTTAGAGGGAAGAAAGCATGTGAGCAGTTGAAGGACAGGACGCCAAAGAAACTTGTGTCCCCTATGTGGGACTCGCCAAAAAGGCCAGGAGGGTCAAGGTCGTGGGAGAAACCACGTTTCCAGCCGCGTTACCCACAACGAAGCCCGTCTTTCCAACCTCGTTTCACGCCTCCAATTCAGAACCCGCAGGGTCCCAATGTAACCCTCCCACCTCTGATTAAAACCCCAAGTGAAATTCTAGCGACAAAAAACATCAACTTCACCAAGCCCACACCTTTGAAGCCAGGAGTGAAAAGAGACACGAGCAAGTACTGTGCATTTCATAAAGAAAATGGGCATGCAACAGATGATTGTTTCTCGTTAAAGCGACAGATAGAGCTGGCAATAAAGACAGGAAAGCTCGCACACCTGTTGAGAGAGTTGAAAAAAGCACCCCAAGCGGGGGATAAAAGGAAGGAGATATTCATGATAAGGGTCGCAGAGTGCAGCATCAAACGTCATTCTGATCACATGGAGCCTTGGATGGCACAAGAAATTTCGTTTCCTCCAATACATGGTGGAAGTTTTGCCAACGGCCCTCTGACAATTTCAGCCATCATCGCAAGACACCAGGTACACAGAATATATGTAGATAGTGGGAGTAGTTCGGAAATTATGTACGAACACTGTTTCTTGCAGCTTGACGAGGAAATCAGGAGAACTCTAGATACAAGGACACACCTCCTCACTGGTTTCGCAGGAGAGGTAGTGCAGACCCTGGGCCAGATACAATTACCAGTTGCCATAGGAAACCACACAGGGTGGCGGGAGGTCACCATGAATTTTCTGGTTGTGAGATCCCAATCGTCTCACATGTTTTACTTGGAAGGCCGGGTCTATGTATGCTTGGAGCAGTCATATCCACAGTCCATGCCGCGATCAAATTCCCCACTCCAACCGGAGTTGTCACCATATACTCCAGTAAAGAATGCAAAGACGTGAAAGCTATCGCCCCAGGAACAGCAGAGGGGGAGGATGAGCTGGTGTGCCCAACGCTGGAGAAATGGGTAATTAACCCTCTTTTCCCGGAACAAAAAATTACCATCGGTGGGCAGCTGGGTGACGCAACTAAGGAACGACTTCATCATCTGCTGCAAAACAACTTGAACGTTTTCGCGTGGCAACCCACCGATATGGAGGGTGTCCCACGCAACACAGCAGAGCATAGATTGAACACACGAGCGTCAAAGGAGCCAGTTGCTCAGAAGCGTCGGCACATGGGCCAGGAACGAAGTCAGGCTGTGGTTGAAGAAGTCAAGAAACTACTTGAAGCAGGTATTATTCGAGAGGTACGTTACCAAACCTGGGTTGCTAATTCGGTAATGGTAAAAAAGAGCGATGGCACATGGAGGATGTGCATTGACTTTAAGGATCTCAACAACGCGTGCCCTAAGGATTGCTATCCACTCCCGGATATTGATCTGAAGGTGGATTCCCTGGCAAGCTTTCCTTTGAAGTGTTTCCTTGATGCTTACAAGGGATATCACCAGGTGCAAATGGCCCCCGAAGATGAAGACAAGACTGCTTTTTACACAGATGTTGGCATCTTCTGCTTCACGAAAATGCCGTTTGGTTTGAAGAATGCGGGGGCTACTTACCAACGATTAATGGATAAAGCTTTTTCTCAGCAGACAGGAAGGAACATCGAAATCTACGTGGACGATGTGGTGATAAAGAGTCGCGACGAGGAGGCCTTGCTTGCAGATATCGCTGAAACTTTTCAAACTTTGAAAGCGATGAACATGAAGTTAAATCCTAAGAAGTGTTCGTTTGGAGTAGAAGAAGGGAAGTTTCTAGGAGTGGTGGTGACAAAGAAAGGGTTAGAAGCCAACCCTAAAAAGGTGGCAGCTGTCCTTAATATGCCATCCCGAAAATCAGTTAAAGAAGTGCAAACACTCAATGGGCGACTGGTAGCCCTGAACAGGTTCCTTTCGAAACATGCTGAGCGTGCTTTGCCTTTCATGACCACTTTGCGAAACTGCTTGAGCAAGAAGGATTTTTTATGGACGAACGAAGCGGAAGCAGCATTTCAGCAGATGAAGGTATACTTAAGCAACCTGCCCAGGCTGGTAGCTCCCTTCCCTAAGGAGCGACTGGTGATGTACTTATCCGCAGGAGAAGAAGCTGTAAGCGCTGTGTTGATGACGAACAGAGAGGAAGAGCAGACCCTGATTTACTTCATCAGTCGGGCCCTCAAAGATCCAGAAACCAGGTACTCGCCCATGGAAAAACTAACTCTTGCTTTAGTGTATGCTTCCAGGAGATTGCGAAGATACTTCCAGGCCCATGTGATTGAGGTCTGGACCAGCCAACCGATACAACAAATTTTGAGAAGGCCAGAGATATCAGGAAGATTGGCAAAATGGGCAATAGAATTGGGAGTCTTCGAGATAGAGTACAAGCCAAGAGTAGCAATCAAGGGGCAAGTCGTGGCTGATTTTCTAACAGAAATGCCACAAGAGAAAGGAGATAATGAGGCCAACAAAAAATCTGTGGGTCAAAACAACGGAGAATGGTGTTTGCATACCGATGGAGCGTCAAATGATGAGGGGTCAGGTGCTGGAATGATACTGATAGGGCCAGAGAAGGAAGAGGTAACTTACGCCTTGAGGTTGGCTTTCAAGAGTTCCAACAATGAGGCGGAATATGAGGCACTGTTGGCTGGCTTGAGGTTGGCCAAGCAAATGGGAATCAAGAAACTCCACGCCCACGTAGACTCATTACTGGTTGCAAATCAGATTAATGGGTCTTACGACGCCAAGGAAGCAACAATGAAGCAATACCTCAGTAAAGCAAGAGATCTTATCAGCAGCTTTGAGGAATGTAATGTCTCACACGTTCCGAGAAGCCAAAACAAAAAGGCAGACGCTCTTAGCAAGCTTGCCTCAGTCACTTTCAGCCATCTGGCCAAAGAAGTAAGAGTTGAAGTACTACAGTCCCCGTCAATTGAAGAAAAGGAGATAGTCTTGGTGAACGAAGTAGCGCAGGAATCTTGGATGGATCCAATTGTCAAATTCCTGGAAAGCGGCGATCTACCTGAGGAAAAGGGAGATGCCAGAGCAATTCAAACAAAGTCACTGCAGTACGAGCTGCGGCAAGGGATCTTGTACCGCAAATCTTATATGGGGCCATTATTACGATGCCTTACACCGGACGAGGCAAGTTATGTCGTAAGAGAAATACATGAAGGCATCTGTGGCATTCACGCGGGACCAAGAATGGTAGTAGCAAAAGCAATGGGAGCGGGATATTATTGGCCCGGGATGCACAGGAGTGCCACCGAGGAGATCCAAAGATGTGACAGCTGCCAGAGGCACGCGCCAATGTGCCACAGGCCCAAGAATGATCTAATCCCAGTCCATGCTGCGTGGCCTTTCCAGAAGTGGGGGATGGATATTGTAGGCCCCTTCCCAGTTACAGCCGGAGGAGTTAAATTTCTCTTAGTGGCCGTGGATTATTTCACCAAGTGGGTGGAAGCCAAGGCTCTGAAGTCAATCACAGGGCAGCGAGTAAAGAAATTCACGTGGGAAAACATCATATGTCGTTTTGGACTTCCGTTATTCATCGTGACAGACAACGGAAAGCAGTTCGCGGAGAATCCATTCAAATCATGGTGTTGAGAGCTCCAAATCCAACAAATTTTCACGTCAGTGGCACACCCACAGGGTAACGGTCAGGTCGAGAGAGTTAACCGCAGCATCGTGGAAGGAATAAAAACGAGATTGGGTGTTGAAGGAAAGAATTGGGTGGAAGAGCTACCCAATGTCTTGTGGGCCCATCGGACCATGCCCAAAACCAGCCATGGCGAAACCCCATTTAGTCTAACTTACGGGTCGGAAGCCATGATACCCGTTGAGATAGGCATACCAACAACTCGGGTCACACAAGCCCCTGAACAAGAGAATGAAGACAACCTGCGGCTTAATTTGGATTTGCTGGAGGAAAGAAGGATGGTGGCAGCAATCCGAGAGGCAAAGCACAAGAAGGAAGTTGAACGATACTATAACTCTCGTGTGAAACACCAAACATTCAGGGTAGGTGATTACGTCTTGAGAAGTAATGAGGCAAGCTGGGTCCGCGTTGGGAGGGACCTTATCAAGTCATTGAAGTGGGGAACAATGGAGCTTATAAGCTCAGCCAGCTAGATGGAGCAGTTATCCCAAGAACTTGGAACGGAGCTCAGCTCCGACGGTGCTACATGTAGTAGTTTTTTATTTTCAAACAAGTGTAACTCGTTTTTCAGAAAGAAGGTGCATACGAGCACCAGCAGTTACACCCAGTTATTGAATCTTTTTATAACCAGTGTCTTATTGAGTCTTGAAGCCTCAATAACGTGAGAGCGAAGAAAGAAATATGAAATACCAATACTCGAACGATATTCGCAAATGAGTAACCAAACAATGCAAACGTTCGTCAAGCTAAAGTTAAACATAACCATAATTAAACACAACTCGTTGTTAGTAACCAGTCAGAGACATTCATCCTTATACATGGTCATATATTGGCAAACAGTTAGAGCCATTCCACAATATACATTTTCATTCGGCTAAAAACCAAGCCAGAAAAACAGCTAACTCGAAATCAAAACGAGCAAAAAGGTCGCCAATATGTCGACTATATAGTGCAAATAGCATCTTTTATAAGTTGAATGACAAAAGATAACCAAACGGTACAATATTGTACAAAGTCGCGGCCAAAACTGTAACCAAGAACAAGCCGCGGCCACAGCAATAGGCGAGTCGAAACCAAGGAAAAGTCACGGCCAAAGCCAGAGTCGCGCCGTAGACTATTTACGACCAAAGCCACGAATCACGGCTGAATACATAACCATAATCACGATATAAGCAAGTGGCAAGCCAGACTTGAAACCAAAGATATGCCGCGGCCAGAGCGAACCGCGGCAAGACACGGCATCGCCTCGCAACCAGGGCGAGCCGCGACAAGGGTAAAATCACGCCACAACCATGGCGCTCGCCATGGCCAAGCCGCGGAACACGGCATCGAGTCGCAGCCGTAACCCCAATCGCGACCAAGGATTCTTTTCATGATCAAAGAAGTGACATGTGACAGTTAAAAATGCAACCAAAGAAATATTATCGTGAACAAACAACGAGTCGCGGCCTATTGAAGCACCAACGGTCAAGACACAAAGACATGGAGCATAAAAGCATAAATATCATTACGAAACAAACATAGAGGCAGAGTACAAGTCTAATAACATCACAAAACAAATGTCCAACAAACAAGCTAACTACGCTAGAGCAGGGCCTTCAGCCGGTGTGGTCAAGAATGACTTGATCTCCTCAAAAGGTGAATCATGCATTGCAGCAATGGTCTTGGTCATGGGAAATGTGGCATTGTCAAACGAATCTGATTCAGCTCGTAGCTTCTTCAATGCATTTTTATCAAAGTTCTACGCCATCTCCGGTTTCTTTCCCTCGGCAGCAAGGCGGGCACCATCCAACAATCCAGCATTGTAACCAACTTTGTATGACAAACTGTTAATCTTTGCCAACGAATCAAGGAACTCGTCGCTGTCACGAACCTTATTGAAAGCCAAGGCAACACCTTCTGAGACGATCCATTTCTTCTCCGATGTGAGAAGAGACACTTTGTCCTCAAGGTTCGCAATTCGGTTCTCAGAAGCAAGTTGATTATCCTTCAAATCAGAGGTAAGTTTCTTCACTGCAGCCCGCTGAATACACAACTCCTCCTGAGCATCACTAAGATCCATAGTAAGCTTTTCCTTAACAAGGTCAGACGCATCACAACGGGACTTGAGAGAAGCGTTTTCAGCCTCCAGCTTGGACACTTGCTTCTTGAGGTCACGAATCTCATTAACACCGTCCACCCAACGGCTGTGAATCTTCACAGATGAAAACAAACTGTTCACCATAGACAAACAACCAACATTCGATAGTGCTCTATTTTTCAAAGCTTCCCCACGAAAGAATTTTGCAGGCGTGCGGGATGCAAACATAAAATCCCTACACGCATCCGGGGTCTCGAAAGTTGTTCCGTTAGTCAGCTCCCAATCGGGAATAAATTTATCCTCCGCATTCAGCTCGGAGTCCTCAGAAGAAACAGCCGTCTTTTCGTTACCTGAACCACCAACCGAATGATCACCAAGGTTAGAAACGGTTAACATATATACATATGATTGTGAATAATGTTTGAGTATGAGGAGCAGCTCTCACCAGGAGACGAAGAAGCAGAACCAGAGCTGCCAGAATTCGAACCGGAAGCCGCCTCAGCCGCGGCTGAGGGCTCCCCTTGGGGAGCCGCGGCAGGCGAGAGGGGGGGGGGGGGATGGTCGCGGCCGCAACCCTGGGCCGCCCAACCCCTGTTTGCGCTTCATCTTAGGGCGACTAGTGGGAACAGAAGCTTCATCAACACCTTTTCGCTTGCGAGTAGGAGGTGACATGGTTTCACCAGGTTGAACAACGTAGCCAGCGTTGGTATCCAAAACAGAAGTCGCACCCTCAGGCAAAGCTTCAACCTGTTCAGAAACATCCTCTTTGGCAGACAATTTCATGCGCTCGAACAGACCCATACCTGTAAAAGCACATCACACAAGCAATAATCAGATGGATAAACATGTATATTAAGACACAAAGTAGGGAAGCAACTTACGTTTCCCTTGATCCGAGGCGAGGCTCACGGTGTTGTTGTTGTCTCGCAGATATTCCAGTCAGCTGAAGCTCACGTCAAGTCTCAGCCAGGTCCTTGGTACTCTGTCCAGCCGAAGCCAAGTCCATCTGAAGCCCAGCTCAGTGAAGCCCAAGCCCAGTCGCATCCCACCTTCCAGCTGCATTCCGCTTTCCCAGTAATCAAAGCCCCTGCCTAATCCACAACAGCAAACTCATTTACGCACTGCTCCCGAGTCTTAATCCCTTGATTAATATTCGTGTAGCAACATTATCTTTTATAACGGTTGCATCTTACTTAATTCTTTAAATTTTTTTTTAATCTTACATGATGCAAGACTAGAACAAACAGTTGTTTAGTTACAGGCCACACAACTCAACCTCTCACTAGTTATCTTATCTTTTTCGTACTTTTACTTTAAATGTCACATTTGTAAGAGTATTGATTTGATCTGTTCTTTTGAAGCGTTGTATGCCTCAGTGATGGCGTGTATAATTTGAGAGAAGCTTTTAATTTCATTAAATTGTAATTTATGTGTCCAATATACTTATGTTTATGTTTGAAAAAAAAAGTGTTCTTTTATTCATTGTTCCATCGATTATTGAGTTTTCATTAATTTTACATTTTGTTGAAGAAATTGTTTCTTTTTTATTGAATTTTGCACACCAAATTTGGTGATAACTTTATGATTATTGCCTTTATTGCAGAGGATAATGAATGATTAACAACATTTTGAATGAAACTGAAATATATAAGTCGTTTTCTGAAGAAATAAACTCATGAAAATTATAAGTTAAGTCGTCTTATTTAATAAAACCCAAACATTATGTAAATTAATTTGATGTAACTTAGAAATGAGAGTAGCGTGGATTTTTCATTCAAAACAAATAAAATAAAATAAAACTCATGACTATTATAAAATATAACTAATGTAAATAATAACATCACCACCAGAAAAATATTCCCGCCAGTTAAAGCTATGATCAAATGATATGTGGCTTAATGGTAGCAAGATGAAAGAATGTTCTTAATTTGATTAGAGTTCAAATCTACTTATAAAAAAAATAAAATTGGTTCTTAGTGAACATATAAATTTTAGCATAAAAGAACTAGACAAAGCTATGATGGGAGTGAAAGGTTCGGGTTTACAATTTAGAAGATGTGGATTTGACAAAATTAATCTAGAAAAATTCTATTATCAATAGTTTAAATGAAGGAGAAAGTTAAAAAGCAATGATGAGAAACTCTTTTAGTATATTGATGAAAGTCAATTGGTGGTGGTGTTGTGGGGTGGCAGAGGAGATGGGTAGGTTGGTGCCGTTGGGAGTTGGTGACATGTCGAAATAACATTCGTTAGCTTCAAGTCTGTCTCATCCTGCCTTATATTCCCAACTAAAGCAAAATTATTGATTATCCAAAGAAAGTATAATGGCCTTTTAAAAGATTTAACTCTTGGCTAGAAAATTTCGAATGTAACTCTTGGTGGTGGTTGTAGTTGTATTTTTTTAGCATCTTGTTAGTGGTTTTATTTTTATAAATTTTTATTGTTAAAATAAAAAAGAGATTTTAATTACCCATCAAGCATATCTTGCAGAACTGAGTTAGAATTTGGCTCGTTTTAACTTGGTTTATAAAAAAGCACATTAGAACTAGCTTAATGTGTAAACAAGCCAAGTCTATTTCGAGTAACCTTTTTAAAACTTCTTTCAAACAATATTCAATGTAATAATGTGTTCTGATGAAAAAGAAAGTTACAAAATATTTAGTATGATCTATTTGTTTAAGCATTATTATACTAAAATATTTCACCTATGATGAATACAAATGCAATTGAAAGTCAAATATCCAACAATTCACTAGTTAGAATCGATGTTTTGAGGTGGTGAAAAAGTCGACTTTAGAGTGGTGAAGCGTTTTAAAACCGCTTCAAAAACTTATAAATCGCATCATAAAATAATATTTGGACTATATTAACCATATGTGAATAATCATTTATTTTGGGTTTATTGTTTCATATGCTTATGATACAACATGTTAGTGACCACCGTCTCTTTCTCCCTTATTTCAACACCATCATCTTTTTCTAACTGTACCATGCCAGAGGAAAGATCTGAGGATCTTGTCAATAACCTTAAGTGTTCTCATGCGCCTGGAAGGCCATGCGACTGAATAGTGTCCATACGCCCAAATAGGGCTTATGTTCCCGAAACAATTTAGTTTATTTTCTGATTTTTGGGGGAAAGTGCAGATGTAGGTTTTGACTTGGGAGGTTCCCGGGGGTTCATGTAAGATGACTTTCGAGGTCATAGATGTTATGATGGGCTTGATGATGATGTATGTTTGGTGCTTATGCATGATTGTAGGTATGTGGTATGTTATGTCTGTGTGATGTGCCTTGTATGGTGATGATGTATGTTTTATTCATGTTCCTTGTTATGTATGATTGTCTTCCCGTGGCTTTACTTTGCATGTAAATGAATGAATTGAAAGTATTATGTAACGTAAAGTGGAAGATAATAAAAAGAGGAACGAAATGAAAGAATGCATACATAAATGAATTAATGAACGAAAGAACGGTTTGCAAGCAAATGTATGGAGGTTCACACCCAATGAGGGGTGTTAGCTCAACCGTGTGCGGGTTAGCTACCCCATGAGGATGCACACTAGGGCCTAATCTGTGTGATTAAGCAAATGTATGGAGGTTCACACCCAATGAGGGGTGTCAGCTCAACTGTGTGCAGGTTAAATACCCCATGAGGATGCACACAGGGGTTCAATCTTGTGATTGACCATATGTATGGGGTACTTTTCGCTTACCCTTAGATGAATTGCTTGATCCTCTAGAGGGGGTTAAGCACATGACATGACCTAGATGGAAACGAAAGGTAATAAATGTACGAAATGAACGGTGATAAAGATAATAACTATTACCTATGTGTATGTACGATGTGTGATAACGTTTTAAGCCTGGTATGATTTGAAAGAAAGTAAAGGATGGTTTTAAACGAAAGATAAAGTATGTTTTATTATAAAACTAGAACTCACTCAGCAACACTAACTTTTATGTGTTTCTAGTTGGCAGGTAATGTTGATGAGGATGGCACGGGGCGGCTACTCGGCTCTTTTTGGATGGCATTCTTTTGTTTAATGTTTTTGCATTGTAATGCGAACAAACGCTGTTTTGTAACGAATGTTGTATTAACTTGCAAAAGCATTTATTTCGAAATGAAAGGTTATTTAAATGTTTCCGCTGCAACGTTTTATTTAAGCTAATAAAAATATAGGTTTTATGTGCGATGATTGGTCAGCTGTAAGCGTCACGGGAACGGGGCCTTACAATTCTCGGGCTCCAATTTACATCCCGCTTCTTCTATACTCTTCATGTTTCACCAAACTTAGTTTTGGTTTCTCGTTTTGCATATTTTCATCCAAAATAAGCTTACTTTAGCTCCAATAACCTATAATCCAAAACACCAACAACTTGAACTTGTTCCACCATAATCATGAAATTAAATCAAACATTTAGATCAATTAAACACCAAATTATTGACACATGATCAGGTACCATCATATCGCTTTCACTAATCTCGGTTTTTGTATTTAGTAATAATGTGGTACGAACCGATCATAATCGGTACTATATAGTTTATCTCCTTTTTAGTATTGGTATTTTTTGGTCTCATCCTAATTGTTAATGTATATATTATATAGGTTTATTGAAAATGTATAAAAGATAATGTTCATATTGATGTAAAAGAAATTAAAGATTTTTGTGTATATATCTATTAACCAGATTTTATCATACACACATGCAAACTAAAGGTTACAGATTCATGCAATCTGACAAATAGGCAGAACATATAGTTTTAAAACCCAATGCACTGATTTGTAGTATTCAAGCTTACAATCATTCATAAAGCTAATGCACAAAATACAATATAGCCTTAGTAAGCCTTATATCACCAATAGTTGTTAGATGTTTCTAAATCTTTAGCCTTGAGTTATTGGTCCTTAAAAGTATTATGAATTTGATTATTATATGTTTACTCCAGTTCTATTTGAGAAACTTCGTTATGGATTGTGGAATTAATTATACACAAAGTCTTATTATGCCTTGAGTTATTGGTCCTTCAAAAGTATTATGAATTTAATTATTATATGTTTAGTCCAATTCTATTTGAAAAACATCGTTATGGATTGTGAAATTATACACAGTCTTATTATGGTCTAACCCAGTGGTGATTTGCATGCCACCTATCCTCTTTTACCTAGGTTTTAATTTTATTTTTTTCACCCTTTTAGGTTTCTTTTTCTTATTCATGTTCCTACAACTATTACTTTTAAAAACTCATTTAGATAATGTTAAAAAAAAAATTTTTAGCCTTGTAGTACGGTGTAACCCTGATTTTGTTACATAATGAATTTATTTGTCAAATATATATGTTAAAAGAAATGTTTCTTGAACCCTTGATTTTTATTTAATTTTATGTTGAACTGTCTAATAAGATTAAGGTGATATAAGAAAATCGGAACAACAAGACGGATATTGAAGATAAAGTGCTCACCTTCTACGAGCGATAAACTCATTTTTCACTCTGGTTCATTTTATTTTCGTTTTTTTACTTAGTGATTGCTTTTAAAAACATGAGATCAAATTTAAGACATACATAATATATATTTTTTATTCTCTTTTTAATAGAAACAATGGAAACCAGAAAAACCTACCAAAAGACATGTGGGGAAAATAATACGTCGGGGGTGGAAACCAACAAATTAAACCACAAATACATTTATGTCCATTTAGAGTGCTCAAGTGCATTCAGAGCAACGTAAAAAAAGTAAATACATAATAGGAATAACTATTCGAAAAAGATTATGGAAACATAGAACATTTAAAAGGTGACCCGAAAATCATGTTTCAGCTTCTGTATGAACATATGAAACAGGCTAATGAAAAGGTAAACTATCATAGAAATCAAGTAGATATTATCAATACTAAAATTCATCATTACAGCAAGGTTATGAGTCATTCCGAATGTCGTGCTTGAGAATTAAGAAATTTCGAAAGAATGCCACCACAAGATTATCAATATAGACTTGCTTATAAGGAAGGTGACGGGCCATTAATATCATCGAGAAAGTCCTTATAAGCTGGGAATACATGCTTAATGAAGAACGCCGGTTTGTTGAGCATGCCATTGTATAAAGTAATAAAATGAGGGAGCTTAATAAATGATTAAATCATATAAGGATTCCCAAATTTAATATCATATCTCTACTTCTTCATTGTTGGGAATAAAAATCCTAAAATATAACGTTTAATGGTAGAACACACTAACCATGAGTTTCTTAGTTGGATAAAAAAAGTTTAGATCTTAATTTGATCTTAAGTTAGAAATCGTATTCATTTGATTGCTCAACTCTATTATTTGCATTTTGGTTTATTAAGAACATAACCATTAAATAATATGAAATGACTCAATGAATAACAATTCTATGCTTCTACAATATGTATAATCTTTATAACATAGCTTTCTTGAACTTAGAAAAATTATTTTAGCATAAATCCAAACCTCTGATTTTGTTTGTGGGTCAAAATTTAAAACTATATATTAATATAAAAAGAATAAGTTCATATGAGGGGCTGTGATTATGTGATTATGTTTTATACATTTTGTATTCATTTTTTGTTTTAAGTTTTCAACAATTTAATCAAAATAAATTAAAAAAAGAAACACAATTTAAACAGACCTTTTTTATAAAGTAAGTAATCAAAATGAGTGATTTAGTAAGATTTATGCATGCCGGATGAGGAACTATTTTCATGTTTGATATTGCGGGACTTTACATGTATTTAGTTATTGAGTAACAATGCTCAAGTTTAAGATCTGACTTAAATATGTGGCGGTTTTTGCATCTACACTTGAATAATGAAGATGATCTGTGGACAAATCGTCTGTCATTAATTCAGTTAGCTGTTAAAAAAAAAGTAATACCTACTGCATGCAACATGCTAGCTGAGAATATTTTTAGGTATCAAAATAATTTTCCTAACTAAAAATATTATATGGTAGAAAGTAAGGGTGTTCATAAATTAGTAAACACATAAATTATGGGTTTGTTGGTTATATATTTGAGTGGAGGCTGATTTCTAAATCAGAGTATATCGATGGATGGGACACTAATTTCTAGAGGCAAATCAACGTGAAAAGTGTGAATCTTATAAGTAAATATTAAATAATTTTCTTTCAAAATTGCTGAATAGAACAACGATTGTAGTTAAAAAAATTATAAGTTTCTTTTAAAGTGTTTTTCAAAATCAACAACATTACCTATTTATACATGTGTCTACTCTAGATTGTTCTAAATCTAGATTGATTTTAAGTATGAAAAAAAATCTATACATTATACATGATTATTCTAGAATAATCTAAAGATCATTCATGATATTTCAAAATCTCTCTAAATTTTTTATGTATTTTGATCCCTTGAGTTTTTCTATACAATTCCAGAATCCGAGTACTTACGATTTTAAATTTCAAGCATGTTGAGACACATTGCTACCTAGTCATGATGTGAATTGACTTGTGTACAAGTTTTCTTATGTGTGTTCTCTTTATGTTAACTTTGGCTTTTTTTTTAAAAGTTGATACATACTAATTAATATATTAATTATAATGTTTTTAAAGTTCTAAAAGTTTATTGAGTGTGTAGACCCAGGCAAATGAAAGGTTACAAGAAGGCAACGAGAAGACAAGATGAAAACCCTATGTTTGCTTTTAACTTGCTATATGATCTAATTTCAAATAGTTCTACACCAAATCAAAATTTGTAGTTGGAGAAAGATGTCATATGGCCACGACAACTTCTCAAGACCAAAATAAGTCTCAATTTCATTCATATTTGATTTCTTGGCTCACTATGAAATCGAAGAATTTCTCCGTAGATTCCATTTGGTGTCTAAGAAATTTCACCAACTTTTTGTCCCATTAATTATTCAATCAAGCCTAGGAGATTAAATTCTCTTCATCAATTGCTTATACATGTCTAGATAAACTCTATGTAGATTAGATTGTTAAAAAGAGTCATATGTTTAAACAATCACCATGCCAAAATTTTCTATACCAAATAAATACTTAATTGATTATATCACAAGACATAGTTATATGAGTCAATGATTCTTTTTCCCGCTTCCCTTGATTATGTTTGTATTTTTATAATAAAATTAAAAAATGCATATTTTCAATCATATCTTGCTCAAAACATCATTTTATAAATCTTAAATCTTGTTTTTCTAATAACTTAATTAATTTATCTTAATTCAACTCATGTGATACACGAGATTCTAACCTAGTAAGGTTGGTTGGTGCTTTACTAAAGTCGCAATTAAGGTACTCCGTCTTGGAATGACTCATCCTTAGACCTTTACGCACTAAAATTTCCATCCTATCTTTTAATTGCTCATTAAAAGTCCTTTTACTTTCATCAACTAAGATTATATCGTCCGCAAAAGGTATGCACCACAACATTGTCCCCTGCATTAACCTTGACAACTTATTGCTACCGCAAACAAGAATGGGCTTAACGCGGACCTTGGTGGACGCCAACCTTGATAGAGAAGGTCTACTCAATACCCCTAGCAGGCACATGAACTATAGTTCTTGAGTCAAGGTGATCAAGCTATACATTCTTTTTTATGTACTTTCTAGGGACTCTTATCTCATTTTTTTAGCATTATCATTATATCTTTTAAGTTTATTTTAATTACTACTAAAAGTTAAAAAGATTAAATGGTATAAGCTCTCAAACCAAAAGTTAAAAAGCTTAAATGGTATAGGGCCATAATTTGCCACCATTTTCCTAAACATAATGGGATGATGATCACCTCACAAGGAATTTCGATATATCTTTCTAGGATTCTTACATATTTTCTCTTTCTAAGATCATAAATTACATATGTTCCCAAGTTAAAATATTAAACATTTTTTTTAAAATATATATATTACATATTTATTCATTTCATTAAAGTTAACCTATTGAATAAGTGTTTTACCTTGTTTTTACTAAGGAATTTTTATACATTGATGTTTTAATATTATAAATGTTTAAAACTTTTGACAATTATGTTTTGTATTTAAAGATATAACATTGATTATCGGTTGTTTTTTTGAAATAAAGTTTTAAACAAGATGAAATTTTATTGTTTTATTTATATAGAAGACTCAAACTTGAAGAATATGTAATTGATAATCTTAAGTAGTGAAATGTGTAAAAATACTTTTAGCGAGAATACAATTAAATAATTATTTAATAAATAATTTTAATAAAATAGGTAAATATGTAATATATATATTTCAGAAAAAGAAAATATGTAATTGATTTTATGACTTGGATAAATATATAATTAATGACTTTCAAAAGAAAAAAAATGTATATGCCCCTAATTTTCTTTTCTTTTTTATGCTTTCTTTTGAATATGTTTAAGTTATTTGGAGGGGCAATTTCATATACTTTCTTTAATTTGTAAAATGTTATATATAATCAAATCATGTTTAAGACTATTGTGAATTATGCATTAAAACTTATATTGTAGGTATTTTAATTTGTGATATGTTCAAATTTGAAAGACAGGATTAAAGCTTAAACTTTGAAAGAATTTAGGATTTTTCGTATATTAAATTATATAATATATTACTCCCGGTGAGGGTAACTGCTTCGAAAATCAATCGTGACCGTTAGATCTACTGAAACAAAATCCTGACCATTTAAAGTTAGCGGTTACGCCTTTCTCAGAGCAGTTAATAGCAGTTGCAGCATCGCCTTCTCTTGGATTGAACTTGCCCCCATGATCTCCACATCCTTCTTCACCGGAGCATGATGTTGGTAACCGCCTCATACAAACGAAGCATTAGTATATAGTATACACCTCATGAAACTCGGACCATATTCCCGTCGTTCTATCATTACTAGCGATTATCAAGTATCATCCCCTATTATTCTGTTCGCGCTTCGCAACAGTTTTCCGATGAACTCAACATCCAGTCGACCTCCATGTTCCACTGTTGTGCAAGTCTGGAGATTATGTTTCGGTTTGATTATCGGTGATGCTACTAATCGATTATTAAACTTTGTAGAATTGCCACCCCTTAATCGGCCGACACAGCCCCCAATTGACCATCACAACCCTCCGATCGGCCACCAAAGCATTCATATCGTTGACCAATCGATCGTTGGTTTTGTGTACAGAGAAATTTTTCAGGATGGTTCGTCGGCGCGGTGAAGAATCTTTGATCGGTGAGTTTGTTTCTTGACCCTTTTCACTTCATTTTCAAAGTATATTTGTTAATTGTTTGCAATCGATTTGGTTGCTTTAGATATGATATCACAATTTTTTAGATGAAAATTTCATCAGCTAGCTAGAGTGTTCTTAGTTTTGTGCATTTTTTTAATCTTTGCATACAAACATCTTTAAATTTGAAGTGTCACAATTCCTATTTGTTATGTTTCTTATTAGAAAAGAGTCATAACAACTGGTCTCTGATCATAAGCTTTAAATAAGTCCAGAAAGCTGCTTTCAATTGAGATAATCGGATGATCTAAATGTTTATTTGCTTCTACCATCACCCATTCTTGGAGGAGGGTATGTTAATTTTCATTAGTGTAGTTAGTTTTCCTTTAATTAGATTTATTTTGAAAATATTCATAACATTTTCTGATTTTTTCCAAGGTTGATTTGATAGACTGCTTTCACTACGAATCAACGATGGATATGCTCAAAGGATAATTATGGTAACATTTTAATTTAACTAAAATTGATCTTGAGCTTGGATCATAAACTAGCCTATTTTGATAAAAAAAAAATTTACTTCAAGGTGATAAATTAGTTGTAGCAGTTCCTATGGAACAACAAGTGGTTTTATGTTTTGAGTACCAGATAAGGTATATTTTCCTTAAAAACACAATCATTGGATTCTTATATTAGGTAATAGTTCCTTTTATTCAGAATAACCTTATTTGTGAAGTGTAGGATTTAAATTATATAGGTTAATTTGATGATGCATATGCTTTGTTTAATAATAATATAGAGATAACTCAATGTTGATACAAACTTGTAATTTTGATACATGATGATGAATGATCACTATATCACTTTTTTTAATAATAATACAGAGACGACTTGGTATTTATACAATCTTGTGATTATGATACATGATGATGAGTCATTATCTTACTATGTTTAATAATTGTATAGAGATGAAGCAACAATGATACTACAGTTAAATTGAAAGATACTTGTATAAAAATAGAGATTCTATAGAATCATATGTTAATTGATGATGTAAACAAAAAATGTAAAAATTATTTGGTGTGTGTGTATATATACATGTGATATAAGGAGGGGATAAGTTGACAAAAGAAGTATTAATATACAAAAATATGTTTCTGGAGTATATTATTAGTGATTCATAACTTAACGAGTTTTCTAGACTATTACACAAGTTTCTATTTGATACTTAATTAATGATAAGCAACAACCCAAGATTATAATAGCTACATGATGCATTCATGACATATATGTGTTTTAAGTAGCTAAATACATGCTTTTGCTATATAATTATCATAGAATGCGATTACGGTGGACGATTGTGAATTACAGGTGCAGAATACGAAAGAAAGGAGAAAAAAGAAGAGATGTCCAAGAGGGGACGTAAGTTACGTCCTCTTGGATGTAGCTTACGTCGGTATCACAAGGAAGTCAATGAGGACGTAGGACAGAAGGATAGGACGTACAATTCAGAAGAGGACGTAAGTTACGTCCTATTGGACGTAACTTACGTCGTGTTAAGAAGGTTGACTAATTTTCCCGGGTTTTGACCATATTTAAAGGGGATTAATAATTTTTAAAACCCTAATTCGCATTGGGAGCAAAAAGGGACGAACTTGGACGATTCTTGAGGTCAATTCTACTTCTCCAACTCATTCCAATCCATCAAATCATGTTCCAATCCGATCTTGTTGCCGAATTCATGAAGATGCAAGGCTAAACGTTTCGTGATCTAACTCGGGTGATAGGTTTCTGTTTTTAGGTTTTCGTTTATGTTCAAATTGTGTTGGGATTAAACTTTAGAACCCGTTAAGTTCTTTATTGATTTTAACTTGTGTCTTGATTGCTTAAACAATTGTTTTAGTTAATCTTGATTTGAATTTCATATAATTAAGCGCAAGTTGTGTGATTGCAAGGTTTTGGTTATTAATTCAATTGACATGGTGTACTAAGACCCGTTAAGTCTTGGTTATCTCTGTCACTTAATCATTACACATATAGAATCCCCGTTAAGGATTTTCCACCAAGTTAAACTAGGCGATTACCAAGAACCGAACCTGAATCCCGGGGTGGATTACCCTTTTTCATAATAATCTCCTAATCAATTTTCATTAATTACAATTTGTTTTCTTAATTAAGTTCTTAATCATTCCAAGATTTAATTTTTACAGCCAAGAGGCAATAGTTTAAGTAATTTGATAATTTAGTTAATCGTTTATTATAAATCAATTCACAATACACCGACCACTAATTCCACGAGGTTTGACAACCCTACTTACCCTAACTAGTTTAGGTGAATAGGAACACACATTTTAACATCTTATTTGATTGGTACTTCGACATCGATCAAATTTTGGCGCTGTTGCCGGGGAATCTGTGCGCTTAGTGTTTTGCTATTTGATTTGTTTTTAGTTTTTGTTATTTGTTTTGCTTTAATTCTTTATTTCCTTGTTACGCTTGGTGTTTTTCAGTGTGTAGGTGACAGATTGCATGCATACTCGTTATTCGGGTAGGAAATCACCATTAGTGTTCGATCCAGAGATAGAGAAATCAGCGAGGTACAATCGTGTTCTACATCGATCAGGGTTACCGGTTACATCAATTTCACAAGCTATTGATCAAGCAACTGACAGTTCATCTGATTCAACCCAAATGGAAAACCCAAATAATCAACCACCTCAAAATCCAAACCCTCCTCCTAATAACCAAAACCCAAATCCACCCCCACCACCAAATAACAACCGCAACAATAACTTGAATCAACCACCACCCAACAACAATATGAATCAACATAACCTCAATCAAGGTAATGACTTTGATCATGTGAGTATGCATAGTGTCCATACGGGTGATGAAGATTATGAAGATGAGTGGAATAACAATGAAGAACCTCATAATGATGCAAATTATGATGCTTGGGATGGAAATTTTGCTGGTGGTGATGGACAGAATGGAAATAACAATTGGGGGAATGATCAACATGGGTGGAATGCACCACATATCAATCAACAACGGGGTAGGGTTAACAATAATGCCAATCAACCAAGAAGACCTCAAAGAGCTCAAGTACGAGGTGTGGATAGCCATTTCAGACCTGCTATTTCTGAAAATCCAAATCCTATTGCACCTCAAAATCATAGAGGAAGAGCTTTTGATGTACGCCCTCATTATCTCACCATTCTTCCTGCATTTCGAGGCACTGCAACAGAAGAACCATATGTGCATCTTGCTGAATTTGATGCCATATGTAGCACCATTGGTGGAAATCACTTCACACAAGATGAAGTGAGGCTGCGATTGTTTCAATTCACCTTGAAGGATAGAGCTAAGCAATGGTTTCTTACTTTACCCGACAACAGTATCCACACATGGCAAGAAATGCAACAAACCTTTTTGGATGAATATTATTCTATGGGTAAAACCAGTGACGCAAGAGATGCTATTCGATCCTTTCAACAACAAGCAGGAGAACAGTTTCATGAAGTATTCACAAGGTTTAAGGAACTGATCCGTATGTGCCCACATCATGGAATTGCACGTTGGGAGTTGATTAAGGATTTTTCAGATGGATTGACCAATGAAGAGAGGAAGTATTTATATTCTACAAGCGATGGCACATTCCTTTCTAATCATGAGGACGCCGATTGGGAATTTTTAGAGAGGATGTGTAGGAACTCCAAAGCACAAGCCTTTGCTAGTAGGCGATCCAAATCAAATTCAACAAGATCAACCACAATTGATTATGAGACCAAAGAGAGAATTGCATCTTTGGAGAAACAATTAGCAAAGCTAGGAAGAACAGGCATGAAGGAGGTTGCAAATGTGGGCTATGATGTATGTGAAGACTGTGGTGAGATAGGTCATAATGGTGAATCTTGTCCTTTGGTAATGGGAAGGAGTGAGGAAGTCAATCAAATTTATGGAGACAGGAAGCAATTCGATATGAGTTCCAATACTTATCATCCTGGATTGAGGAATCATCCTAATTTCAAATATGGTAATGCTTCAAATCAGATGAACCCTAATTTTCAAGGCAATAATCAAGGCGGTCAAACTTATCAAAATCGAACACAAGGGAATTACAACCCAAGTGGGTATCAAAGAACTTCATATCCTCAAGGAAACAATCAAGGGAACTACAGTCATGGAGGTCAACAAGGGAGCTCATCACGAAGTTATCAAGGAAATCCTCCATCGGGACAAAGTGGTAGTGAAGACTCTACAAATGCAAAGTTAGATGCTTTAATGAACATGGTGAAAGAGAATATGCAAGAGAATAAGAGGGAGACGAAATCAGAGATAAAGCTTATGAAGCTTTAAACAAGCAAGTGGGACAATTAGCTGAAGACGTGGCTCAAATTAAGCGAAACCCCGAAAAGTTACCAAGTGATACCACCATCAATCCTCAACATCAAGGAGCTACCACTAAAACTGTCAGGAATGTGCAAATCAACCAGGTAAGTACTCTTCGTAGTGGTAAAATTTATGATAACAAAGTTGTCCCTCCACCACCATTCGTAGAGGGGGTAGTGGAGGAGGTTGATAGTGATAGTGAAAATGAACAGGAACCTGTTTTATCAAAATCACCAAAAAAGGTAACTTTTCAAGAGATAAGTAAACCAGTCTTAAAAGATAATGAACAAAACGGTAAGAATAAGGTAATGGAGGATAATACTATTCCTTATCCTTCAGCGTTAATTGAACCAAAGAAAACAATAAACAAAAGAGGCCCACAACAAGAAGAAATGTGGGAGGTTTTTAAACAAGTAAAAGTTAATTTACCTCTTTTGGATGCAATAAAACAAGTTCCTGCTTATGCCAAATATCTGAAAGATATGTGTACTCAAAAACGAACCCACAAGTTTCCTAAGAAGCTTGATGTTCCGGCCAATGTGAGTGCTATCTTATCAGGTGATCTTCCACCTAAGCTTAGAGACCCAGGAGCGCCCATCATTTCGATTCAAGTTGGTGAATTTAAAGTTGCACGGGCGTTACTCGATCTTGGAGCTAGTGTTAGTATTCTACCGGGGAGTTTATACGATCAATATGATTTTGGTCCTTTACAGAAAGCCAATACCACAGTTGTATTGGCCGATCTCACGTTAAAACTTCCTCGTGGAATAGTAACAGATGTCATTGTTAAGGTGGATGATTTTTACTATCCAGTTGATTTCTTAGTTCTCGATTATGCCTCAATTGACAAAACCAAACAATCTAATGTCATACTTGGTAGACCATTTTAGCAACCGCTAATGCACAAATCAATTGTCGAGACGGAACCGTTGACATGACTTTTGGTAATCGTAAATTAAGTGTTAATGTGTATGACAAAGTAACTAACTCCTCTGTCGATAATGAATGTTTTATGGCGGACATTATGGACGGGTGTAAGCCTTATGACAATAAGGAAAACATCGAGGAGCCGTGTATTTTTTGTGACAGGTTGGATGTTGAGCATGCATATGATTTGAGTGAAGAAGAAAAGAAACTTGAAGTACTAGTTGTGCATGAAGGAAGACCACTATGGACATATCAGGTGGAACCTTTACCGGATCACATTGATTCTCAGTTGAAACCATCATTGGTGTCCACCAAAGGTGGAACTAAAAGAGCTCCCGAGTCACTTAAAGTATGTATTTTTGGGGGAGAATCAAACACTTCCAGTCATCATTGTAGCAGATTTGGAAGAAGATCAAGAAGCGTTATTACTAAAGGTCTTGAAAGAGCATAAAGCCGCTATTGGATGGACAATTGCGGATCTCAAGGGTATAAGTCCATCTATTGTAATGCACAAGATCATCACTGATGCAGAGGCAAAACCAGCGAGAGACACCCGAAGAAGACTCAATCCCAACATGCAAGAAGTGGTGAAGAAAGAAGTTCTCAAATGGTTGGATGCTGGAATTGTATACCCAATCTCTGATAGCACATGGGTAAGTCCCACACAAACTGTGCCTAAGAAATCAGGCATTCAGATTGTGAGAGGTGAGGATGGTGAACATGTAGCCACCCGACCTGTTACCGGGTGGCGAGTGTGTATTGATTACAGGAAGTTGAATGCTGCTACCTCTAAAGACCATTTTCCACTTCCTTTCATTGACCAAATTATTGAGAAATTATCAGGTCAGAAGTTTTATTGTTTTTTAGATGGGTATTCAGGTTATAATCAGATTGCAATCCATCCTGATGATCAACAAAAGACGACCTTTACTTGTCCATATGGTACGTTCGCATTTAGGCGAATGCCATTTGGACTTTGTAATGCCCCAGCCACCTTTCAAAGGTGCATGATGAGTATCTTTTCAGATATGATTGGGGAGTCTTTGGAAATTTTTATGGATGATTTTTCAATTTTTGGTCCATCTTTTGAAAGTTGTTTAATTCAATTAACTAAAGTTTTAAAAAATGTGTTGAAACAAATCTGGTTTTAAGCTGGGAGAAAAGCCACTTTATGGTGAAAGAAGGGATTGTGTTGGGTCATGTGGTGTCACAACGTGGGATTGAGGTTGATCATGCTAAAATTAAAGTTATTTCAACATTACCTCCACCCACAAATGTCAAGGGCATTAGATCATTCTTAGGACACGCTGGTTTTTACAGGCGATTTATAAAAGGGTTTAGTATAATTACAAAACCACTTTGTAATTTGCTTTTGAAAGAAATGTCATTTGTGTTTGATGAAGAGTGTCTTAAAGCATTTACCACGTTGAAACAGAAATTGGTTGAAGCTCCAATTTTGCAAGCACCAGACTGGTCGCTTCCTTTTGAAATAATGTGTGATGCTAGTGACTTTGCAATTGGGCTGTTTTGGGACAACGGGTAGATAAGAAACCGGTGGCAATTTATTATGCTAGTAAAACTTTGGATAGTGCTCAATTGAATTATACTACTACTGAAAAAGAATTACTTGCAGTTGTCTATACTCTTGATAAGTTCAGGTCTTATATCTGGGAAAGTAAAGTCATTATTTACTCGGATCATAGTGCGGTGCGTTATTTAATGGAGAAGAAAGATGCAAAACCAAGGTTGATCAGATGGATTTTATTGGTGCAAGAGTTTGACCTAGAGATTCGGGACAAAAAGGGTAGTGAGAACGTGGTTGCTGATCACTTATCCCGGATTGTCAGCACTGATATGGAGAACACCTTGGAGATTAATGAGACATTTCCAGATGAACATTATTTGCTATTTCTGAGTTACCTTGGTTTGCTGACATTGTTAATTATTATGCTGCAGGTGCTATTCCAGAACATTGGCAAAAATGGAAACGACAAAAGTTTATGGCGCAGGTTAAGCAATATATTTGGGATGATCCAGATCTTTTCAAGGTGGGACCTGATCAGGTTATCAGGCGATGTATCCCGGATTCTGAAATCAAAGATGTGTTGGGTCTTGTGCACTCATCTGCATGTGGAGGTCACTTTAGTGGCCAGAAAACAGGCCACAAAGTGTTATCTGCTGGATTATTTTGGCCAACGATCTTTCGGGATGCCTATGAGTTTGCTAAAAATTGTATAAATTGTCAAAAGATGGGTAGTATTTCAAAGAGAAATGAGATGCCCATGCAGCCAATTCTAGTGGTCGACATCTTTGATGTCTGGGGAATTGACTTCATGGGCCCATTTCCAAATTCATTGGGTAACCTATACATTTTAGTGGCAGTCGATTATGTGTCTAAATGGGTAGAAGCAATAGCCACTAAAACAAATGACCATCGTGTTGTCTGTAAGTTTGTTCAAAGTAACATCTTCTCAAGATTTGGTGTGCCCCGTGTGATCATAAGTGATGGGGGATCACATTTTAAAATTTTCAATTTTCACAAGCTTCTTAAACAATATGGTGTAGACCATCGAATTGCGACACCGTATCATCCACAAACAAGTGGACAAGTTGAGGTATCAAATAGGCAAATTAAAGAAATTTTACAAAAAACGGTACGAACCGACCGTAAGGATTGGTCTGCGAAACTCGATAATGCATTATGGGCGTATCGAACTGCATATAAAACGCCTATTGGTACCACTCCGTACCGCTTGGTTTATGGAAAGGGGTGTCATCTCCCCGTGGAGTTGGTTCATCGCGCATTATGGGCAGTGAAAGAAGTTAATGTTAATTATGATGTTGCAGGTAAACAACGGAAACTGAGCTTGGCCGAATTGGAAGAATTACGGGATGAAGCGTATGAGACAGCTCGTGCTTACAAGGCACGAATGAAAAGAGTTCATGATGCCAAACTGAAGCGCATGCTATTTGAGGTAGGACAGAAAGTTTGGCTATTTAACTCACGGTTGAAATTCTTTCCAGGTAAGCTTAAAAGTAAATGGACTGGACCGTATGTAATTAAGCGCATCGGGAATTATGGTGAGATCGAGATTGAAGACTTCGATGATCATTTACGACAAGTCGTGAATGGCCATCGTCTAAAACCATATCTGGAAGATACAGATTTAAATCCAGTTTTGGAGGAATCGGTGAAGTTAGTATTAACTTCATCGATCTTTGAGCCAAATGCGTAAGGAATTCGAGAAGTCCGGCTGAAGACTTACAAAACTTAGCGCTTCCGGGAGGCAACCCGAAGTCTCGTATGTTAATTTAGTATTTTTCATTCGTATTGTATCTTTTACGTATCGTGTGCTTATGGCTTAACGTGTTTTCACGCCCGAACGGTACACTTAAATTCATTACAAAGTCGAGGGCGACTTTACATCTTTAAAAAAGGGGGTGCGAGGTGCGTGAAAACAAGTTATACACAAAAAAAAAAAAAAATTAAAAATTAAAAATTAAAAATAATTTTTTTGGAAATGACGTAACTTACGTCCATATGGACGTAAGCTTACGTCCTTATGTGAACTTACGCCCTTGCCAACTGTCTTACGTCCAAAACAGACGTCTGAACAAGAATTTCAAGAAGGACGTAAGCTACGTCCTATAGGACGTAACTTACGTCGTCTTGCAGATGGCGATTTTAAACGGGTGTTTTGAGCATACAAGTCGTGTAACCTCCCCAACCACCCAATTATTCCGAATTTTCTCACCTATATCTCCCAAAACTAACCTCTCTCTTCCCATTCTCTTATCATTCTTCATCTTCTCCACCCACACCCACCAAAACCCTAATTTCAAAATTGAGCAAATTCTTCTTCCATATTTCACCGAATCAAGCAAGTTTATAGGGGTTTTGTTCAGTTTTTCGAGAGCTACAAAACCCATGGAGTAATGTTTTGAGATTTGCTACGGTTTGTGCGTTTTGTGTACACAAAGGTTACGAAGCATTGTGATAGTGTTAGAGGAATTGAGTCAAGTTCTCACCTTTATCTTCCTACACACTCTAAAACACGAAGGTACATCTCTAATTCTTTGTTTATTGTTGCATGAACATGTTGGTAGGGCTAGATGGAGTCAAGGGGTTTAAAGTGCAAGGTTTTACTCATGTAGTGGTAGGTATGGTTGGGAATGCATCAAATTTAGAGGGTAGGTTCAAATGTTTAATCTTTACTAAGAGGATAGAGGAAATAACTAAAGATGTGCCTTACATAGATGGAAGTTAGTTGTGCTATGAGTGAATTCATGTAAGGAGATCTTTGTTTGCAATGTAGAAATAAATGACAATTTGAGGGAAAATGTGCAACATGTGTGATGGTAACAACACATGTATTGATTATTGAGAATGTGCTAATTATGAATGGTGTTATTGTAGGATCAATGGTGCGAACCAAAGTTGCAGCAGGAAGGGAGAAAGGGAAAGAAGTTGCATCCTCATCCCGATCAAAGAAAGCAAGAACAATCTTAAACGATGAATCTGAAGAGGAGGATATAGCAATGGAGGATATAGGGTCTGAGGGAGAATCCGACACTGAGGCGATGGAAGAAGTGAACCCAGACGAAGAAGAGTACGAAGATGACGGCCTTCCTATCTGGCGGAAGAACCGACGTCTTTCATCATTCAAGGGGGAAGGTGTTCAAGCAGAGATGTATCTAAAGAAGATGAAAAAGAGTCAAGTATCAACCGATAAACTCATGATCTGTGAGCGACAGATTTATCGATCTGACTTCGAACGCTTTAGAGTGGTTGAATGTTTCACACGATTGGGTTGGGAACAACACTTAAGCTTTAACAATGATGGGGTTGAAGACATCTATGTAAATGCTATCTTGGAATGGATGTCAACTTTGAGGAAGGAGCCCGGACATTCCCCGCCATCTACCACCCAACTCATTGGGAAGGTAAATGGAAAAACAGTAAGCTTGTCATTCTTTAACTTAAATCGGATTGCAAACTTTGACACAGGAACAGCCGATGGGACACCGTATACATATCCTTCTGATGCAATGCTAGCGTGCAAAGTAGCTAAAGAAGAAGTGTGGAGAAACATGATCCATGAAATGTTTGATGTTCCTGAAGGGATAAACGTTGCAAGATGGTCGCTTGATCGGGCAAATCTGAAACCACTTCCTAAGTTGTTGTTGATCTTTCTAAATCAAAATGTGTTACCTCGGTTAGGAGATAAGGCTAAAGTGCGGTTGTATGAAGTAATGGTCCTCCATGCACTAGTCACGGGAAAACCGGCCCTATCAGCACGACATTTAATCCTTTGGGGTATTTGGGAATCGCGAGAGAAGTCTGACAGAAAATCTATTCCACATTGCCGGTTGTTGGCTAAGTTCTTTAAAAAGCAAAATGTTCTACCAAGTCGAGCTACCAAAAAGAAGGTAATACATGTGCCCTTCAAGATAAGCAATTTGCCAATGGGATGGTCTTATGAGCGAGATGGTGACATGCATAAGTTAGTTGATAGGAAAAGTGGGAGATATCTTGAGGTGATAGATGGGATATCAGGTATGCGAGAGGGTGACACCTTACAGGAAGAAGGGAGGCATAGACAGACTCCAGTTAGAGAAGAAGTGGAAGAGGATGATAATCCTTATCAACAGAGGATGAGAATTGCAGTGGCACAAGCTCATCCTGTGGGGTTTACAAGGTGGGCGGAGCCAGACCAGAGGATGTTTGATCGACAAACAGAGGAAATAGAAAGAAACAGGTTGTACATGCAGCATATGATGTATTCTCAAGAGTTCTACCGGAATCAGGATTACATGTACAATGAAGAAGTTCGCCACCGAGAAGACTATATGCACGGATTGCCATATACAGTGACACCTCCTCCTACAGACTGGCAATCCCCGGATCTCATGTCCTTTAGTCAGACGCAGCAGGCTCCATTTTATCCGCAATCCACACCATCTGTGTGGTTGCCAACTACTACACCACCGACTGAGGGAACAAGTGGATCAAGCTCAAATCGGGCAGATGCATTCGACATGGGAGAGGTCAGAAAAGGATTCTTCGAGAGCATCTTTGGACAGCCATACCCAGGACCACCATCTGGTGGTTACTGATGCACTCGCTGATCCTACGATCAGGTCCACGTGCTTTTTCTCATTGAATAATTATGTTGAACTATTTGTTATGTTTTAGTTAGTAGATGGTATGATAAAGTAGGAACAATTATTTGTTGTTTTGTATTTGGTGGTGTGTTAAGTGTGATGTTAAGGGAATGTGTTTAATTAGGATCCTGTATGGTGGTCATGGCGCATGTGTGGAAAATCAGCCTTGTAATTCCATTTTGGAAAAGGATGGAATGTGGATGATATCCTTGTTTCACCCTATAATTTCTAGAATATACATTGAGGACAATGTAAGGTCTAAGTGTGGGGATGGGGGAAAGAGTTAACATTAAAATGCCCCTAAGTGACTCATTGATACATGAAAGCTTAAATTTCTCAATGTAAATCGTGAAAGCATGTTAACCTATGAACAAGCAAGGGTCCTTAGTCATAGTCATCTTACCACAAAAGGAGTAATGTTGAAAATTGATTGGAATGCTAACCAGGGGGACTAGCTAGATAGTGAACTCTTTATGCATGTTGTCACATCCTTAACCTGTCTACCATCGTTTTTGTGAGGATTGAGCCTATGCATGAGTTTAGAACAACAGGTTATCTTCTCATTTTCCTTTCATGTGTGTTTACCAGAACAATTACATTATTCTAGAACTTGCATAAGTGATACGTTTCAAGATCATGAACCAAACTGTTGCACATAGATGATTAAGGCACTAGGATGAACCTTTGTTTTATTAGCCTTTTTTTTCAGTTGTATTATCCTACCCTAAAATGAGCCCCTAGTTGCCACTTTGAGCCCCAACCTCTTCCTTTGTTAAACCCGAATCAACCCATTAGCCTTTTCAAACCTTTTTACTTTTTAAGCCCATGTGTGAAATCTGATAAGTATTGCTTGAATTTTAGATATAATATTGTTAGAAGCAGTAAAGTGTTTAGATATAATCAATATAAAAAAAAGCAAAAAAGAAAAGAAAAGAAATAAGGGGTCAAAATGACCACAAGATCAATGTCATGTTCAGTGATAATAATGTTGAATATGGGTATGGGTCAAGCTTACCCAAATTCACTGTGTAGTGGTGATTTATTGTTTAGTATGTTCAACATTCTTATTTGGATTTCATCACCTTTAGCCACTCCAAATTCCTTATCCATACCTAAACCCTAAGCCCTACATTACAACCTTTCAAAGCCCTTTTGATGTGTGCATGGTTTTTGTTATATGAAGGAGTCACGATCATTATGCAAGCTTATGGTAATCATGAATTGTTCTTGGTTGAGAGTACTACACTGATATACTAGCACGCATTTTGCTAGACCAGATACTAAACCGAGAGGAGTGAAACTTGTGAGAGGTGTGATTACATGCATAAGGAAGACTAGAAAGCTTGTTCGGGTTGGTTAGATAGATCATATTTCAAACGAGCAATATCTGTACTTACAAAGCTATAACTTCATGAATGAAATTGTAAGTGGATATGACTTGGGACCTTAGTTAACAGAAGGTGAACACATGGCTGGATCGTATTTGTTTAATGATAGTGTAATGTCATAAGTGAGTTTGCTTGGGGGCAAGCAAATGATAAGTGTGGGGATGTGATGCATTCATGACATATATGTGTTTTAAGTAGCTAAATACATGCTTTTGCTATATAATTATCATAGAATGCGATTACGGTGGACGATTGTGAATTGCAGGTGCAGAATACGAAAGAAAGGAGAAAAAAGAAGAGATGTCCAAGAGGGGACGTAAGTTACGTCCTCTTGGACGTAGCTTACGTCGGTATCACAAGGAAGTCAATGAGGACGTAGGACAGAAGGATAGGACGTACAATTCAGAAGAGGACGTAAGTTACGTCCTATTGGACGTAACTTACGTCGTGTTAAGAAGGTTGACTAATTTTCCCGGGTTTTGACCATATTTAAAGGGGATTAATAATTTTTAAAACCCTAATTCGCATTGGGAGCAAAAAGGGACGAACTTGGACGATTCTTGAGGTCAATTCTACTTCTCCAACTCATTCCAATCCATCAAATCATGTTCCAATCCGATCTTGTTGCCGAATTCATGAAGATGCAAGGCTAAACGTTTCGTGATCTACCTCGGGTGATAGGTTTCTGTTTTTAGGTTTTCGTTTATGTTCAAATTGTGTTGGGATTAAACTTTAGAACCCGTTAAGTTCTTTATTATGTTTAACTTGTGTCTTGATTGCTTAAACAATTGTTTTAGTTGATCTTGATTTGAATTTCATATAATTAAGCGCAAGTTGTGTGATTGCAAGGTTTTGGTTATTAGTTCAATTGACATGGTGTACTAAGACCCGTTAAGTCTTGGTTATCTCTGTCACTTAATCATTACACATATAGAATCCCCGTTAAGGATTTTCCACCAAGTTGAACTAGGCGATTACCAAGAACCGAACCTGAATCCCGGGGTGGATTACCCTTTTTCATAATAATCTCCTAATCAATTTCATTAATTACAATTTGTTTTCTTAATTAAGTTCTTAATCATTCCAAGATTTAATTTTTACAGCCAAGAGGCAATAGTTTAAGTAATTTGATAATTTAGTTAATCGTTTATTATAAATCAATTCACAATACACCGACCACTAATTCCACGAGGTTCGACAACCCTACTTACCCTAACTAGTTTAGGTGAATAGGAACACACATTTTAACATCTTATTTGATTGGTACTTCGACATCGATCACTACATATGAACTAATTAGTCAAACAAAGCTTTCAAGTTGTACGCGTGGAACACGAGAGGTGAACAATAACAATGTCATAATTCCCACTGTATCAGGCCACAATGTGGTATACAAGGCGTAAGAGGACTATTCAAAAGCCAAAGCAATTTAAACCGTAGATAGCATTCGTGGTTCATGAATCATCCATGCATATTGCCCCTTATCTACCATATAGGATGTTAATTAATATTTTCATTTACCTGATTATATATATTGTTATGTTTAATTAAGTTGTTTAACAATCCTTCTTATATATTATTGCTTTGTGGATGTCTAATTGTAGTTGGTCATGCATTAACTACTTATGTTAACGACTATGGTGATGACATTATAACATTAACATACCCGACCATCGGACGGGTATAAATCTAGTTAACTATAACTCACCTCTTTGCATATAGAGGTATAACTGAATTACGCACAAGATAATATGATAATAATACAACGTCAATAACCATCCTAATATTTGAACTGGACTAGATAAAATAACAATGAACAAACAAACTTAAATATCAATTACTCTGCAAACTCCAAGTTGATCCTAAATTTTGTTTTCAATAATTAGAGGCCAAACCGATCGATGTGGTTAGAGAGAGCTTTACATGGGTGGTCGTTAGCTCATACCCATTGATCGATTTGTGGTTCACCAAAGGCGTATTCAATACCCGGTAAACAATTTTCGTTTTGGTAAACTATGATTAAATTATCTTGAAATACAATGCGTATATTTTCTTGAAACAAACAAAAAAGAAAATAATAATCTTGGATCGGAGCACGAGTTAAAGAAGGAGCACGTTTTGGTGCAATGAAAGCCTTATGGAGTCACTTCTTATCTACGTTTTCCAATAGTCGATGCTCTTAATAAATTAGGTACTGTAGGCTTGAGTAGTTAAGATTTGTAATAGATGTTACTTCAATGACAATTTTAAATACCATCTTCAATATCAATCTTGAATCTTGTAACACTATTTTTTATTAGTAGAAAACCAAATGAAAGCAATACAAATTGTAAATATATGAACTTTACTCTTCAAACCAAACAATTTTTAGGTTTGATGCCCTGTTACATATAATACATAAAACCGAAAAACAATTTCTAGAATCTAAAAGGTTCATAAAAGTTTAATGGTTTCATATTGTGTTACTTTTTTTTTAATAATTTTATTGGCTAGCAGTATTTGTTGCCGGAAAAATGTATGCTAACAGAAGCTCATTCCAAATATCAGGAACTCCAGGAAGACACCAGTGTGTACAATCAGATGCACGTTGTGGGTTTTTTTTTTGCTCATCGGTTAAGGGACGCCATAGTCTCCGATGTACAGTAGGGTGTGCATCTTTCCTATATTGTGTTAATTGTGTTATGTTTATTAGTTTCACATCCACCCCTTTGGCTTTCAACTTGCTCAATGATGACTCCAATATTCTTAGCATTTTGGGATCTGTTCCACTTTCCCAGAAACCATCAACCATAACAGGCTCTTTCTCTTTGTAACAAGTTTCTTGATTTTTGCCTCCCCAATCTTTAGCACTGCAATATGATGCAAATTAAGTTAAACAATTGCACGCGATCAAAAGATAATAAAAAAAGGCTTTTCTGTTTGGTACTTCGAATGAGTTGCGGTAAGGCCCATAAAATACATCTTGGTCTTTGCAGGATCAATATTGGCATGTACCCATTTCGACCATGTATCTAGAACCATCTTATACGCGCGAACATTATCAATTTCATCGTACACTTGATTAGGACCACCCAACAATGATCCAGGACCCTTCCTGATTTGAAAACAAGAATATAATACCTAACATGTTAGTCTCACAAAATATTTAAGGTAACATGACTTGTTTTGAACTTACAAGAGTTTTATTATTGGTAATCTCCACCAAAGATAGGTATTAAAGACAAGTATATCAGCATCAACCCAATGCCTAGCATGTTTCTCAATTGAATTGACTCGAATGGTTCGATGGTCTAGCCGATGGTTTGATGGATCATCACCATTTGACTCAACCAACATTGGAGCCCAGTAGTAGTCAACTGATATATTATAGTCCTGCAACATTTTAACCACTTGTTACTTTCATCATCTACAATAACAACAACAATTAACGAACACATCCAACAAGTCTCACTCAAATAGTAGAGTTTGGGGAGGGTAAAATAAGGGCAATGAGTCTGCTAGGAGACGCTCAACAAAACCTAATTTTGCCTAGTTACTTTCATCATATAAAAACACATATATTATTTGTATATGAAACTAAAGGTAGAACTTACATTGGACCTAAAGGTGTACAAGGTACGATTGAGACCCATGCCAAGCTTCTTTTCCCCTGGGATTGATGTATAGAGCATGCACATCATTGAATCCCATTGGTTTCGATTTACCGAATCGCCTACGAACAATAGCCTTTTACCCTTTAGTCTCTCTACAATTGCTTTTCCATCAAATCTAATCATTTGGAAAAGGAAAAAGAACATTAAAAATAACAAATAAAGTAAGAAAATATTAGTAGCATAGAGCATGCAATTGGTTGTTAGTTTCATGCAAAAGTTACCTAGGGAAGTCACAACCATGGGGTTTCCATCTCCATTGTTGATACTTAGAATCCTTTCTGCCATAAGTTTGACAAGCTAAATCACCATGAAGAAAAGGACACTCATCTTCTTTATACAAAGGGTAATGACTCTTGTTGTCGTGCACCCATCGGCCGGAGAACAAATCACAAGTTTCTGTTAAGGATGGTCGTGCGATTTTCAGCCTTCTTTGATGCTCAAAAACTTGTGTATGTTCATTTGTATTCGTATCCGTTTTTGTAGTTGATTCTGAAGTTGTAGTTGTTGTAGTAAGTGTAATCACCTTAACATTGCTAATCACTGCTTCTTGAGTATAGGTTCTATAAAACCTTAAAGTTGCTAATCCTCCAAGGAAGAATATGACTATGCTACATTGGAACATGGTCTTCATGTCCCATACCATTGAAGATTGCTTCTTCATCTCTCTCATACACACACATATAGAAAAGAATTGAAGGAGAAAGGATAGAAGGTCGAATGTGGGCAGATAGACTACAAGTTTAAGGGATATAGAGATACCAATAGTGTTTAATCTATTTATGGTTCATTATACTTGTGCACAAGGAATCAAAATGGTCATTTCTTTTGACCACATGCTTGAGTTCAATTTAATTTATTTATACTTTATGAGTATAAATAATTTTAGGTTTGTTGGACGCATTTACCCACCTTTACGATACGTGATGTCTCCTGATAGCTTAGTTTATTATGTTGCACAGGCTTTCAGGCTTTTTAGTTTAACTAGCCTCTCTATATGTGTGTAAATATGTTAAATGATATACTCAATGATCAATAATATAGATAGGTTTATTTTTAAGTTGTACTTTAGTAAGGGCATAGTTCAACTCTAGGAGGATATTGTCTTACTCTTAACTTGTTTTCACAAGTTCGTCAAAATGACAAGTGGTCTATGCTTAAGTACAAGTACTATGTGATATCCTTACAATTGATATTCACTAAAAGAATCTATAGGTACAAACGTATGAGGGTATCAACTAACGTACCCCTTGAGATAATTTACCCTTTGTGATATCTATAAACTATATTTTTCAAAAGCATTAACGAATAACAAGAAGCAATTAATGTAAGTTTACTTTTTTTAAAGAAAATCATGACACACATGCAAATCAGGATTTATAAATTACAGATATTTAACTTGCTAAGGAAAAACTAAATGGATAATTTTTCAATGGAAGCTAGCTAGGGGCTAAATGATTATTTATTTTTGTGGTTTAATTTAATTCTATAATATATTTAGTATTCAAAAGTGAAATGCCAATTTAACTCATTTCGAACACCAAAACAGATTAAAGATCGAATTGAAAGTAGAAAATTGATCACCAATAATAACGACGTTATTGATAATCCTCAATAATTATAAAGTAAATAAGAAAATGGTGTCTGTTAGTCTATATATAAGTGTGTGTCTATATGTAAAGCTGTAAAATAGAACATGCATGTTGGAAAAAAAATCCAAACCAAATATATATGGTCGAATTTTAGATATAAAAGATTATGGTAATATAAGGTGGCGAGGGTACATACTCTATCTTCTAACTCTTTAAGTTATCTTTGGATCACGTGTGAAATTTATTGAAGTCGATGAATCAACCATTAAGCAAAGGAATTGAGCACATACATTGGATCCGGTGTAAAGTCAAATACCCCTAGAAAGTAGAAAGTTTCAGTTTTGGCGAGAATTTACAAAACTGCCATATCAACCGGTCACAAGCCGCGGGGTTGTATATCAAACCGAACTTATTCTTGAGCTTGAGCTTGAGTTGGGCTTGATTTGGTTTACAAAGTATCAGTTCAGGTTGGTTTGGCTAGATTAAAATATTTTAGAACTTAAAAAGAAAAGATCTTGATGTGAATTGGATCGAGTAATGATGAAGAGCTGTTGAAAAGATTGAATATCTTTTATCAGCTTATAAAATATTAGAGGTTAAGGTTAATTTAAGCGAGCGGTAGCGAGCAAACCATCCGTTGCTCGGGCACTGTTAATTTATAAACTGAGCTAGTTCAAACGAACTATTTTCCAGCTTTTTTGGTTGGTTTCCAACAGTAAATTATCTCGAAAGCCTACTGTATGATGCAATAGAAAAGAAAAGAATGAGCATGTATACATATTGACGTACGTTATGAAAAGAAAAGAATGAGCATGTATACGTATTGACGTACGTTATGTAATGGAAATTTACTGGTAGAGCAACATGCTAGGTAAGATCTTTTCTTTAGATATTAAAACCATTCCTAAATAAAAGTGTTATGCGGTAGAAATAATGATTGTTTTTTTAATGGTAAACTTATTTTTATTTTTTGAGATTTTGAAATCATAACCTCCATATGTTATTTTAGGTGTTTTAGTTCTATCATTGAGCCACGAACACAAATGTTAAATAATAATTGTTATTGAATGTTTTATATAGGAAATACATTAATTACAGGTTTGTTAGTGACTTAGTTGACTGGAAATAAATTTTTTTTTTCAAAATACCATCTAATATGATACCGATAACAATTTGAAGCTATACCACAATTAGAAAAGACATTTGACAATGTCATTAGGTCACTAAGAACATGGGTTTTGTGTATCACTTTTACCTTTTAAGATAATAAATAAAAAAACTATCATCTCTCGCTCCTTCAACTTTTTCAGAGTATTAGATCAGCTTGTAGATAGAATTTATAGGTTGGTCTGTTTTTTTCTTCAAGACGACAATGGATGGAAGTCAATTTTGTTTTCCCTCATCCTATTCTCGAGTTCCACCTTCATTCAAGAACAAAAATAGATGTCATGTACGTAAACAAAGATGGTTGCTCTACTATATATCTATGCAAAGTTTAATAGTATTAATTTGTGTCTGCTTCTCGCAAGCTAATGTTGGTGCATTGTTGTAAGTGAATCTATAGAATCAAGAGCCATTTTGTTGGTTCTTCAGTTGATTTGTGAATAATTTTCATCAAACAAAGACTACTTATCACACACACACATTACCACCATCCTCAGCCACAGACATATTATAATGATCTTAGACTGTAAAATCAAACTATTGGTTTGAAAATAGATGATACCATCTCCAAAAAGTACAATAAAAATTAAAAGTGAACGTAAATTCATTTGGATATGAGAAATACCTGAGCCTTTATAGTCCTATCATATTTTCTTCAGTTGATAAATAGTCGGAATTTTTTACTTCCAAAACTGATATATTAGTCAAAATGCATGTATTCATTATTTGTGAACTTTTGATTGCATAAAACTGGACTTTCGTTTAATTAAGTTATAGACATTAGGGAATCCTTTTTCTCCAGGAGATCTTATTTTGAACATTTGGTTTGTTTATGTTTAGTTGGATTGAGCACTCCATTGAAAAATTTAGTTTCATTTAGTTTTACCTTTTTTATAAATAAAAAGAAAAAATTATCTAAATTATAAATTCCAATCTAAATGAGACAACTCTTAACAACAATATTTGATATTTTTCATTATTGAAAAATATAAGCATACAGAAGCTCATTCCATACATCAGGCACACCAGGAAGACACCAATGTATACAATCTGAATAACTACTCGGGTTTGATAATTGTTCTTCACCGAGTACATCCCACTGCTTTCTATAAATTGAAGGATGCCCTTCTTTTCTATATTCTGAAAGTTGAGTTATGTTGATAATGTCAACTTTCAAACCTCTTGTTTTCAATTCGTCAATCGAGTTTTCTACTATTCTTATCATTTTAGGATCAGTTCCGCTGCCTCTGTATCCGTCTTTGGTGATCATATCAGTCTCACTGTAACAATTTTGATCCTTGGATGCACCCCACTCTCCGGCCCTGCAATACAATGGAAACTTTGAAATGGACATGAAAATATCATAATTAATTAAGAGTTTGAGTCATGGAAGACATTATTTATCGAGAGCATGTTGAAAGGATTCTTATACATGTTAATTATTCATGAAGGAGAAGGGATGTATATGTTTCTTATAAGTAGGACATGTATATCTTCTATAGCATGTGAGTGAGAAGACCTTTATTTTATATGTATGGATTGTTATAATGTGACAATAGAGGCATAAGAACGATTTTTATTTCATGAATATTAATTATCAGGATAGTTTTTCAAGAATTAACTACCAAATAAAGAAGTATTTACCCAAAAATAGTAATACTATATATCAATAAATAATAAAATGTTTACCATTTATCTATTAATATGAAAAAGAATAAAATACATGGATGGTCCCTGTGATTTGGTTAAAATTTTGGATTTGGTCCTTAAAGTTTTAAAATTGCAAATATAGTCCATAATGTTATAGTTATCTTTTACTAATGATCCCTACTCTGTTAGTTTAGTTAGTGACGTTAAATTTGTCAAAATAGTAATTTTACTTGTAAAGATTATCCATGTAATTTCATTATATTATAATCTTTTTATCATAAATATGTTTATTATTTAATACACAAATAAAAAAATATTAAAAAAATGTCTTCTTTTAAATATGGTTTATAATTTTTTTTAAAACCAATATGCGGGTTTTTCTAAACCCTTATAAAAAGATATTCTTTTATAAAGACGTTTAAAACTGAATTGTTTTTTTTAAATGTTTAAAAACTAAGAATTTGTTTAAGAAAAGATGTTTTTAAAAAATGAATGGTTTTAAAAAAATAACTTTAGAAAACCAACCAGTTTAAAAAAAGTTTAAAAAATCAAAAGGTTTTAGAATGATCGACGTATAAAAAATGAACCGTTAAAAAATCGAACATTTTAAAAAACATGTTTTAAAAAAATTTTATTTGTGTATTTAAAACGTATTTTATTAAATAATAATCTTTATTAATAATGAAATTATAAAAATTAGATAAAAATATAAAATTTTGAAAAATATAAAAAGAATAATAGTATAGTTTAAAAGGTAAATTAAATAGATGGCTAATACGAGTCAAATGCTAATTTTTACAATATTTAACATCACTAACGGTTAACTAACATACCTAGGGACCATATATGAAAGAGAAAGAAATGTTTGGGACTATATTCAAAGGTTTTAAACTTTAAGGACTAAATCCAAAATTTTAATATAACCATAGGGACTATCCATGTAATTTACTCTATAAAAAATTAAAGACCATTTATAATTATATACATTAAACCTTGAAAATTGGTAAATGGTAATACTTAGTTTTTTTGGTTAAATTGTATTTCAAGTATCTAAACTGTTTAGCATGTTATTTATAAAAAAAATTGAAAAGTTGTTTTGTTTTTCTTAATAATGTTTATTATAGGTAGCTAGTCTTTTGTTCCATATTAATTTCATTACTATGAACCAACTATACATATAAGTATTTTAATTTAAAAATATAATACATAATAAAACCTAGATCTAACCCAGTTAGTACAGTTCGGGCCCAAACAGACCTAACATTTTGATTAGGGCCAGGCTTGAGCTTTTAATATCTTAAGATATATCTAATTAGGTAATAGCCAGGTAATCCATGGGCCATGCCACATGGCCCACATTAAGAGATTAAAATATATAACATAACATATAACATATATAGAGAGACTAGAGAGACACACTATCTGGGAAGTTTGTATTTCAATTTCTCTTGTTTATTTATCAAGTTAATGTTTCTTTATTAGGATCCAACTTGCTATAAGCAATGCTCAATGCAAGTATGAAAACTTTTATAATAGCAGGTTAAGAAGATCAATAATTGTGAAAGTTATTATAGATTTATAACCTAAAACGATGCTTAAACTGGGACAGATTATTGATACCTTTCATGAGTAGGTGACATGCTCATAAAGAACAATCGAGTCTTGGTTCGATTAACATGAATCTCTAACCAATCGGACCATGTTTTAAGGGCCATTTCGTAGCTGCGAAGCATCTCCACTTCTTTATATATCCCATTCTTATCTTCAAACGAACCCCACCTATATAATCACTATTATTAGACATAATATATCATGATCATATCATTTAGTTAAACGTACTCCTTATTGTTCCTTTCTTTGCATGACATATTATATAAATTTTATTGTAATTAATGGTCAACTTATAATTGTTGTATCTCCAACCAAACACTTTTATGTACAATCATTTGGTAAAGATCAAACAGTTATCTAGATTATAGACTTACAAGACTTTGATATGCGGTTGCCTCCACCAAAGATAGGAGTTAAAGACTAGTATATCAGCATCGGTCCAAACCCTAGCATGCTTTACAATGGACTGTGACTTGACGATCCTTTCTGGTAACCTATGATTCACTGGGTCGTCTGAGTTAGACTCGACCAACAAAGGTGCCCAATAGAACTCGATTGACGCATTGTATTCCTTCATTTCATAAAATATTCACACATAAAGACAGAAAATTTTCCAAAGTATATAACAAATTTGTTAAGTTTACGGATGCATTTAAAAGAAAAACAAAGATAGGAATCGAAAAGTGACCCATAAAAATATGTAGGCAATATTTTGAAACATGCATGGCTATTTACAGAACACTAAATTATTCTAACATTGTTAAATCAATAGTTCATGCTCTAAAATGTTATATTTCCTACATAAACATATGTATGTTTATGTACATAAAAAGAAATAAACTAATTTTTCAAGGGAGTAAGGTTTTTTATGTACTTACCCGAGCTTTGAAGGCAATTAAGTTGGACCCATTAACGTAGCTTAAGTACTTCATTTTTGGGTCATGAATGGATGATTCTAAAAGGCAAACCATTGAAACCCATTGACCTCTATTTAAAGAATCTCCAACAAACACCATTCTCTTGTTCCTTAGCCTCTGCAACAATCTTGTTGCATTGAACCTACAATGAAAACATAACAAATAAAAGAATATTTTATAGCAGAATGAGTAAAAGATTTCAAAAATAATATTAACTCAAACCTTAATCAAGAATCATGAAATAGATCAACATCTACATTGTCTAGCCTAACATATAATAATACATATCAAATACACTAAAGCTTTTTTCTTTTGTGTTTAGAAGGTTGACAACCTCATAAGATATTGTATATTATTAAAGATTGATAGTAAAAGTTAGTTGATATTCTGACCCGTGGAAGGATTCCAGCAAAAAGAAATTCTTGAATCCAAAACACACGATTGTTACTACTTTGACACCCAAAAATCCAAACTCTATGAACACATTATTAGTTCTTTACTACTAGAAAACTGATAGTAGAACATCTTTTTTCTAATAGTGAAAAACTTATAACGTGTTCATAATATTATAGACTATTATGAAGACGCCAGTTTTCGTGGGAAATACATAGCCCTTTTTCTAGTAGTGCTTATAAGTTGAAACTTATTTGTGGTGTCTGTGTGAGAGAGATAAATTAAGGGACCTTGGGAGGTCACAATGGTGAGGCTGCCACCTCCATTGTTGATAGCTCAAATCCTTTCTTCCAAACTTGTTGCAAGCCAATTGATCCGACATGAACTTGCATTCGTGTTCTTTGTAAAGAGGGTAGGACTTGTTATCAAACACCCATTTCCCAGAAAACAAATCGCACTCTGACTGTGAATCACCGGGGAACATAACATCTACTTTCACCGGAATATTCATATTATAGGTGACAAATTCTCTGGCCATATAAACTGCCGCGACGAAAAACACAGCAAAAAGAAGTGAAACAAAGAACTGCACTATGCTAAACTTTACTGATGATCCCCAGGTTATGGGGATCAAATGTTGGTTTCTTGCCACCATGAAAATGTTGGTTTTTGATGCAAGTTAGTTTGTAGCTTCTATGTTGGGTTTTCTTCAGTTCTTCCCTATATATTTAAGTGTGTATTAGGTGGTGGGAATTGATGTATATTAATGGGTTAGGAGTAGTGGCCAAGTCGGAAATGGATTGGATTTGAAGACTTGAAGTACCCCTTTAAAATGATTGTAGCTACTTTTATGTTGGCAAGTTTGAAACTTTAATATTGGATACCATAGTTTTTCTTAGAACATCAAGTTAGGGATTCACATATTGCATAACTTTTAGGTCAAACTTTTAATGTTTTACATAGTTATTAAAAAACATGCAAGTCCTGTATTTATTGGATAAATCATTAGAGACATCCTTGTAACAGAAACATCAATATTTAGGAGACATATAATTTATAAGTGAAATTTATGAAGACTATAAGTTTAAATTTAAAGAAAATGGAGAGATAATAGATATAGTTATTTACAAGATTAATTATTTTAAGCTTGCTTCTTAGAATTAAAAAGATTAATCACTATTATTTAAAATATGAAAAAGGGAGTTAAAATATAGAAGGGAGCCCATCAAATCCTCCCAACCCATAAAGATTTTCTTCTTCTATCGTTATCTTTTATAACAGTTGCATCTTACTTAATTCTTTGAATTTTTTTTAATCTTACATGATGCAAAACTAGAACAAACAGTTGTTTAGTTATAGGCCACACAACTCAACCTCTCACTAGTTATCTTATCTTTTTCGTACTTTTACTTTAAATGTCACATTTGTAAGAGTATTGATTTGATCTGCTCTTTTTGAAGCGTTGTATGCCTCAGTGATGGCGTGTATAATTTGAGAGAAGCTTTTAAGTTCGTTAAATTGTAATTTATGTGTCCAATATACTTACGTTTATGTTTGAAAAAAAGTGTTCTTTTATTCATTGTTCCATCGATTATTGAGTTTTCATTAATTTTACATTTTGTTGAAGAAAATGTTTCTTTTTTTATTGAATTTTAAACCAAATTTTTTTTACTTTATGATTTTTTTTGCGAGAGGAATGATGCATTTAATGAGTCGTTACTGAATTAACTTGGAAATTATAAGTCGTTTCATTAATAAATAAACTGAAAAATTACTCCTGAAGTTATGAATGAGCTAAATTCTCCAAACATTATGTAAATTAATTTGATGTAACTTAGAAATAAGAGTAGCGTAGATTTTCATTTAAACAAATAAAATAAAATAAAACTCATGACAATTATAAAATATAACTAATGTAAATAATAACATCACCACCAAGAAAATATTCCCTCTGAAAAGCTATGATCAAATGATATGTGGCTTAATGGTAGCAAGATGAAAGAATGTTCTGATTAGAGTTCAAATCTACTTACAAAAAGAAAAATTGGTTCTTAGTGAACATATAAATTTTAGCATAAAAGAAGTAGACAAAGCTATGATGGGAGTGAAAGGTTTTACAAATTAGAAGATGTGGATTTGACAAAATTAATCTAGAAAAATTCTATTATCAATAGTTTAAAAGAAGGAGAAAGATAAAAAGCAATGATGACAAAGTCTTTTATTATATTGATGAAAGTCAATTGGTGGTGGTGTTGTGGGGTGGCAGAGGAGATGGGTAGGTTGGTGCCGTTGGGAGTTGGTGACATGTCGAAATAACATTCGTTAGCTTCAAGTCTGTCTCATCTATATCATATCCTGCCATATATTCCCAACTAAAGCAAAATTATTGATTATCCAAAGAAAGTATAATGGCCTTTTAAAGATTTAACTCTTTGGCTAAAAAATTTCGAATGTAACTCTTGGTGGTGGTTGTAGTTGTATTTTTTTAGCATCTTGTTAGTGGTTTTATTTTTTATAAATTTTTAGTGTTAAAATAAAAAAGAGATTTTAATTACCCATCAAGCATATCTTGGAGAACTGAGTTAGGATTTGACTCGTTTTAACTTGGTTTATTATAAAGCACAATAGAACTAGCTTAATGTGTAAACAAGCCAAGTCTATTTTGAGTAACTTTTTATAAAACTTCTTTCAAACAATATTCAATGTAATAATGTGTTCTGATGAAAAAGAAAGTTACAAAATATTTAGTATGATCTATTTGTATAAGCATTATTATACTAAAATATTTCACCTATGATGAATACAAATGCAATTGAAAGTCAAATATCCAACAATTCACTAGTTAGAATCGATGTTTTGAGGTGGTGAAAAAGTCTACTTTAGAGTAGTGAAGCGTTTTAAAACCGCTTCAAAAACTTATAAATCGCTTCATAAAATAATATTTGGACTATATTAACCAATGTGAATAATCATTTATTTTGGGTTTATTGTTTCATATGCTTATGATACAACATGTTAGTGACCACCATCTCTTTCTCTCTTATTTCAACACCACCATCTTTTTCTACCTTATTTCAACCCATGGTATGGTTTCTTAGGGAGAGTGTGTGCGTGTGTGTGGTGGTTGTGAATCAGCCAGCAATTGAAATCCTACCAGCGATGGCTGTCAACTGATAATTGGTTAAAATGCATGCACGTACCATAGTTAATAATGCATTTTTAATATACTTTCTATGTCGAACGATATTACTTTGTTGTGCTTTTGAAATGCAGGTCAAATGGAGTTTAATGGCATTATTCATAAAGGATATCAAAGATATGAAGAGTATTGCTTGACACGTGCTGAAAATAGAAAAGATCAAGGACATCAACACCGATGTTGATTGATTGCCCACTTTCGGTAGGTCTCGGTGGTGGCAATGGTGGAGGCAAGGGTGTTCCATTTCTCTTGAACCATTTAGGGTTTTCAAAGCTTGCCGTCGTATAGTCCGGCAGTGGTTGTCGTCGCCAGCGCAATTTTCCCTCGCTGATCTGACTATCTATGGCATTGAGCGTCGTTGTTCATCCTATTGACGCTCTACCTCCCATTTATGGTGAGGGTGGACCTGGAGGCCGTCATCGACCTGTTATGACGGCAATTGTGGTGGTACAGTAACCTTTGTGGTTCTTGCTAAGCTATGTCAACAATTGTGGTGGTACAAAAATCCATGATGATAAACCATTGTTCATTAGAGAATTTTGGCTGTTTTTTTATTTAAGGGCTATGATTGAAGTGCAGAACTGATGGTGGTTACCATGGCTTGGCAACCGTTTATGGTATGCAATCATAACCAAACAACAATTTTGAGCCCGGTTAGTACTAGATTATTATTACTACAAAGTGGTGTCAGTTATGTAACAACATAAATGGTTGAAACGAATATGTTGTGCCTGTGACGTTATTTTATGTTTCTGTAGTTTTGCAAAGACCGATTAATCAATGATGATGGACTCGTATTCATCTGGGACGTCACACTGTTTCATTGGCTATGATTTTATTCCAAAAATATGTCTATTACCATGGCCGGGCAACCCGTTGTGGTGTGCATCCGTAGCTAAAATTTATTTTTGAGCCTACACTGCGATGCATATACGGCTTATGATGGTTAATGTGAGCATTAGTTGACCCCATCCATCACACGCGCAACATGCAATCGATGGATTTAACTAGTTTCGTTAATTTTGGAGCGGTTCCTAAACTGCTTCGTAGCCCTTCGACCTCTACCTACTACACTTTTACCTTTTAGTTCTTGTAAATAGAGGTGGGCAAAACGGGTTTTGGGCCGACCCGAAACTGGGTACAAACTGGGTTCAGCCCAACCGGGTTTTTTAATACCCGGGTTGAGGCGAAACCGGGTATGAACCGGGTCAGGTTCACTTACTTGAAAGGGTAGTGTAGGGTCCGGGTCGGGTCCGAAACCGGGTCCAATACCAGGTTTAGTTTTTTTTCTTCTTGTTTTCGTGTGTGTGTGTCCAAGACTGGGTTCAATCGGGCGGGGTTCGGGTCGAGTCGCTAAAAAACTCAAAATCTAAATCTGGTTCCAACCCTACGGGTTTAAACGGGTCCAATCCGGGTACACCTCTCATCGGATACTACCGTACCCGGGTCTGGGTCGGGTCCGAACCCGGTTTTTATGCCGACTACTTGTATTCTTGAACGACCGACCCAAACAACAGCCCAGTTAACAGCTTGAGCCCAAACTTGATCTATATTTTATTTATTTCAGCCCGTTACTTACTTTTCAAGGGAGCCCACTAATTTTTCAGTTGAAGCACACCTACTCTCCAAATAAATCGTTGACTACACCAATAATTCCAGATTTCCATCTTAAAAAATGTAATAAATTCACGTGCGATTTGATGTTTTCAATGAATTCCCTCTTATCTCACGTTCATATTTTCTAACTAATCATCATTTACATTTGATCCTATTTCTGTACGTCAACTTTCGCACTTGAGCTCCAACATATACTTTATCCACAACCTCGTTAAACACGTAAACCGATCTGTTCCACCGATACAGTACAAAAACAATTCCAAATATTTTTATAATAAATTTAAGAGTAAATTACACGAATACTTTTATGGTTTGGTCAATATATAGATTTCATTCCTCAACTTTAGATTTTACAGATTTGGTCTCTTAGTACTATTCTTTCTTTCATAAATGGTCCTTTAATTTAAATGCATTAGATTCTTCAGTTAGTTTAAGGCATTGTAGACATTTTAATTTTTAATAAATTAAAAGAAAAATGAAAAACAAAACCCACACCACCCTCTAGTTCATCGATGAACGCAAATGGTGTTTTTAGAAATAATCCGTAAAATCTAAAGTCCATACAATAATTTGGCCCAAACCATATGGATTATTCGTGTAATTTAATCTAAAATTAATGTATCAGATGAAAGAGAATATCATTTTGGTTGGTGGCCTAGTGGCAAAAACTTTGCCTCTAAGTGTATCATTATGGTAAGGTTTAATTAAGATTCAAACCTTCGCAGATGTAATATATATTAGGATAAAGTGTAAATGTATGATAGATTTGCAGTTTTAAAAAAGATAGAAGGTAATACGCAAATGAACATACGTTGGATAGATTATTCATTCTTTTAAATAAAGTAGTCTAATTAAACAAAAAAGTTATATAAATTCCATTTAGTATTATAAATAAGAGATAGGGGTTTTACAATAAATAGTTAGATATGTGATTTCTTATGGATGAACCAATTCATATAAGATGATATTTTTTCTATGTACTTATAGAATTGAATGAGATATAACTACCGACTACGACTCTGACCTTAATTCATTGAACGTCATAAGACTTGAAAATAAATAAGTGCACCATAATTCAAAAGTTTTTCATTTCATGTTCAATGATTGATAGAGTATACCGATAACTCGAGATAACTCGTACGTGAAGAGGTGGAAGTGTGATATCATAGTGAAAATCCGCTCCCTAACTAATTAATAATAATGTAAAACCTCAACGTACCAATACCATTGTTACAAGTGAAATTTTACTGGATACGATTGTTGTTGTGATTCAGTCCCTCCCACCCGTGTATTGCCTAGTTATTCAATTTTAACAATCAAGAGCTTAGAGCTGAATAAATCCGGTATATATAAATAATATTAAGCATCATAAATTCATAATATTAAAGTAGTGTTCAAGTGGCATATTATCATCATATACTATTGCATAATCTTGTGATGCAACTTCACCCCGGATTCAAAGCAACCTTTCTTGCGTTGCTTAATGCTTAATGCACTGAGAATAACTACTTACATGATGCTTAATACAGAATAGTATACATATTCTAGTGATCATAATGGTATAATGGACCACACTAAACATGTGGTTTGAAGTTTAAACTCATGCAACTTAATTACTTATTTAATATACAATGCTTACAGATAACAATAAAGACAGTCATAGACAATGTGTTTTAAGTTCGTGTGTCCCATTTACGTGAGTGAGAACGATGGGGAGGAAGGATGGTACAATCGGATTGTGCGACTTGCAGACCATGATCCATTGTAGCATATTCATCTTCTTTGTTGGAGGATTAGCCACTATAAGCTTCTATAAAAACAATAAACAAGAAGTTGCAACTCACCACATTACTGTTACTCTTACAAATGCAAATACAAATACAAATACCAACACACGAGTTCTTGATCATCAGGGAAAGTTAATGAGCACACCAAAGTCGTTAACAGGCACCTGTGATTTGTTCTCCGGCAGATGGATTTATGATAACCAGAGTCATTACCCTTTGTATAAAGAACATGAATGCCCTTATCTCGAAGAAAATTTCGCTTGCCAAACGTATGGCAGAAAGGATTTAAAGTATCTGCAATGGCGGTGGCAACCCCATGGCTGCAACTTCCCAAGGTCTCTTTCTCTCTAGATTTTAAATGATATAACAATGTGATCATTGGAATTTCAAACTACTTATATGATGTTTTTTTTTCTAATGTTTGCGCGGGCAATCCTACACCTGGGCAGACATTAGAAATATGTATCATTACTATCCTTACGTTTGCCTGGGTGTAGGTTTGACACGAAAGCAATAATCGAGGGATTAAGGGGTAAAAGGTTATTATTTGTGGGTGATTCGCTAAACAGAAATCAATGGAATTCCATGATATGCATGCTCCATTCATCCATTCCAGGGGTCAAGAGAGTTGGTAGAGGCCTCAAAGGTCACTTGCACAAATTCAAGGCTAGTGTAAGTCCTACATGTTAAATCATTTGCAAAGGGTGCTCAATTCTTTAAATCTTGCAAGTAACTTTAGGTTAAAACATCACAGGACTATAATATCTCAGTAGATTTCTATTGGGCTCCGATGCTAGTTGAATCTAATGGCGATATTCCAACAAATCATCGTCGTGATTCTAGAATTGTTAGAATCAAAGCCATTGAGAAACAAGCTAGACATTGGGTTAATGCAGATATACTCGTCTTTAATTCCTATCATTGGTGGAGATCACCAGTAGTGAAGCTGTTGTAAGTTCAAAATACAATAAGTGTTAGATGTTTATTTCAATATAGTAGCAAATTTACAAGTTAATTGGTTTTTATTTGATACTTTACTAGAAAGAGTGCTGAATCATCGTTAGATGACCCTAATCAAGAGTATGAAGAAGTAGATAGTCTACACGCCTACGAGATGGGTCTCAAAACA